>MNCI01006820.1:120554-162418 GCA_015680685.1 Gnetum montanum | reverse complement strand
AGGCTAGGCTGTCATTATTCATTTCGACTTGTTCGGGAATTTGGACATGGGTTTGATCTTCGAGCATTTCGATCTCCGAACCCCATTCTTCCTCGATGTTATTGACAGTTCTAGGAGTTATTTCATCACTGTGTATTACTACCTCTCCCCCTGCATAAGGTAGGTGTATCTCTTGGTGTATCGGTGACGAAACTACCCTCAGTTGGGCTAGCCAGGACCTCCCTAGAATCAGGTTGAAGCCGGGCATCTCCTCGACAATGATAAATGTGGCGTCTATTGGGAACTGGTCTCCTGCGATGAAATCGATATGCACCGTCCCTTTGACTTGAACTCGTGCCCCGTTGAACAACTTTAGGCACGATGTTGTCGTAGGACTGATCTGGTCGACTAGACCCAACTTATCCACTATAGGATAAGGGATGACATTCGTAGTCGCACCATCGTCCACGTGCACCCTCCAGATTTGATGTTGACCAACCCGGATGGTAATGAACATGGGTTCTGTCGTCACTCGACCTTTCTCAGGATCATCTTTGATGGATTCATCGTGAAATGTCAACGGGGTTGGTTTGGGTCGCTCAACGGTGGGGGGAAACATGATAGCATGTATCGCTTCCTCCTCCGCTGGTAAGCCTTCATCCACAGGTATGGATGTCAGCATACAGACCATAGCTTCACGATGCTTTTGAGACGTCATCAACAAGTCATAGAGGCTTAATGTTGTGTTCTTCTATTTTAGAACCTACTTGACTTGCGTAAATGCATTGAGGAGGTCCCGCTCTCGGCTGGGTGGGTTGTCCGCTCTTTCTTCTTCCATTCGCCCTAAGAGATGAATTTCCCGAGGCGGAATAGCATCAATCGGAGGGTTGTGTTTCTTTCTGCCGAGGGGAAGTGGCTGTGTTTCTATACCTTTGTCTTGCCCATAAGGCGTAGGCGAAGGTACAGAAGCTAGGGGCCTGGGCTTAGCAAAGCCTAGCATAGAGTGGTTTTTGGTGGCGTTAATTGATGCATCTCCTTCCCGTTTTTTGTTGGGTGGCGGTTGATGATTTTTGTTAGAGATTTGCCCTTGCGTAAAAGGGGAAGTTGGTGATTTTTGTGCCCTAAGGATAAAAGGCTCCTTAGGAGTAGGCGTGGGCATGGCCGTGACTTTATTGTTAACATGAGACTAAGTTATAGCTTGAGAGGGCATCCGAATAACAAAGGGTGGCCTCGAGGTGCTGTTAACTGCCAGTGAAGAACTTGCCCCCTAGGGTGAACTAGTAGGTACACGTAACACAAAGGGTTGCTTAGGCGGTACCTTTCCTTCACTGTCCATACTTACCATGTTGATGGTGTACGCTGCATTATTTGCGTTTAACGGGTCTTTGTACACATGCATCGCCTGGTTTTCAGGACGTGTTGGACTACTGCTGTCTAATTTCAAAGAACCATCGTCAATCATGCATTGAATATCGTCCTTCAACGCCCAGCAGTAATCAGTGTCGTGACCACACAACTGGTGGTAGTCACAAAAACGGTCTAACCTAAAAGACTTAGAGACTGGTGGTTCATTAGGTAGAGCTAAAGAAGGATTCTTCAGCAATTCACAATGACACCTGTGACACTGTAGAGCTTCTTTGGATATTTTTTTGTTCTGAATATATCCTGCTCCTAATAATTGTTTCAGCAATTCTGAATGCTTTATAGGTAGGGCTATATATTTTGAACGATCCTTACGATCGAAGTTTGGTTTTGACTGTGGGGGCTTTTCAGTGGCAAGTGCGTCTTGGCTGGTGCCGCTTGCACTAGCCATGGTCTCGGCAGACGCTGTGGGTGCCTTCTTGTTATTCTTATTTTTAGCACCCTTGGCCAGCGCAACTACTATCGTCGTTGTTACTTTACCTTTGTCTTTACCCTTATTGTTGGCGTTTTTATAGGCCACATACGCTAGGTCTTTGCTAGCCTCTGCAGCATCTTGGATGCTCGTAGTTTGTGCGAAAGCTTGACTCAAGGAGCGAGGGGCAAGGTAGTATAGTTTAGACTTGATGAAGTCATTAATTGCTCCTTTGAAAATAGCCAGCAGATGGGATTCCGCGATAGGCTCATGGATTTCATTCAGAGTAGCGCTCCATCGCTGTATAAACTTTTGGATTGGCTCAAGTGGGTCATGTTTCACTCCCATAAGTTGGTTTAACGTGACTTTTGGCTTTAAATTGTATTTAAAGCGAGTCACAAATTATGTTAGGAGCTCTTCCAAGGTTGAGATGGAAGAGCGAGGGAGTGCTCGATACCAGTCCAAGGATTGACCTACCAGAGACATTGCAAAGACACAGATAATCGTATGGGGCCATTATTGTAGTAACAAGGATTCAGACCTAAAGGAAATGGGATGAGCATTAGGATCTCCTTCCCCATTATATTTAGTAAAATGGGGCAACGACATCTCTAGAGGCAACGATAGCATGGGAACTACTGGGCTGATGGGATCATCATGGTAGAAATCCATGACCTGTATCATATTAGAGCCAGTAGCTTTAAGGCACTTAACTTCCTTGGTGAGGGTCTGAATAAGCGAAAAAGCTTGATCTAGACCTGTTGATGATGAAATTGGTGCTAGTGGAGCAGGGGGTTGGACTAATAGAGCGGTGCCGAGCAATGGGAAGGGAGCGATAGCTTGGATGACAGATGGCACAACAAGGATTGTCCCCGCAGATGGAGCTGCCTGTGAAACCCACTACCCGATAGGCTGTGTAGAAAAATTGGCCGCCGCCGGTTGTGTAGGATGGAAGGTGTAAGGATGTTGTGCAGTTACTTGTGGGACATGCGTGGTAGATGTGGCTAAGGGTTGCACACCGTATAACGCAGATTGATCATGTTGTGCAACAGGCGTGATCCATTGACCAGTCGTAGGTTGTTGAACAGATCGCTGCGATTGAATGGTGGCTGCGATCTGTTGCCTTGCAATGGGCTGTGACGATAAGGTTTGCACCGAATTTTGCACTGGGCGGGTTATAGGCATGGTATGGACTTGCACTTGGGGAATGAAATGGGGTATGGTAGACGTAGGTATCACCGAAGGAATACTGATTACATGTGGTGAGACTAAGATGACATTTGTACCTGCAAGACTGAGGATTGCGTAGTGGCTTGCGGGATGATGGGAATATGCGTTTGGGTGGTCATGATTGGGTTGAGATGGGCAGCTTCTCTGGTGAGAGGATTAAATAGGGGATTCACATATGTATGGGGGCTGAGGGTATGGTATGAATCTGCGTGTTCAGACTGGGCTGCGAATTCATCTTCCTCCTCCTCCTCGTTTTGAGGTTCTAGAATAGACCGTGTAGTCTGATTCCTAGCCATAACCAGTTGGGATAGGAGTTCATGATAATGATCAGTCAAGGGGATAATGTCATATGCAGTAGGGGTGAAGTCCTGACCCCCTCTGTGGATCAGCTCATAATTTCGTTTTGCCTCCATCTCGGCTCGGCTAAGGGCAAGCTTTGTCTGGATCTTAATGCAAATGAAATTATACTCTTCAGGAGTCAAGACGGTGAGTGAAAGATCCTTGCCCTGTAATCTCAACGAACGACGTGACGATCCCTGAGGTCCTATTGCACTGGAAGCTGATCCAGGAATGGTGATGGGATTTACGGATATGGCACCCGAGTCAGTAGTGATCATAGCGGCAGTGGTTGCATATGCAGAATCCATCTCTCAGATAGGTCAATGACAACAAATGAAAGGATTTAAAAGGTGATGGCCAAACAGAATTACGATTAGGCTTTTTACCCTGTAGGATTCCAAAGGAATCGTTACTGTGACCAATCTACACCACACGATTTCGTAAACTTCCCTAGAGGTATTATGTTTACGTTTTATGAACGCGGGTACGGATTACTTACAGGGCTACCCATAAAATATGGATTGGAGGTTCAGGCCCTCCTTCTAGCGCCAGAAAACTATAACGATGAAAAACGTCAATAGCTATAAAATACCAAATGAAGATCCGTGTACACAGTCTTAACCACGGATCCGTGCGAGGGCCGTGTTGGAGAAAATGAATCCGCGGTGCCCTGAACAGTCTTGTCGATCAGATAGGGACTTACTTAACCAGTAAATTAACGAATATCATGATAATATATGTATTATGTAGATATTCCACGAAACAAATTGATTCGATGAATCATAGGAGGAGTAGAAAGCAATGTAAATAACTCGAAATAACCACAACGTCAACGTGACAAGGGAGATCAGATTTAGAAAAGATGTGCAATTCCAAGATCTATGTTTTGACTCGAAGACTGAGTATATTGTATACAAAGTTCCAATAGCAAACTTTGCTTATCTTGTGCGAAGCATACATAAAACAACAAGAAAATTGTTCAAAAGGGAGTATAGAATGAAGCTCGGTCTACCTCGTAAGCCAAAGATGGAATGCAAGGAAGGTCAAGCCTGTATGTCTATCGATCAACTATTTTTGATCAATAAACCTTGCCAATCGTATCAGATAATCTCTCGATCTCTGATCTGCTCTTTTTGCCTTCGGTAGTCTTTGCTCAAAGCTGCTAATGATCGCCAATGAAGAGAACTGTATTTTCACCGAAAGACTGATCGCTCTTGCTACCAATGCTCAAACAATGACTTCTATCTTTGCCCAAAAAGGAGAAAGAGCCCTCTTTTTCTTCGCCAACTAGAGTATTTATAAGTTCGACATCATGTGGAGAAGGCACAGCCCCGATGACACGTGTCTCGAACTTTCAGAGTACTGTTGACTTGGCAAATTTTATGTTGAAGCTGGTCATGTTGCATCACATTTTGGGGAAAAGGGGCAAAGTACGCTATCAACCACTCTTGCTGAGGCCGCCTCATGATTACGCTGCGATACGTTGATGAGCGTATTGTTGCGTATGGATAGCAGCTGGCCTTACGCTGTATTAGACTTGTTTACGCTGCATAATGTGGTAGAGTGTAATAGAGCATAGAAGTAGTTAACTCAAGCTGTTTTACGCTCATTTACGCCGCAAAGCGTAATAGAGCGTAAAATGGTCAACTTTACAACAAGTTACGCTTGTTTACGCTGCGTAGCATAATAAGCGTAAAGCGACCAATCTGCAAAAAAGAAGAAATCAATTTGCCGCGCTTCTTTGGACTCTAACTTTGACTTCCTCAAAGCCCATTACGCTACTCTACGTAATGGAGCGTAAATTCAACCTTGAACAAAAGACTTAGCAGAATATGCGACAAGTCATATATGACGCTGCGTAGACCTTAAACTTTGTCGGATTCACCAAAGCAAGTTACTTTCTGATATTGGGCAACATTAAGCAAAGTTACGCCGAGCGACATTACGCTACGTTGCGTAATGTAGCGTAAAGAGAGAAAACAAAGTAAGGTTGGAATTTGTAGGAAACTTGGAGACTTGATGCTGTGCGCCTCTTTGCCTTGTTCTGTCTTCTGGATTTTTGTTGCAAACTTTTGCCCGAATCGTGAATCTTCGTCCTAGGCGGATTCGCAATTTTCACGGTGTTTCAGTCTCATCTCACTATTCGTGTAATTGTAGCTCATGTCTCGTATAGCATAGAATTTTCACCTCATTCCGATGATAATTACATGTGTGTGTTTTGTGCAGTTAGTGTGGAATACATTTAACCCTTCTAGTGCCCATGGACACTTTAAGTGTGGTTACAAAAGGGCAATATAGGTTGGAACCTACTTTGGGGAGGACCCACTTGTGTAATTTTTTGTAATCTTCACTTATGACATAGCTCACACACATCATTTCTTACCCTCAACATAATTTTCATAACATTATTTCCCTACTATTACCCCTTTGAATTTCAACATTTCAATGTACCATCACATACCCTTTTTCTTACCACCTAAGGTTTTATTGATCAAATCCACACCCTTATCATTAATGGTACCTTTTAAATTAATGAAATTACCCTAGAACCCTTGATAATAGCCAATGTCCTCAATTTACAATGTTTATTTCAAGAAAATCCCTTCAAAATTCAGTCTTTTTGTTGTTGTGCCTCACGTCACTAAGGACGAGATATCGCGTCCCCACCGCCTATAAATAGGTCACCCCCCACAACACTTAGCGTCATTTTGTCATTCACACAGGGGGAGTTTTTGAAATTTTTCTCTGCGACTTGTGATTGAGCGACCCTTGCTTTTCTCACTCTATCTCGCTTGCTATTACTCCGATTTTTATTCCGTTTGAACCTGCTTGAACCCAGAGTGTTCAGTTTAGTCATGGGGGAGGGACACTTGCCGAAAAGTGCTTAATTTTTTTTGAAGATTTTCATCACCAAAAGGACATCATTTAAGGTAATTAACTATAACACTTAGAATAATTGTGCCTAAAAATCATTTAATTCCTAGGTATACCGGGAAACTAAAATGGAAATGACCTAAGTCATAGGACTCATTATTACAAACTTTCAGACACGATTACACATGATAACATAAGATCATTAATTAAGGCAAGAAGTAAGGTATAACTTAACTTCAAAAACAACCTTACTAACGCTTGGCCCATGTGATTGTAGATGGCCCCGAAACATGGACAACAGGAGGGTCCTACTCAAGGTGGAAGCAAATGAGCTCGGAGAGGTGGAAGAAAATGTCTTGCTGGACAACATACAGAATAGGAGGAGCAATCATTCAGCATTCATCAAGACAAACCTCCTACCAGATGGTTTGGGCAGGTAGAAGGAGGAGCTGTTGCAGTGCCTGAACTGGGACAACAACTCACGTTGCCCCAAGATTGCATTCAGGCTATCCATGAGAAGTCCACATTTTCTGCAGTGATTATGGAATTGAACTTTGAATCATTCGCAGAGTTTGCTCCTGAGGCCGTTAGGGATCACCTCAAAGGATCTCCCTTTTGGCCTATCCTATTTGAAAGCGGTGCCTGGTACTTAGGAGAGATGTACCAATTTTGGCACATTAGGGAGAAAGGAACCACTATTAATATTTGTGGTGTGATAGTTGACTTCTTTATGTAGGCAATTTTAAAAGTGTTAAACCTTTCGAATAGAAGGCCCCAGGTTGCTCAGTTATCTACACGTTTAGACCCTGATGTGCGAAAGGATTGGTTGGAGAAGGCTTATGGTAGGGATAAAGCTTTTGGTAAGTTGACAACGGAAGAGAGGGTTTACTTCAAAATTAGAACATATCACCTCTTCCCCACAAAGGGCCTCAAAAGAATATCAATGTATGCAGCTAGAGGATGTGCAATGTTGATGGGAAAGGTTAACGTTAACCTACCCCATCTATATTTGATGGAGATCCTGAGGTGATTTGAGGAACGAAAGACAGGAAAGATGGTGTTTCATTTCCCTTGTCTCATCAGAAAGCTTTGTTGACATGTTGGTATTCGGGGATACACCAATGACATCCTCTAAAAGGCCCAGACTACTTCATATGCTAAATTGCTAAAGGCACTAGCTCCAAGAAAAAGCATTGGCGGAGAGCTGGGACTAGAACAAGAAGAAGAGCATGTGGTTGGACCCAGTCAAACTCTAGTCATGGGTCCTAGCCAACAACAAGAAGCAGGGCCTAGCATAGGCTAGGATCAGCCACCACCGTCACAAGACTACAAACTGTCGATGAGCCATCTTAGGGCCATCGCTGAGATGGTCAGTTGGGGAAGTTGTGATGATGCAAACCTCTTCCACGTCATTGATGATGCTAAGCAGCCTACTATTTGATTAGATCACACAAGGGGTGAAGTCTCTATTCAAACAGGAGGAGGGAAAAGTAGATGGTCACGACAGATCTTAGGAGATGCAGCATCTTTCTAGGTGCAGTTAGAGATTGGTGAAGGGGCCACCGTGGTGGTCATGCAACACCAGAATGCCATGGGAGCTATAGAAGTGGTTGCAGACCACATCAAAGAATCCTTCAATGTACCTGTTGTGCCACCGGTCGATCTCTCAAGAGCACGGGATGCTCAAACTTTGGCTGGACCTCAATGACTCCTATAGAACATGAGGATGCACTTGATAGCTTGCTTCAAACAGGGCAAATAATGACATCCCTGTTTGACATCCCTCAAGATGTAACAAAAATTCAATCAGACCTCATTTCCACAAAAGGGAAGCTGGTCTTAACAGAAGTAAGGGTAGAACATGCTGAAGCTGAAGTGCAGAAACTATAAGAGCAACTCATGGCCTTACAAGCAGTATAGTGGGACCCTCTGCAATTTGTTCCCGCAGACCAGCCAGAAAACTTTAGAACTGAGTAGCTAACAAATTTAATCACAAAAAATAAAAGGGTGGTGGATGAAAAGGAGAAGGCTATTTAGGATGCCTCCGTAGCATAGGTGCAAACTCATGCGCATCTTAAGGCACTCAAGGCCTTGCAAGAAGAAAATAATCAACTTGCGAATGACAATCTTTCGTTGACCACTATAGAAAAGCAAAAGAATGTTCTCAATGAACACTTTCATCAATTATGAGAACAATTCATCCAAGTCAACCGAGACGTAAGTCATTTAGCAAGAGAAAATCGAACCCTCTTAATGGAGGAGGTACACGCCATTCGTCAAAAGTCGGAGATTGAGATAAGCACGTGGTAGAATGAGGCTAAACGACATGAGAAGCTAAAGGAGCACTTTTTGGATTAGGTGGGGATGTACAAAAAAATCCTAGAGAAGGAGATCAATATGGCCAAGGCCCAAATCAACACCATCAATGCTCAACACACTAATTGGGTGGCCATATTGGACACATATGCCCTCGCCCACCAAGCCGAAGTTAAAAACTAGGACCTGCAGATTCAGGACTTGAAAGAATACATGGAGTTGGCAAACCTGAAATATGCCAACCTTGCCATGTTAACAGTAGGGTGCCTGAGGTCAGAGCTCAAGCAACAGGTAGCAACTATCCACATTAAATACGAGGCAGAATTTGCAGAGTGTAAGAAGTTGGTGGAGAAATTGGATGTTGCAAATTTTAAACTTGAGGTGGTAAAAGCCAGCTACCAGGGACAGAAGGACATTGCAAATAACTTGGCTTGATGGCTAGCAGACTTTCATGAATACAAGAACAAAGCTAGAGCCTATGAGGAGGAACGACAGGTGTTCGTGGCTTGGTATGTCAAGGCCAACCAGATGTTTCCATAACTACCCTGTCCGTGGGAGGTGCCGACTCTGTCAAACATTGGAACATTAGCATGGATGGCACAAGACCCTCGGACTGAAGAGGAGAAGCTCTAGGCCATACTTCAGCACCATCAAGCCTTAAAACCTAGAGCACAAGACAAAGGGAAGGCACCAATGGAGGAGCCACTGTCACCAGGAACTACATGAGTTCCAAATTTTTGTTGTTGTAACATATTCTGTGTGTTGTGTCTTTATTTTCTTCCCACAATGCGGCATTGTCCCATTTATTTTTCCATCAATAATCCCATACCTATCCACTATGTAATCACTGTAACTGGAGGACAAGTTTTTATTCAGTCGTGGGGGTATGATGGGACATTATATCGCATGGGCCATGATATCGCATCCCCTGCAATATCGCGTACACGATATCGTAGTCTGCCGCAATGTCTATAAATAAGAAGTAGCTCTCCCTTGTTTCATAACAATAGGTTAGATTGTAGCGAAGCTCTAGTAGTTTGATCCCTCCAGAGATAGATTATTTTCTAGTGTCTACCCGCAATGTGGTGAATGTAATTGTACGACATCCTTTATTCGAGTGTGACGTACTTGGATACACACATGATCGGAAATAAAGATCGAGATTACTTCATCATTGTAGCATTCACTTTGTTTATTTATTTATTTAATTGTTATTTACTGCTTTCCTAGTTAATACTTTCTCACCCTTCAACTCACGTTAGAACGCGAAATGAGTACAACTTGATTACGAGCATTTAAGTGTGACTACTTGGTAACCCAGTGGTGTACCTAGGATCTGCGCTTGGTAATCCCAGTGTTAGTCATGCACAAAGTCCAAGATGTGTACGAATAATCAAGGAATGGATGCTCATCGCACTTAGGCTAGATTAGATTCTCTTACCCTTTCCCTCCTAGCTCAGCTTAGTTAATATTATTTTCCATTGCCTTTAGGAGTAGCATTAGATTAGGAAACCCATCATACACCTCACTCTAGACTAAACCATATGTGACAAATATAATACTAGTCCAGGTGGGAAGACAGCAAACTGTGACCTAAGGATAACTGTCTAGGTGCCACAACTAGTCCATTTGCGGAGTTCAACCGGATCGCACATGAAAACACTCGTATTCGTATGGTTGAGTGTAGGGGTACCTCGCCACTCATCACACAGCCTTGTCGTCTTTTGCTTACTGGTCATGGAAGTTCTCCTTGTGCTCCTCTTTTTGAGGCCTACTCCAACAAATAATGGAGAGTGGTATCTAGGAGAAACACTCTAGAAAGGAAAGATCTAACTAAGTTCATAGCACTGGATCAGATAACACAATTTAGAATTGAGTAGATTAATTTCCTCCTTAAGAGTAATAAAAACATAGTATATGAGAAAGAAAAGGCAGTATGAAAAGCTTTAGTAGTTGAAGCCTAATCATAGGCCCATGCCAAAGCACTTGCTACCTTACAGGAAGAAAAAAAACAACTCACTATAAACAACATGAGGTTGACCACAATAGAAAAGCAAAAAAACATTAGAAAAGAAAGTATCCATCAGTTTAGAGAGCAAATGATGAGGGTCAACCAAGATATGAGATGTCTCATAAGAGAAAATAGAACCCTCTCTATGGAGGAGGTACATGCCATTAGATAGAAATTAGCTATTGAAATTAGTGCATAGAAAAATGAGGCTAAGAATCATGAAAGACTCAAAGAATACTTCCAAGATCAAGTGGGCATGTACAAGTAGATAAATGAGAAGGAGATCCAAATGGAAAAGACCAAAATCAATTCTATTGTAGCATAAAATCCTAATTGTCAACTCATCTTAGATAGCATGGCCTAGACCTATCAAGTGGATGTGAAAAATAAATACTTGCAGATAGAAGACTTGACAAAATACATGGCATTAGCAAACCTCCATTATGCTAATTTGGCCATGTTAATAGTAGGCAGCCCCAAAAATGAGCTAGAGTAGCAAGTAGTAACCACTTATGCTTTATCTGAGAAAGAGTTTGCAGATCGAAAAGATGCTCTATAGAAACTTCAAGTAGTAAACTCAAATAGAAGTAGTTAAGGTTGGCTACCAGGGGCAAAAAGATGTAGCAGTGAATTTGGTTAGAAGATTAATAGAATACCATGAACTTAAAGAAAAGATTAAAGCTTTTGAAGAAGAGAGACAATAGTTTACAGCATGGTACATTAAGGCTAATTAGATGTTTTTGCAATTGCCATGTCTGTGGAATGTATCAAATCCATTAAACATTGGTTCATAACCATGGACGGTCCATAATCCAAGAATAGAAGAAAAGAAGTTGCAAGCACTCCTGAACAAATACCAATTTAAGAAGCCTGACGATAAGGAGAAGAAATCTATGGAAGAGCCACCTGTGCCTAGAACAACATAAGGCTACACTCAACCTTGCCAAATTTTATTTTTCATTTTGCATCAAAGTTGTCATGCCATGTGTTCATTTTTGTAAACTCCATTGTGACATTAGAAATTCATGTATATAGAAGTCAGTGTCATGTAAATCTACCTCCTAATTTTGTAAGGAACTCCATCCTCATTTTTTTTAACTCAAGGATAAGTTTTAGTCAGTTATGGGGGTATGATAAATCAAAAAACTTTGAGGTAATGATATCATAGTTATGATATCATATCTATGATGTTGTAGATACATTATTGTATCTCAACATACATTATCATATAAACAATAACGTGGGGTGTGTGTAGCCTATATAAGCAGTACTTAGGCCCATAGATCCATAGTAGATTTGGTAGCATAGTAATAGAACTCTTTTAGTTTATTTTCTTGAATTCGGTACTTAGCAATGTATTCCTGTAGTGTGATGTTTTGTAATTGAGTGGAATTTTTATTCGAGGGTGATGTACTTGGACACATTGCATGACTGACAATAAAGATCAAGATTACTCTACATCATTGTAGCAACACTTAGTTTTATTTATGTTTCCAATTAGTTTATTATTTAACTCATAGTTAATGTTTACGATTACTTGGAATTTACTTTTTAATGTTGTTAAGTGGAATGAGTACGACTGATCTCCAACACATAAGTGTAACTACTTGGTAGCCCAGTATTACTATCACTTGGTATGCCCAGTAATGTGGTACTTGGTAATCCTAGTAGTAGTTGCATGATGTCCAAGGTGTGATCGGAAGATCAGGACCAACTACTCATCTCATAGGCTAGTTTAGGTTTGTTTTACTATTGCTTAGATTTAGAAACCTCTACTTTCACTTCATTTTTATTAGGAGAATAATGGCCAATTCAACATCAATTATCATATACTTCATTGTGAGTTAAACCATAAACATGGATTTTACAAACTCACATGGGAAGACAACGATCGTGAATGCTAACTAATTACTAGTATAATCACATTGCATTATCTGCAAAGTTCAACTAGGATTGTGTGTGAACACTTGTATCTCGTATGGTTGGGTGTTGGTTTAGTCCAATGTGAAGCATATGATAATTTATGTTGTTAGGCTCTAATTACTCCTAGTGATAAACATAATTGAGAAAGAAATTTAGTCCTAAGTGTAAGTAATAATAGTAATGTAAATCTACTCTATCCTAGAGTGATGAGCATTTGGTCTTGGCTTATCATACATGTCTTGGGCTCATGTAATCATTATTGGGTTACCAAGTGCTATGCTACTAGGTGAACTAAGCAATAACACTATTGGGATTACCAAATGATTATACTTAAATGCTCAAAACTAGTCATACTCATTTCACTTTACTAATGAACAAGAAAGGAAAGTACTTGGAAATGTAAATGATTAAACTAAGAAAACAATAAAAACTATGCTAAGTGAAATAGTAAAACTAAGTGGATGCTGCAATGATGAAAAGCAATCTTGATCTTTATTTTTAGACATGAACTGTGCCCTAGTGCACTTCACTTGAATAAAGATTCTGTACAATTGCTTAACACCACGTTGTAGGCATTCACTCTATCACTAAAACTATGAAAACAAACTATGAGAATCTACCTAAGGATGGAATGAAACTTCTTTGGATTTGTGTGTCCAATTGTTGTATTTATAGGCTACACACATCACACGATATCAAATCTATGATGATGTAGCTTGTGCTAGGATATCAAATATATGACATCATAGTTACGATATCGTTTAAACAAATGTGATATAGCATCAGTGATATCCCAACCAATTGATGATTCATTAGAAAACATAAAAATATATACATATGATCTTCACTAACTTAGAAAAAGCATATGACAAAGTGCCTAGAGATATTATTTGGTGGACCTTACAGAGAAAAAACATCCTCAATAAATATATTAAAGTGATTCAAGACATGTATGAAGAAGCTACCACTAAAATTAGAAAAACTTGTAGAATAATATCTAATTTTTCAATCATAATAGGTCTACATCAAGAATCCACACTTAGTCAATACTTATTTGTCATTATTATGGATAAATTAATAAAGAAAATACAAGATGGAATCCCTTGGTGTATGCTATTTGTAGATGATATTATGTTGATGGATACATCTCAAGAAAATATTAATACTAAAATGAAGAAGCAGAGACATGTTTTATAATCAAAAGGCTTAAGAATTAGCAGAAGTAAGATAAAATATATGAAATGTATTTTTACTAACAACATAAACAATAGTGAAATAAAAGTAATAATTCAAGGTAAAAATGTCTCTCATCATAAGTAGTTTCACTACCTAGGATTAATCCTCTAATTAGATGGAGAAATTAATAAAGATATTAGAAATAGAATTGAGCTAGGATGGTCAAAATGTAGATAGGCTAGTGGTGTTCTATGTCATAAAATAATAGCAATAAAATTAAAGGGGAAATTTTACAAGACAACAATTAGGCATACTCTCTTGTATGATGCTAAGTGTTGGATAGCACAAAAGAGCAATGAATAACAAATCAATATGGTAGAAATGCAAATGCTTCGATGGATGTTGAATATTAGTAGAAGAGATAAACTACATAATACAGACATCAAAGGAAGACTTGTAGTGGCTTCTATTTCAAATAAGATACAAGAATAGTGGCTTAGATTATTTGGCCATGTGCAAAGAAGATCAAATAATGAGCCTATAAACAGAGGTTACTACATCACTATTCTAGGAAAGCCATCAAAAGGAAGATCAAAGAAGACAAGAAAAAATGATTAAAGATGATTTGAAGAAACTACAAATCAACAAGGATTTAGCTTTTCATAGAAGTGAATGAAAAAAAAACTTATGTAGCTAACCCCATTTTATTGAGACAAGGTTAGGATGATGATATTGATATAGTCAAAATAGTTAGCCTAGTGGTAAGACTCTTACTTTAGAAATTGTAAGTCATGGATTTGATTCTAGTGGATAATGCTAAGTTATAAAGTTCTACGTTGACTATACATCTTCAGGTATACCTATGTTTCAATTATTTTGAAGTCCAACACCCCTAAAATAGAACTTTATAACTCAATATTGTCTACCAAGATCAAATCCATAACTTGGAGTTACCAAATTTAAAGTTTTACTACCAAGCTTACTCCTTATTGTCAACAGCACAAGTATTCCTTATATAAAATGGATTATATGTATCATAGCATTCTTTGTATTTTTTAAACCTAATGATAATACCCAAGTAAAATGTGCAATTTACTTCTACATCTTCTTTGGTGCTAATGACCAAATTACTATACATTCTGAATAATATACTTTTCATGATCTTAGCCAAGAAAAGTTCCAATCACCCATCTTCAATAAAAATTAGAATATTGATGATCTAGCCACCTTTTAGAGTTTAAAGGGCCTTAATTTGACCAGTAGAAAGCTAGTATGTGCATTGGCAAGACATGAATGCATTTATTACTTTTGCAACCAACCTCCATGGCTTATCAAATTACAATTGTTGACATATTCATTTCTAAGTTGTCAAGAAGTTATCTTACTTAAAGAAACCCTTTACAATGTCTATATTTTTTAGCATGCCTTTGATTAGTATGTTACCAATTAGAGGGAACCTTGTCATAGCCATGACAAATAGGCAAAAACATCCACCTAACCTCTCCTTCACATTGAAGGAATTTTTAATTCATGTCTAAACTATTGCTAGATCAACCCTAACTAATTGTGTTGAGAAGTCATGGGAAAACTTCTTTGATTTGCACATAGAAAATGCACCAATCTTGTGAAGATTGAATTACAAAGGTATTCATCAACTTCCTTCAAATCATAGCACAATCGATAATATTGGTTGTTGAGTGTTGCAACATAAAGATCCACTCACCAAAAAATAATAGAATGCAAATTATAAGTTTAACATGCATAAAGCACTTAGTGTTTTGAAACATAATGGTATTTCTTTGCCACCATCTATTCTACCATAGAATTATCTTAAATTCTACCATAAAAGTGATCACTAAATTGAATCGAAGATTTGAGAATATATAATATTGATTAATGATATAATTTGCATCTTCTTAATAATAATTAGAATCATTGAATAAGTGTATCACTAACTTTGTACCTTTCTTGCATAGGCTACCATGGCTTGATCCTTGAAAAGACTATGTTGCAAGTTGTTTCATGTTAAGATTGCATTGTGCATTAACAACCATATAAAGAATTGAATCTTGGAAATTGTAGTAATGTGCTAGGCTTGAGGGACCAAAGGTTTGAGTTGAGAAAAGAAGGTTTTGATTCACATACTTCATTTTAACAATGCTTACTAGCTTATATTAATGGATAGTCATAGTTATACTAGCATACAAGCATTTTTCCTTGAACATATGATATTTTCACCAATGTGAAATGATATGTTTAACTTAATCATTAATATGTAATCTGACCAAATTGTTATGGAAGTCAAACAAATAAGTAAAAAATTGATGCAAGTCTTCAATCATTTTTCATTAAAGATTCACTTCATTTATGTGTATAATCTTTTGATGTTAAGGAAACATGGCATGATAAAAATGATCATGTGATGATTGTTTGTATTTTGAACAAATTTGCATGCCAATTCTTTAAGAACCATAATAACTTGAATGTATTAGTATGTCATCTACACTTATACTTATGTTCTATGATACCTTTCCAAGTGAATTTTACACTACATGGTCACTTTAAGTAAGACTGTCAATTCACTACGATATTAGTAATGAAAATTTACTAGTTCTTTCACATTCTCTTAATCAAGCTCTCCTCTTCCATTTTTGAAGGTGAAATTATTATGATTCTTAGATCCTTACCAAAAGAACTATCACATCAATTATATTCACAAATAAACATGGGGTTGGTTGGATGATGATGATACATGTGAATTACCTACAAAACCAATTTAGCAAGTGTTAAACATTCTCACCAATGACAAAAGATAGCCTTTCTAGTCGACAATGTGTTGTAATTTATGGATGGTCTTTGATGAGTGGTGAGGTACCCCCTATGCCCAACCATATGAATCACAGTGTTCATACATGATATGGGTGAATTCTGTGGATGGAACTAGTTGTGGCATCTAGATTGTTATGCCTTAATCATAGTTCACTATCTTCCCACTTGGACTAGTGGTATCTTTATGATGAGCATCAAAGTATCACATCAATAGGCCCCCATTGACGTAGCCTCATCGACGGGTCCCCATCAATGAGGCCATGTCGACATAGTGTTTGCTACGTTCATGAGGCCCTGTCAATGTAGTATTATAGCAAAAACTCTAAATATGAGCTCTTGGCCATGTTTATGGGCATAAGAAGTCATAGTAATAGCAGAGCTCTTATAGTTTTTCTATTTGAAAGTTAGAATATTTTCTCTAAGTGCCTATAGCAGGAGTCATTGAGTGTACAAATCTTTATTTGAACACTATTGTACCTAAAACACACTAGTGTGTATGGCAATAAAGAAGAGCTTCTTGATAAACCTTGTAGCATTCTAGATAACTTAAATGTTTTATTTATGCATTTGTTGTTTTTATTAAATATTTAATAAATTAACCTAAATTAAGCTAACTTAGAATTTAATCAATTAAGCTAAATAGATAAAGTACATAAGTATGGCCGCTTTGAGCGTAAACACGTATTCGCTTGGTAATCCTAACAACATTATTGCTTGGTGTGCCTAGTAGCATAACACTTGCTAACCCAGTAATGGATACATGTGGGTTCAGGACGTGTGCGGAAATTGGGACTAGATGCTTATGTTAGGAATAGTTAGAGATTAGTTAGTTAGTCAAATTAAATTAGTTATTAAATTACTTTATCTCTCTCTTTAAGCACCAAAGAACATAAAACACAAAACAAAAAAAATTGTATGCCCTGATTACACTAAACCATACCATGTGCATCACAAGTGTAATTGGGAAGATAACGAATGACCTTAGGGCAAGGTTCATTTGCATTTGCTTCTTCTTCCTCTTCTGATTTTGAAAGATGCCACATAAGGAACAACCATGATAGAGGTAAGCATATAGGTAGTAATACTAATTGCCATGCCCACAATAATCAAAGAGGTAATAGAAGACATCATCAATGACAACAAAATCATGATCATGATGAGCCTCTATTGATGACTCGAAGTATGCTTAACATTGTAGAGGTAGTTAAGATTCCAACTAGGCATATGAAAGATAGTCAAATCAAGTGCTTAGACATGAATAATATTCCAAGATTTGAGGGGGGATATAACTTTGATCTATAGACATATCTACAAGCTTTCCATGACATTTGTGCCTTGCAAAACATTGAAAATGATTAGTAGAAACTCAAACTCTTCCTCAGGACACTCATCAAAGAAGTTGAAAGATGGTATTGGTCTTTAGAGTGAGAATCTATTTGTAGATGAAGTACCATGCTAGAACTATTCAATGATAAATATTAAATGTACTCAAGAGTGTCCAACCTAAGACGGCAAATCCAAGGCTTGAAACAGGGAGCACATGAACCCCTGGATGTCACCATGGGCAGATATTATTCTCTCTTACATCGATGCCCTGGCCATGATTACTCTCAAAGGGAGTAACTCCATCACATCATAGATGGGCTCAGCATAGAAACTAGAAGAACTCTTGGGGTTTATGCTCAAGGGAGATTGTCTAAACTAAGAGCTCATCAGATATAAAGGCTTATAAAATAGGTTGCAAAAGAAGAAGATGAGTTGCAAAAAAGGGAAAGTGTAGAAGAATATAATAGGGATCCTTCCATAAGGAAATGGGAGTTCCAATTTTGTGACAAGGAGGAGTCACCACTCAATCAAGTGATGAACAATAAAACCTTGTCCATCCAAAAATCTATTTATGATATTTCGACAAAATTTGATAAATTATGGGACTCTTTGGATGAAAAATTCAAAATTTCTATGAATATTGCTAAAGAATCCAAAGAGCAAAATAGTGATCTTAACCATAGGAGATAGAAAGAAGTTGAACATGCTTACCAAAGAGGTAAAGGCAATGCTGCTGTAGTAGAAGAAGTTGTGGAGACAGACTCTAATGATGATGTTGGTTGTGACATTGGTTAGTATGAACATCCTAAGGGATGTTTTCCTATGGAGTCACACTTACAAGAGTTTGGGTGTACATGTTGAATCGTCAACTAGCACAAAGGTAAGCACCCAAAAAATTACCTTATCCATAAGGTAATCTAAGATAATTCCACCAACAACAATAAGCTTACTACCCAAGTGGAGCTCCACCATAACCATATGACCAGTATCAACAATGGCACCAACCATAGTCATGGGGAATGCAACTGCCTTAACAATAGTACCCTTATAAGCAACTAGATCCATATGGGTACTATGTTCAGTAACCTATTTCTCCACAAAGTTCTGCAAGCCACACCTTATTTCAACATAACTATTACCCTCTAGAGTATCATCGAACTCATTCACCATCTACTCAAGGAAAACACCCATATCCTTACCACCCTCCAGATCTGTTTACACACATCCCTCTGCCCTTAACCTAGTTACCTCCTGTTTCATCCATGTAGGATGAAATTCCTCCATTGTTGCAACAATGAAATGCTACAAGGGTTGTACATTCACAACTGGCTTTCTAGCTAAGTGGTTCGAATAATCGATTCAGGAGATAATCCTTTTTTAACCCAATAGTCCTCCCAAATCCACACAACCTAATGCGACTGGTTGCCCTATATCTCCAACATCCTCATCCTCTACATTAAACATATTCGAGTGCCCTTCAAACCAAACGTCACCTTGAATCCACATTGTAATGTTAACTCATGCTATTTTCAATTGGATCAAGGCTAGTAATCTTCCCATGAAAAGATTTGACCCAAAAAGTCCACTCATTTATTTACAGTGGACATTGTAACCATAATTTTTGGGTGGTCCTATTCTATCAATTTTCTGGTGATCAAGGTGGAAATTTGCAAAGGTGATTTCCCCATCATTATGGGAAGGGCATGGTTAAGTATAGTAGATGCCTGAATGGGCATAAGGAACCTCTTCTTAGAAATCTCCAAGGAAAATGAATTTGGAAGGTTGGAGAAGAAGCGTGTTTTGTGCATCGCATACAGTGATAACAAGTGTAATTGCATGCAAAAGATGTGGCCCATCAAGAGTACATTCATTACAACATGTAACCAGTGTGCATAAGAAATAGATATCCAAAGGTGTCTATATGTAGTAGCCACAAAACAAGAGGGCACCTAGTGGCTGATAGTTGACTTTGATAATAACACATTATGCATGAAATCAACTAAGAGCCTGACATGTGCTTATGTTGAAGGCATGGATGAACTTGAGCAAGTTCATCACCAACTCTTTGATGATGAAGATGATAATACATATTGGGGAGAGTTGGAAATCCCTAATAATTTCAAGCAGGAGCCCCTAGAGTTAGAAACTCTATTGGCTAACATGGAGTACACATTTTAAAACAATGGCAAGTTTGTCATAATCAATGAAAATCTTGTTCCTAAAAAAAAAAGATAAGCTATTGCAATTCATTAACAAATGGCTAATAACCTTTGCTTGGTCATATCCCGAACTGATAGGAATTGATCCAAGGATATGCCAGCATTGCATCTACACTGACCTAGCCATGAAGCCAAGAAGGTAGCCACAAAGGCTGTTGAACCCCAAGTTGAAGTAGATTATTAAGGAGGAAATAGAATAACTCATTAAGATGGAGTTCATCTATCTCAATGTGGATAGTGAGTGGGTTAGCTAACTCATAATTGTACCAAAGAAAGATGGCAAGTTGTAGATTTGCATCGAGTTCAAGTTGTTGAACATGGAAACATTTAAAGATCATTTTCCATTGCCACTTGTGGACCAAGTGTTGGACACTATCTTTGGGCATTGCTATTATAACTTCTTGGATGGTTATAGTGGCTATAACCAAATCCAAATTACACTAGAAGATTAGGCCAAGACAACATTCATGAGCCCCTGGGGGACTTTTGCATATTGTAAGATGCCATTTGGTCTGTGCAATGCCTCTGCAACATTTCAATGCTTGGTCCTTAGTATTTTCCAATTGCAGATAGGTAGTGGGGTAGAAGTTTTTATGGATGACTTTTCTACCTATGGGGCTACATTTGAGCAAGCCATAGGCCACCTTGAGCAAGTACTGAAGAGATGTGTTGAAACAAACCTTAAGCTCAATTGGTAGAAAAGCTATTTAATGGTCCAAGAAGGCATAGTACTAGGACACATAATTAGTTAGGTAGGGATTGAGGTAGATTTAGAAAAATAAGGGTCATCCAAGGAATCACATGCCAACCAAAGATAGTTAAAGATGTCCAATCATTCTTTGGACATACTAGCTACTACTGATGATTCATAAATAATTTCTCTAAGATTGCAAAGTTGTTGGTTGAGCTTATAAAAAAAGATGCTCCATTTGTCTAGAACAAGAAGTGTGAATATGCATTCCAACAGTCAAAGGACAAGCTTGTAGAGACTCCAATTCTACGAGCACCAAAATGGTCCAGGTCATTTCATATAATGACGGATGCATCTAATTATGCTTTGGGAATTATGCTTACATAGTTGGATAATAAGAAATATCTATATTACATCTACTGCACAAGCTAAAGCATTGTGGGTGCACAATTGAATTACATAATGGAGAAAAAATTAATGGAAGTGGTGTATGATTTTGAAAATTTCAAGCACTATGTGCTTGGCTACAAAGTGTTTGTGCACACAAACCATAGTGCCATTCGCTTCCTAATGAATAAGCCAACGATGAGCCCTTGTATCATATGGTGGCTCATGATCTTGTAGAAATTCGATCTCACAATGGTAGATTAGAAAGAGTCTATGAATGTGGTCGCTAACCACCTCTCTTAGTTAAGATAGGATAACAAAGAGGAGGAGAGTATACTCTCTAATCAATTTTTAGATGAACTCCTCTTTATAGATGTTATAGATAGCAAAGTGCCCATAGAAACAAAATGGTATGATGGCATCCTCACTTACCTTCTTACTCAAGAGATGCCACAAGATCTGAACTTCAGGAAGAAACAACAATTTCTTCATTGAGCAAAGTACTTCATGGAAATTAATGGATACCTTTACAAGGTGTGCGTCGATGGCCTAGTTCATTAGTATGTCCCTGATGTTGATCAACTATGCATTCTCCAAGATGCTCAAGAAGGCCCTTGCAGAGGCTAATATGTAGGGAGATGCATGATCATAAAAATCCTGATGGTAGGATACTATTATTCTACAATCTTTAGGGACATCCATCAATTTGTCCAATCTTGTGAATGCTATCAACAAGATGGTGGGATGATTGCATGCATGGAGGATTCTCAATAGTGGATTCAATCACTAGAACCCTTTGACATATGGGGCATTAACTTCATGGGTCCCATTACACCCATGTCCAATGGAAAGACATATATCATTGTAGTAGTCGACTACTGCATCAAATGGGCAGAAGTAGTAATTGTCATCGATTGTACATCATCCATTACTGCTAGAATTGTACAACAACATGTTGTAAATAGGTTTGAGGTGCCACATGCACTAATTTCTAACAATGGAACTCATTTTATAGGTGCCACTTTTTGAAAACTCATGCAATGTATGGGTGTTAAACATAAATTAACAACACCTTATCACTTGCAAGCCAATGATCAAGCAAAGATAACCAACAAGGAGATTACAAAGATCCTAACAAGGACCATAAGCAAATATAGGAGAGATTGGAGCATAAAACTCAATTATGCCCTATGGGCCTACTGCTCAACATGGAAACTTCCTATTGGCTATTCTCCCTATGCATTAGTGTACAAAAAACTTCCAACGCTCCTAAATCAGTCCAAGCTTCGTACACTCTCAATAGCCTGTGACCTAAATCTTGACCTAAGTCTAACACAAAAAGAAAGATTAATCAACCTTAATGTGCTAGATGAAAATTGATTGGTGGTCCTATCTTTGAATGAAGTGCATAAGGCATTCAACAAGCAACAACATGATCTTAGAATATGGAAAGTAAAATTTTGACTTAGAGATAAGGTTTCCTATTGGAACCCCACACACATACCTCAAAAAACAAAGTTCCAAACATTGTGTGAGAGATCTTATATAATTGCTGAAACCTTTCCTTCTCGAGCCATGACCATATACAAACTTGAGAGCCCAAATAAAAGGCAATTGGTCAACATCTAAAAAGTAAAACTTTTCCATGAGCCCAAGCAAGCTAGTGCAACAAATACCTTAATAGATGGACAACCATGCTCAATTTTTTGGATCTCCTCCTTCCAACTTAGTCATGGGGGAGATGACCATCCATGCTAAATCATCCATATGGCTCCTTAATTTTTCTATTTTTTGTTTTTCACATTTTTGCTTTTGTAATTTATTTATTTTACAACTTTTTGATTTTCAAAAATTTTCCTATTTTTACACCATTTTTTGCTTTATAACAGCATTAGTATGTTTGAATCTTTATTGGATATTTTACACTTTCTTATATATTTCACTTTGTTTTGTTTGAGTGTGATTTTCAAATTTTTGCTAATAAAAGTGCTTTATTGTCAACGAGACACAATGGTGTTGGGACTACTACTAATGATGGTTTGTGCGTAATATTTGGTTTGCTAATGTCTAGTTTCTATTTTTAAGTTTTTGTACTGATAACTCTATCATGGTTTCTTTTTCATGGAATAGGCAGTGAGTCCACAACATCACCCATTAACAAACTCTATGGTTTTCCTTGTTCTGGAAGTTTGAGGTCTCTTTCATTAAATCAACTTTTAATAATTTTGTGACCTTGGTAGTTTCTAGAATTGGGAAGGATTCAAAGGTTTGAATAGGGTATGACTTCAAGGGAACTCAATACTCTTCGTACTCTTCTACTTACTCGAGTGCTTGAGTGTTTTCATGGACTTCTTACTATTCAATTTCAACCACCAATAGGAAGTTAAATAAAGTCTTTGCATGGTGTGTTTTCCATCCAAAAAGAAAAAAAAAGAAAAAAAATACAAAAAAATAGAGAAAAAAAGAAAAAAAGAATGATGGAAATTCAAAGCACATCCCTTAGACAAATAATCAGGCTACAAGCACTGGTTATGGGACTAGAAAGACATGTACCCATGCCTAAAGGTCCCCTCTAACTAAGGCCTTCTCCCACTTACTACTTCTCTTTTCTTCTCTTTATGGAATGATGGTTGTTCTGTGGGTGCACTCTTGTGTCTCAAGGGGATGGACTGGTTATGGAGTAATGATGCAAAGTCACTGAAAGAGGTTGGTTTTGGTCTAGACTAAGTATGAATCTTCTCAAGTCATTTTAAACACAAAATCCACAAGGGACTTCTTATGACCTTAGTTGGAATTCCATTCCACCTTCTCCATTATCCATTTATGTTGTCCATAACTCACCTCATTACTAGTGTCCATGTTCTTGATTCCGTGTCTTGGTTTGACATACTTGAATTCTTAGGTAGAATCTTTTGAGTTTTGGTCCTTAACTTCCATCAACCATTAGTCACCTATGCGGTTCATAGACTCCTTAGGTTAAGGTTATGTAAGGAAAAATAAGGCATGTGCCTGCTATGGGGAGGATCCACTTGCATATCCCTTGGCTGGGTTTACTAAGCACCTTATCCTTAGGTATTCTTATGACTAGAATCTTTTGTGCACCCATCTTCCACATCAACCCATGTGCTTCTTTACATACTTTGTTCATTGAATACATTCTCCATCAAAATTTTTCAATTTTTAAGCATTTAAAGACCCTCTTCAATAATTTTATCATATTCTTGGCTTTTCTGGAATTCCATAGATTCCAATTTCATTGAAAAATTCCTTATATTTTTTAAGATATTGAAATTTGAAAATTTTTGTTGATCAGCCCTGTATACAAGGCCTCATCGACGAAGCAGACTTGTATACAGGGCCCTGTTGACAAAGCAAACCCACATACAAGGCCCTGTTTATGGGGCCCCATCAACATAAGAAAAAAATAGTATAAATAGGCATGGCCCCACTTGGAAAATTTTACATTTTCTCATAAACACTAAAGGAGTTTTTCAAATATTCCGAGCCTAGAACCTTCAAGAGCCCATAACTTACAAACCATTTATTCAAATCACTCCATTCTTTGACCCTATAGCTACCAGA
The DNA here is from genome assembly GCA_015680685.1 of Gnetum montanum. NCBI lineage: Eukaryota > Viridiplantae > Streptophyta > Gnetopsida > Gnetales > Gnetaceae > Gnetum > Gnetum montanum. The sequence goes on along the minus strand of MNCI01006820.1, from coordinate 137,702 downwards.
GGTAAGCTCTTAATTTTGGGGACCACAAATGTACCATTTTTTATTGTCGATTTTTCACGTTCTTTTCTAAATCCCACAAAGATTTATTAAAAAATTAACTATTAAAGACTAAATTACAAGAGTTAAACCTTTCCAACAAGCTCTAGTAACATTTATAATAAATAATAATTAATTGATTAATAAAATAATCAATTTTCAATGGTCCATCCTTAGCCAAAGTGTAACAAACTAACGAGAAAAGGTATTCAAAAATCTAAAGTTACACATTATATTTACTAATCTATGGATGTGTTGTGACTACAAATGACATGAAAAGGAAAGCACACATAGAGAGTAGGATCATCCCAACCAAGGGAGAAACAACCTAGCCCCAAGAAGAACCACTCACAATACACACCATAGGTCCTCTTAGGGAAGAGGTAGAAGTGGAATCTATCAAATAGATTCCGGAACTAGTAGTAGCAAGAACAAAACACTCCCATTGGGATGATGCACTGACAAAACCAATGAATCTTCAGGTGATCTTAATAGAGGCTTGCCTAAATCAAATAAAATCAAGGGAGGTCAAAAAATTGATCCTCTTGGAGTCAAAGTTTGGCCCTTTCCTAGAGCATGCACCAAGAGAAGTGCAGGAGCAACTAAAGGCCTCTCCCATGTGGCCAATTATCACTTCCATCGGGGAGTGGTACATGGGAGAGACATTCCTATTCTGGAATAACAAGCAGCCTAGATCAATAGTGAAAATCAAGGACATCTCAGTGTCCTACTTGGTGCAAGCCATTGCTGTAGTGCTTGGGTTGCCTAAAATAGGGGTAAATCTTATTAAGATCCTAATGTAGGTGGATCCTAATATTAAGAAAGAATTGGTGCAACGATGCTATGGCATCGATTGCAAGGAGTTTGACATGCTCACATTGGCAAAGAGGATTTATTACAAGATTATGGCCTTTCACCTCAATCCCATGGTGAGGCCAAGAAAAATCATTGCCTTCTTTGCCCAAGCATAGACTGCTCTAAGTGGGAGATTCTTGGTCAACCTTCTACAACTAATCTATCTAGAGATAGAGAAGTGGTTTAAAGAAAATGAACATGGAAGGAAGGCACTCCCCTTCCCATGCCTCATCAGGAAACTTTGTCGAAGAGGAGGGATAGTCTATTACACTAATGATGACATTAGGCAAGTTCTGACCACCAACTAGGTGGAAATGATGAAAGATAAGATGCTTGCAACAACTATCCACAAAGAGGAGTAGCGACCACCACCTCCATCTACCACTCAAACAACTATGCCAAACATCACTGCAATTGCTCAATAGTTGTGAGAATATAGAGAATGGATCTTGAGTGAACAAGAGCAATGAGCAGGCATGAGTGGCAGGGACCCATTCATCTACAGATGAACAATGAGTCACCTAAATGAGATGGCCTGGACAATCAGTTTGATGGGTGGAGGTGGATTCATTTTCTTAGTCCAAAGAACATAGTTTCTTGCAAGGTCGAATTTGAGTGCCAAAGAGGTCACAATATCTTTTGTAGAATAATAGACACTCCCAGAAATCTTTGGAACACTATGAAATTCTTAGTGTGCATGGAGGAGGGCAAAGGAGCAACTGTATTGGTGATGTAGCACCAAGGGTAGGAGATAGTAGCAGAAGTGGTCATTGATTGTATTGCTGAGACTCTCAATGCTCTTTTCACACCTACACCAGATATCATATCACTGCAGTCAAAGATGTGTAGATGTTTGCAGGAATCACAAGTGGCAGAATAAATACAATGCAACACCAAGAACTACTAGAGTAGCTAGTAGGAACTAGGCAACTGCTTCTAGATATCTTTGACCTTTCAAACAACATTACTGCAACCTAGTTGGAGCTACTAGAGGCAAGGGGCAAGAACATCATATTGGAAGGGCAACTTGAAACAACTAAGGAGTGGAACGAATGATTAGCTATGGAAGTTGCCAAACTAAGAGCCTTGACTACCAATCCCCCATTTCTCAACCTAGCACTTACAAGAGATGAAGCTATGCAACAACTTCACATCAAACTAAAAGGGGTTAAGGGTGTAATGGAAACAATGGTGTTTTATTGATCCTTGGCAAAGGTTACTTAGTAGAAGATTGAAATGACCTTGGATTAGACCTACCAGAAGAACATTCAACTAACTACAACGAACCATTGCCTACAAAATGTTGATGTGCATAAGCAATAATTAACTAATTACATCCATCAATAGTAGGAGCAATTGGCTAGAGTAAACATAGAACTAAGGAGATTGGTAGCACAAAATAGGAATCTCTCCATGGAGGAGGTGCATGGCCTTCACTAGAAAACTGCAATCAAGGTAGTCACTTGGAAATTTGAAGCTCTCAAATTTGAGAAAGTCAAAGATCATTATAAAGAATAGGTCTATTTACAAAAGGAAGTAAATGAAAAGCATATCTAGTTGGTGAAGGTAAAAGAAAATGAAGCCCTCTAGTAACTCCAGCAAGGTAGAGAAGTTTGGCAACCCATCATTGATGGGATAGATGCCTACAACAAACTAATAATTTGCATGAAGGAGTTACAAATTGAGAAGATGACAGAATATATGGAGCTTGTCAATCTTCATTATGCAAACTTGGCCATGTTGATTCATAGACAACCATAGTTAGAACTTGAAAAATAGGTGGCTAGCTCATACTTGTTGTACTGAGTTTAAGCACCACAAGGACACGAAGGATAAGCTTGCGGTGGCTAATGATGAACTTGAAGTTCTTAAGGCATGATTCACTAATGAATGATCAACTACAGAGAACCTAGCCAAGAGGATGAACGACTTCCATGAGCTACAAAATGTAATCAAAGAATTCAACATCGAACACAAACAGTTTGCTACTTAGCTTGTCAATGTAAAAGAGATGTTCCCAATAATGCCCTATTCATGGGATGTTCCCATTCCAACCCACATTGGTGATGCCACGTGAACTATGAATGATCCTCGGAGTAAGGAGGAGAAGACAAAGGCATTGTTAGATGCCTTTCACCTTCCACTGGAGGTTGCAGCTATAGTAGGACATCCATAGCTGCCTCAGCTACCACACATGCCTAAAGCTGATGAAGGTCCTTTAGAACCTTAGGAGCCATCGTCGCCTAGGACTGCTTGATCTTCTCCATCACCTTCATTCTATCAAAGGAAGTGCTATCCAATTCTTTTTTTGTAGTCATGTCATGGTGTTCAATTGTGTGTCATGAACACTGTAATTTTGTAATACATTGATCTATACACTCATGCACTCTGTTTTATCAAGTCAGTTTGTTTTGTTTTGTTAAGAGTTAGTTAATAACCCCATACCTTTTCGATTTTGTAAAAAACCTTAAGGATGAGTTTTCATTTAGTTGTGGAGGTATGATGAGCATCAAAGTGTCACATCGATGTGGCCTCATTTACATGGTATTGCCCTGTTGATAGGGCCGCATCGATGTAGCGTTTGCTATGTTGACGGGGCCTCGTTGACATAGTACTATAGAAAAAACTATAAATACAAGCTCCCAGATGTGTTCATGAGTAGAAGAAGTCATAGTAGTAGCAGAGCTCTTGTAGTTTGTCTATTTGAAAGTTAGAATATTTTCCTTGAGTGCTCTTAGCAGGAGTCATGAAGTGTATAGCTCTTTATTCAAGCACCATTGTACCTAAACCACACCAGTGTGTACGACAATAAAGATGAGCTTCTTGATAAACCTTGTAGCATTCTAGATAGCTTAAATATTTTATTTATGCATTTATTTTTTTATTATATATTCAATCAATTAAGCTAAATTAAGGTAACTTAAAGTTTAATCAACTAAGCTAAATAGATTAAGTACATAAGTACAACTACTTCAAGCGTAAACATGTATTTTCTTGGTAATCCTAGCAATGTTATTGCTTAGTGTGCCTAGTAGCATAGTGCTTGGTAACCTAGCAGTGGATACGTGGGTTTAGGACATGTACGGAAAGTGGGACCGAATACTTATGTTAGGACTAGTTAGAGATTAGTTAGTTAGTCAAATTAAATTAGTTATTAAATTACTTCATCTCTCACTTTAAGCACCAAAGAACATAAAACATAAAACAATGAAAATCATATGCCTCAATTACACTTAACCATGCCATGTGCATCACAAGTGTCATTATGAAGACAACAAACGACCTTACGACAAGGTTTACTTCCTAGAAGACTAGTGTACTAAAAACTATAGAGTCCACAAAATTTGATCGGATCACGCATGAATGCTTTGTGATTCGTATGGTTGAGTGTAGGGGTACCTTCAACTGCTCATCACTTTCTCACGTATGGTTTAGTCTAAAGTGAGGCATATGATTCTTGATGTTGTATTGGCCTTAGGCTACTCCTAATGACAATTAAAAAAATCAATTATTTAACTAATTAGCAATAGAAAGTAAAGTCTAGACTAGCCTATGGGTGATGAGTGTCCATGCCCAACTTGCCGTACACATCTTAAACCCACATATCCACTACTGGGATTACCAAACACAATGCTATGGAGTGAACCAAGTAATAACACTAATGGGATTACCAAGCGAATATGTGTTTATGCTCAAAACTAGTCACATGCATTTCGCCAATTCATTAAGATGCATGGAAATGTAAATATTAACTAAGTACATGAAACGTAAATTGCATGGAAAGTAAATTTAATCTAAGTCAAAGTGTTGTAATGAATAAGAATCAATCTCAATCTTATTTTTGTTCATGGAATGTATCTAGGTACATTGCCACTCAAATAAGACACCATACAACTGACTCAAATCCACACTGCAGGTACTCACTTATTGTTCTCTAAGACTATGGAATAAAATTGCAAGAGTTCAGCTACTCTATTGACCAGAAAATGCTAATACACAATGGGAGCACATGTATTTATACTCTTTATTTTGGAGCCATGTTAATAGGGCCTCATAAACGCTACATCGACATGACCTTGTTGATGGGGAAAATCATGTTGACCCCTTTGACGAGGCCATGTCGGTGGGGGCCCATTGATGCAACACTTTGACGCTGCATCATACCCCCATGACTGAATGAAAATTCATTCTCGAGTTCTTTTACAAAATTGGGAAGGTATGGGATTATTGATTAACACTTGACATAACAAAACTAAATGTCGCATTACAAAATTTTATTCTAGTGGATGCATACAAAATGATAGAGTGACAAAGAAACTGAACAAACATTGAAGATTACAAAATTTGCAGAGGTCTTTAAAAATCTATTGAAGATGATTCTTCTTGTTGTTGGTAGCAATGACAGATTTCCAACCTTGATTATTATGTTGATGCTTCTCTGGTTATGCAGAACATTCTTGAAGAATGAAGTTAAATTTCTTCTCATTATCCCATGGATCTAGCAAACATGCAATGCTTGAGCTACTATCTTGTATGTGCTACAATTTATCCATGGGCATATCCTCTGTTGTTCCCCTCTTAACTTCATTTTCGTGCCTAGCAAAAAACCTTCTTCATTAGGCATTTTCTTTTAGCATCACTTGTAGTCACCAAAGGATAAACATTAGTTTTGGTAAATTTTCCTTAATAATTAACCCTTTTTGGATCCCTTAGTTTATGTTTAAGCACAAGGTGATGATAGCATATTGTTCCCAAGGCTATGAGCTAACTAAAATCATCAAGTTGTTCATATTATTTTGATCAATTACTATTAGTTACCACAATGTTCAAAAATAGGATGTTATAAAAATTTCAAAACATACATCCCTAGCCCCCATGACTAATAAGCATAACTTCGAAGCACACAAGTTTTTGAACAATTGAAACCAAAGGTCTGATTCAGAAGATTGCGAAGAAATATTAATGGATATGGAAATAAAAAAGTAGGAAAAATTAATGAAACAAATGAGAAGTAGTCCTAAAATTATGCATAAATTTAGGGAAACCATCATTGATGTTCTGAAAGATGTGAAGGTTAGCTCAAAGCCATGACCAACATAAGTTATGCAAGTGGGTCCTCCCCAAAGTAGGCTCTTGTGATAATGCCCTTGCATAACCACTTCTATAGATGTCTATGGGCACCTAAGAGGTTAAATCTAGATCATGCCTTTGTTCCAAACAACACACAATTGCCATGGTTGGGGTGTTGTACTATACTACACAAAACCAAAAGGCTCATAATTGCATGCAATAGTGAGGTGAATAATGGGATGAGAAGGGATTGCAGAGATTGGGATGTAAGGTACTTGACCATGTCCACAATAGGTTCTTGTGAGAAATGTGATTAAAATGATCAGCATACCTATCCGTCCAAGTTTAGACCAAGTCCATACCATGAACAGTGATCCCACATTGATGTGTTCCATCCTACCAACCACCATGAGTTCACAACCACCTCAAAGAACAATCATCATTCCAAAAATAGAAGAAAAGAGAAGAAGGAAGGAAGGGCTTTAGTTAGGGGGGCACCTTGAGGCATGGGTAACATGGCTTTCCAGCCTTGTAACCGGTGCTTGTAGCCCATTATTGTGTTTAAGGGATGTGCTTTGAATTCCCATTATTGTTTTCTTTGTCTCTCTCTTTTATTGTTTTGTTTTTTTTTTCTTTCTCTTTTTTTTTTTTTTTTTTTTTTTTTTTTTTTTTTTGAAATTTTTTGGATGGGAACCATACCATGCAAAGACATAGCTTCCTTTTTTATTGGTCAATGGAGAAGTGATGATACATTCCAAGAGGAGTCATAAACCACATGAAGGAAGTCTAAGAAGAAAACCCAACGTGTCCCCTTGAGGTCACACCCTTTGCCATTTCCACTTGGTCATTCCCTCTTTCTTCAGGGTACAATGATCATTGATGAATTTTAGTTTCATAAAAAAATTTTGATTTTCTTTTCATATGTCCAAATCATCTAAGATGCCATTCCTATAGCTTATTTGAAGTAGAAGCCTCGAAGTCTTTCTTTAAGTTTATCACTTCTAGTAACATTCAACATCTATCAAAGCATTCACATTTCTACCACATAGATTTATTATTCATGCTTATTTTGTATTGCCCAACATTTAGTACCATATAAGATAATATGCTTAATTGCTATCTTGTAAAATTTTCCCTTCAATTTTATTGGTATTCTTTTATCACATAGAACATCACTAGCTTGTCTCTATTTTGACCATCCTATTTCAATTCTATTTTTTATATCTTTATCAATATCACCATTTGATTGAAGGATTAATCTAAGTAGTGGATGTACATAAACACCGGTTTCAGTTTTAGAATGCATCACATTAATTATAGATTCCATTTTGAAAAGAAAACTTTTCTTACCAATGTAGGTTCATTAAATTTAAATTTAACTTTTCTTTAACTTTATTACTTTTGTTGCAAGTTTTTATGTGCTTTCTTGTTCTTTCATGGATTTATAACAAATGTCTCAAAAAATTTGATGCCTTTGGAATCTAACTAATTGTTCACTCATCCAATAGTATTCATTATTCTACATGAATGACGCTTGAAATAAAATGCAACTAAAAATAAACTACAACATGTGAATTCATATGGTTCCATGGTATTGGGATGAAGCTAGGATGATGATGATAATATAATATATTTATACTATTATAATGGGTTTACCTTTCTTAAAAAGCTTACCATGAAGATCCTAAGAATAATTTCATTAAACTTCAAATCTTATTTTATTAATATAATATCTTTTTACTTATTCCCCAACTTTCCCCACCAAAAAGAAGAAGAAGAGGAAGAAGAAGTTATCTATGAGGTAGCTTGTTTGCAATACTCATGAATTGCATCCTACATGTCACAGGTTCAATCCTGATGGCTATACTCAGATTTACAAGAATGGCTATACTCAGATTTACAAGAATTGCATAAAAGAAATGGCTGGAGCTAAACCATATCCAAGAAATCCTTAGGGTCTCCATAAATGTGTAATAAAATACTTAGGTAATCCCTTATATAAAAAATGTTCCTTGTACCAGCACTGGATAATGTCATAAATGTTTTAATACTATGAATGATTTGTATGCAAAATAGTTGTACACTATCCTAACCTCCAAATACTTAACGTTACTAAATTACATTGTAGTTCAGCGTTTCTGTGCATCAGTAGTTAAGAAGTATGAAAGTATTCTTTGACTAAGGTTTTCCAGCTTTATTTTTGAAAAAGAAGAGACAGTGTGGTAGGTCAAATGAATTTTAATAACAAGATGCACAAAGCTAAATTTAGATTATTTATCTTAACAGAAGCATTAGTTTCAAATTTCATAAATTGTTACCAATCATTTGAATCCTTGACACCTGTTTATATCTCATCTTTATGATAGATGTAAGTACAGAATCCTTGACACCTGTTTATATCTCATCTTTATGATAGATGTAAGTACGGAATCCTTGACACCTGTTTATATCTCATCTTTATGATAGATGTAAGTACAGAATCCTTGACACCTGTTTATATCTCATCTTTATGATAGATGTAAGTACGGGTATATTGCTTCAGTTATTAAGATTCAGTGTGTTTGAATGATTTAGGTTTCACTTTTTCTTTTGTTTGGAATTTCTCTATTTGGATTCTCCACATTTACTCCATTCCTACTCAAAATATGTTTTTCTTTTTTTCTTTCCTGTTTTTTTTTTTAATTCTTTATAGTTAGACTATGTTTCATTATAGATACCAAAGGAAACCGTGACTTCTGTTACAGCATGCATATGATAAAATTATGAAGCAATTTCTGATATTGCAACATATTATTATCTTAAATTCATAACTGTAGTATAGGGATTATTGGAACTCCAGGTTCTAGATCCTTGGTGCATATGAATATGGGCTTACTGGATACAATTTGATTCTTTAATCCAGGGTTTTGATTCTTTAATGATTATTTGGCTCTGAATAGAAGTGAATGGCCGAAAAGAGTGAATGGCCGAAAAGAATTCATATAACTGATCTATGTAGTTGGGACAATGCTAGGATGACGATGGTGACGATGGTGATCCATGTAGTTGGAACGGATGACCATGGTGGTGACTCTAGTTTTGCGATTGGTGAAACTGATAGCTCATATAATACATTCTCCTATATTGAATGTATGCATATGTACTGATACCGAGTCGCTCACTTTTCCAGATAAGTGGAGCAACACTTTTTAATCTTTCCCTTCTGGCTTCAGATTTGTGGGCAGTAATTATCCAACTATTCATTTACCATGAATCGGTAACTTTTATCAGATTATGATTTGCATTAGAGTTTTTATGATGTTAGTTGGCTGCCAAAAAAAGAACAATATCTTGATAGTAAAAAATTTTCTTTAATAGGTCACTCATTTTTTGATCTTCTGTGTAGGTTGCTTTATCATATTATGTTGCCTATGTTATTGTGGCTATTGGTCTGTATACTACTCATTTTTGTACCGTTTCTCACCTTGCTTTGTTGTTTTTTCAAAAGGTAATGTTAAAATATATGTTATTTTTCGAAACGTGTTATCAATATTGCTGAATAGCATTGTTTTTGAATCAGTGAAAAGCAAGGAAAAATTCCTGTTGCATTTAATGCGAATGAAGGTGAATGTGGTTCATATACGCATCTCCACAATGAAAATGAAGCTCGTTCAACTTGAAGAGTCATCTGATTGCAGATTGAGGTATAGAGGTTTTCCGTATCATTTTTGATAACATTAACAAAATCTAATGTCTGTGCTTTTATCATGGTTCTGAGTTCTGAAATGGAAGAACAATAACCTCGTTTCTGGCTTTTAATATCTGACCGGTAAGATAAACATATGTTTCATTTTCTGCACATAGAACAAGGACCAATGATTTTGTGCAGGTTATTAGTTTGAAATTAATGTTGTATCACTTAAAGTAGGGATTTGACAGTAGGAAACCTTTCATTGTATCAATATTGCAGGTAAAGTTTGAATGTGTCTTTGGTGCACTGATCTTGGAAGTTCTATTATGACTATCATATAGCTTCTGTATGGAAGCTATGGATTCGTGGTATAATGGTATTTTAAGGTTCTTTAATATATCATATTAAAGGTTATTGACAGTTTCCACAGATTCCAATGAGTAATGAGATATATCTCGTTATACTATCTCTTATACCTTTTTTATTTAGTGTGTATCTTTTCATAAACAGTTCGGGTGAAATTTGCAGATTTTTTGTATCTCATGACCTTATTGTTTGAATCGCCGGATCGCTCGCACCGTTCTTACACCTCAAACGCTCATACATTTTCAAGCGGAAACACCGAGCAAAACAGAGATCTTATAAACAAACTGTCTCAAGCTTATATTATTCACATTGGCAATCTAGAGATACAAACAAGAAGCTGCTGAGGGATGCTTAGGATAAGAATGATACAAACAAGAAGCCGCTGAGGGATGCTTAGGATAAGAATGCTTCCGATGCCTCTCAGCTTAACAGGTATACATATTTACACGAGCAGCTGACGGCTTCTAGGGACTTCTACTCTTTGTCATCCAGCACACCATGTACTACACATATGATGACAGACATTATTAAGCGTCTCCAGGAATCATAACTTTCATGGGACCCCACTTCATCATCTCGTGGAGGAGAATCCAAATTCTGGAGTTGACAGGAGAAGCAGGCTCACCACATATATCTTGAAGATATTGTTCCTCGATGATTCATGTCGGCAACTCTTGAGTTTAGCATGACCAATTGCCGAGTCCTTGGGTTTAAGGAGGAGGTAAACATTGTTGCTTGATGTCATGTTTGTTACATGTATAGATTTCATGGAAGAATGAATATCGGTAGGGAGCATTTCAATCAAGACGTTTTGAGATGCACGAAGTTACAAGGTAGGATGGAGGTTCACCGTACTTTTCAATATAGAAAGCCCTTGCTTGAAGGTTCCCATAATACAAATAATCACCATTGGGTTCATTCTGTCCGTCAGTAGCATATAAGGGATGGTAACAAGCGGGGAGTATCGCCAAATTGGCTCCACCATGTCCAAAAGTTTTGTTTGGAAGAATCTCATGGTTTAATTCAATTTGATAATCATGAAAAGGGTTGGGTTTAGAGTGGATCTAGGTAAAGGCGGTTGATCGGTGGCCGATCCCGTTTCCCCTGTGTGTTGAGAAGTTGAAAAGTAAAGATTTTGGAATTCAAAATGGGTTGCAACTCAGATAGGTCTATGATTGGGATCCCCAAAGCTTAGTTGAAATGTCTTTAGCCAAAACTTTGATCTTCTTGTAGAAGTTCGGAGGTGTCAATAAACTGGTCAAAGCTCTATTTCCATTCATCTTGGAAAGACTCTTGGGTTAGAGTGGCCATTTGAAATTCATTTATATTACAATACTTGACATGCAACCTTCTCTTATTAATAGATATAACATTTCAAACAAAAAAGATTAATTCTCATAGAGTTGATACTCTCTAGCTAAGAAATTTGCTAAACTATTTTGTTTACCATTAATATACTCAATACTGAAATCAAAATTTGTTAACAATAAAGCCTATCAGATCAATGCTTAAGTATTTATCGAAGTGTTTTAAATCACTCAGTACTTTGAAATGTACATTTTGCACAAACAACCTAAATTTTTTCAATACCTTTGATAATAGCCAGCAATCAAAGTACTTTCTGCATGAACAACCTAAATTCTCTCAATACCTTTGATAATAGCTAGTAGTTTTGTCTGTGTACTATGATAATTCTTCTAGGCATCATTAAACTGTCCTGAGGTATATCTACGAATTTGGAGGACATTCTCTTTTTCTTCTTTTCAGGCAACTCCCAAAATTCTTAAGAGGCGTTAGTTTCAAGAATAAGTTTCCAATCAGTGGAGAGTTGAAGATTTGGGAGCTTATTGCATTGTTGTTTTATCATAGCAACAATTGAGATATGTTGTTGCGATCATGATGACGAATTAACACCTAGTTGTTCATTTAGCAACTTCCCATCCCAAGCTAGATGCTTATACAACCTAGATGGATAATTAACACAACCTAAGAACCTTTGTAGTTGTGTTTTGTCTTTGATCTCATATGGAAAGTTTTTGATAGATTCAAAAATGTGAGGTTGTAATGCTATAGTACTGTTATTTATTTCTAGTCCTAAAAATTGTATAGAACCTTGAGCAATTGTCATCTTTGTTGGAGATAAGACTAAACCATTTTCATCTACTAATTTTTTGAATATCTCTAGGTGTTCTAAGTGTTGCTATGGGTTCTTACTCATTATTAAAATATCATCTATGTAGACCAGAATGAATGGATACTTACTAAATATCTAGTCCATGCATCTCTAAATTATAGAAGGAGCTATTTAAATTTCAAAGGGAAACACTATTCATTTGTAAAGGCCTATAGGGATGGTAAACATAGTTTTCCATCTATCTTTTGGTTCAACCTGGATTTGCCAAAACCCTGATTTTAGATCAAACTTTGAATATACGTGATGAGTGGCGAGGTACCCCTACACTCAACCATACGAACACGAGCGTTACACGTGCGATCCAGTTGAACTCCAAGGACTAAGTGCTTACGTGCCTTATGGAACACTTAAGGTTAATCAATCATTGTCTTCCCAGACTTACTTGTATTGTCACGGTTGTATGGTTAAGTAAGTTTGAGGTATATGATTTTTATAACTTTTATCTTTTTGTCGCCTATGCTAATGAGGGAAAGGGTGAAGAGACTAAGTGACTAACTTTCATTAACTAAGTTCTAATGCCCTAGCATCAGTATCCGTCCCACTTACCGTTCACACCCTGAACCAATGCAACGCTGCTGGGATTACCAAATGCTATTTGTTATTGGGTTACCAAGCGTAACGCACGTGCTCGAAGTAGTTGTACTGAATACACTTAACTAGGAGTTAAGGGTTGAGGGAGATTGATTATCTAAGAAAGCATTTAAGCATTTAACATTAATTAAATCCTAATTAGCTTAGTCCATGCACTATAAGGTTTATTAGAAAGTTTGTCTTTATTTCCATACACAAATGTGTGCTCAGGTACAAATTTGCTGGAATAAAGATCCGTTCACTTTGAGACTCCTACTGTGGACACATGGAAATTATTCTATCTCTGGAAGGGTAAAACTGCCGGAGTTTTGCTAAGGGTCTAGATCTAGATAGAGAAATAAGGGAAGGCCACCTCTTATTTATAGACAAGGCAATGAGCTGCAATATCATGTACGTGATATCGTGGCCTATGCGATATTGCATCCTATCATACCCCCATGACTGAATAAAATCTCGTCCTCGAGTTCCTTACAAAATATTAGGAAGGTATGGGATTATTGACTTGAATGATGGTAGATGGGGTGACATGTGAATGGATCATCATTACAATACATGGCAAAATCTAGTGTTCATGACAACAAGAGTGAACACTATACATAATTGACATCCAGCCTTATTTGGCAGCTGAGAGAGAAGAGAGAGAGAAAAGAAGAAGTCTGCTGCTACCAATGCCAAGATTGCACCTTTCGTTGTCCATCCATAAGCATGCCATCGATCTTGTTCCTTGTATAGTTGTTTCAGCATCGATCCGTTCCAAGTGTTTCCTCCAAATCCAATCCGTTGTTGTATGATTGCCACCTGCACACACAACACAATCTTATATTAGCAAGGGTAAATGAATCACAATGTAGTTAATACCTTGCCTCAGTGTAAGGTCCATTGGATGAGTTGTGATATGGCTGATAAGGATCTGGAGATATAATATTAGTGGCTACCCGAGGTGTAGGGGTTAGGAGAAAATCGAAAAAATTGGGCCAGGACCCCCATGATTGAGAGCGAACCTCCGGTAGTGATAGAATGGAAAAAGATAAGGAATAAGAAAGATGAAGAAAAAGAAACAATGACAACACTGATAAAATGGATGTCAAAGATGGAAATGAACAAAATGGAAATTGATCACAAAAATTTTTAAGGGAAAGAAATTAACTGATGCACCAAAGAGGAATGCCAGTGGGTCCTCCCCAAAGCAGGCTCATGCCCTTAATGCCCTAACAATCCCACATTCAAAGAGTCTGTGGGCTCTAAAAATGTCATTTGGAAGCAAGAGTTAAAGTCTTAACCACAAGAATTTACCAAAAAGAAAACAATGCATCTACCAAAATATAGACTACTAATACGACTGGCAATGAGGTGATAAATGGGGAAAGAATGATGGAAAGAAGAGAATGGAATGGAATCTCAAGAAAAAGGTGGTGTACAGCCCCTTGTGTATTGATGGTTAATGTGACTTAGTAGATCCCATTCCAAATTTGGCCTCAACCAAACCACATTCAGTGACTTCACATTAATACACTTGGCTCAGCCATCCACTTGAATTAACAAGAATGCCTTCACCAAAGAGCCACCAGCATTCCAATGAAACGAAGGATGAGAGAGTAGGAAGCAAGAAAGGCCTTAGTTAGAGGGAACATGTTTATTTTAGTTCCATAACCAGTGCTTGTAGCCTAAATGATTATTTCGTCTACGGGATGTGCTTTGAATTCTCACTCTTTCTTTCTCTCTTTTTTGTGTGTTTTTGCGTGAGAACCACACCATGCAAAGACTTATTATTTTTATTTGCTTAGCTTCCCGATAATGTGGCAACGTTAGAATGGTAAGAAAACTCAAGAAGAAAACATTCAAGCACCCAAGAGACTGGCCAGCACAAATGCATCAAATCCTCTTGAAGTCACACCCTTTTCAATCCTTGAGTCCTTCCTTAGTTTGAAAAATACCCAATCACCAATTCATTGATAGTTCTTATTGTTGGGAAAGGGACTGTACAGTTCCAAGCCAAGAGAGACCATAGAAATTTATGGATGTACGGATGACATGGACTCATTGCCTACTATATCAAAAGAACCATGCCTTAGTATCAACATCATAACTTAAAGGTAAAAACCAAACATTAGCAATCAATGGAATATAGTTCATACCATCTTCAGAGCACTTATTAAGTGACGAATCAAACAAAGTAATCAAACACACAAAGAAATGAAAAAGTATAAACGATGTTGTAAAAAAAAAACAAGAAAAGTTAAAGATATTTGTAAAAGAAAAATGTGTAAAACAAAAATTTAAAAAGAACTGAGGGCCTCAAATGATCAACATAGGTGGCCGTCTCCCCCATGACTGAATTGAAAGGGAGAGATCCAAAATAAGGAGCAAGGTCGTCCTCTCTCAGAGGTATGATGTGCACTAGCTATTCTAAGTTCATGGAAGGGTTTGGTTTGTTGCACATTGACCAATAATCTCTTATTAGGACTTTCAGGTTTGTATATGATCATGNCCTTATCTCCTAGTTGATACTTAACCTTTTAGATTTTTCAGTCATGACATTGTTTGTTATGTGCCTTATGCAACTCATTTGATGACATGGCAACCAATCGATTTTCATCTAGCACATTTAGAGTTTCCAATCTTTGTTTTTGCACTAGATCAAGGTCAAGGTGGAGGTCACATGCCATGGACAGTGTACGGAGCTCGATTTGAATTGGAAGCTTTGGGAGTTTTCCATACACTAACTCATATGGAGAGTAGCCTGTAGGGAGTTTTCAAGTGGAGCCGTATGCCTAGAGGAATTGGAAGCTTTGGGAGCTCCAATCTCGCCTATATTTGTTAATTGTCCTTGTTAATATTCTAGTAATCTCTCGATTAGTGACCTTGGCTTGGCCATTAGCTTGGGGGTGATAAGGTGTAGTTAATTTATGTTCAACCCCTAAGCGTTACATCAATTTTTGAAAGGTTGCACCCGTGAAATGCATTCCATTATCTGAGATAAGTGCATGTGGCACACCAAACCTATTTACGACTTGTTGTTGTACAAATCGTGCAACTGTAGATGATGTGCAGTCTATTACAGCAGCTGCTTTAGCCCATTTTGTTAGATAGTCAATAGTGACAATGATATAAGTTTTTCCATTGGACATTGGTGTAATGGGCCCCATAAAGTCTATTCCCCAAATGTCGAAGGGTTCCAAAGGTTGAATCCATTGTTACGGATCCTCCATTGTAGCAGTCATTCCGCCATCACATTGATAGCACTCACAGGATTGGACAAAATGATGGGCATCTTGAAATAGTGTTGGCCAGTAATATCCTGCAAGCAGGATCTTAATAGTCGTTCATCTCCCTACATAGTGACCCCCACAAGGGCCCTCATGAGCATCTTGGAGAATTCTTAGTTGGTCCATGTAGGGCACACATTGAACCAAGCCATCAGGACAGACTTTGTAAAGTTGTCCTTTGATCTCCATGAAGTACTTGGTTCTGTGAAGAAACTGTTATTTCTTCCTAAAGTTCAACCCCTATGGTGTTTGTTGGAAAAGGAGATAGGTGAGAATGATATTGTACCAATTCATTCCCATGGGTTGGTTATTCACTACACCGGCAAAGAGGGTCTCGTCGGGAAAATTGTCAGATATGGCGTATTCATCCTCTTTGCTATCCCAGTGCAACCGAGATAAATGATCCACAACTACGTTCTCGGTGCCCTTTCGATCTATCATCGTTAGATCGAACTCCTGTAGGATTACTAGCCAACGTATGATACGAGGGCTAACCGTTGGCTTATTCATGAGGAACCTAATTGCACTATGATCCATATGAATGTACACTTTGTAGCCTAACACATAGTGCCTAAATTTGTCCAGTGCAAACACTACAGCCATTAATTCTTTTTCTGTAGTTGTATAGTTTAGTTGTGCACCGGCAATACTCTTACTTGCACAGTGAATGTAATAAGGGCGTTTTTGTTCATCTAACTATGTCAGTACAGCTCCTAAGGCATAATTGGATGCGTCAGCCATTATATGGAACGGTCTAGACCAGTCAGGGGCTTGTAGAATGGGAGTTTCTACAAGCCTTTGTTTCAGAGTTTGGAATGCTCGTTCACATTCCCTGGTCCATTCGAATGGTGCATCCTTCTTCGTTAGTTCTACCAACAGTTTAGCAATCTTGGAGAAGTTCTCAATGAATCTCCGATAGTAGCCAGTGTGTCCAAGGAATGACCGAATGTATTTCATAGTTTCTAGTTGTTGGGAGATTCCTTGGATGACCCTAACTTTCTCTGGGTCCACCTCTATTCCTGAATGTGAAATTTTATGCCCAAGTACTATGCCCTCTTGGACCATCAAATGGCTTTTCTGCCAGTTGAACCTTAAGTTGG
>MNCI01006820.1:94918-120078 GCA_015680685.1 Gnetum montanum | reverse complement strand
GAGGTTTCATGGAGGGGTCTGTTGTAAATCCTATGCTGGCATATCCTAGGATCTATTCCGGTTAACTCGGGATATGACTAGGCAAAGAATTTTGACCACTTATTTATTACTTTCAGTAGCCTCTCTTTTTGGTTGGGAACAAGTTTTGCGTTGATGATTACTGGTTTTCCGTTTTCAAGGGTCATATACTCCAGATTGGTGGGCAATGGTGTCAAATCAAGGGGCTTTTCTTAAAATCTCTTAGGAATTTCCAACTTCCCCTAGTTGATGTTTTCGAGGCTAAGGTATGAAAGTTGGCAACGGACTTGCTCAAGTGTGTTTGTGCTTCCAATGTAAGAACTAGTTATTCCCTCAGTTAATTCCATGCATGTTATTGAGTTACTC
Source organism: Gnetum montanum (assembly GCA_015680685.1). Classification (NCBI taxonomy): domain Eukaryota; kingdom Viridiplantae; phylum Streptophyta; class Gnetopsida; order Gnetales; family Gnetaceae; genus Gnetum; species Gnetum montanum. The sequence goes on along the minus strand of MNCI01006820.1, from coordinate 119,694 downwards.
TCTTGATCAGCCATCAGCCACAAGGTGTCCTCTTGTTGTGTGGTTGCTGCATATATGCACCTTTGTATATTAATTTCTTATGTACACTGATCACATGCAGGCAATGCTAAACTTTGCATAACCCATGATTTTTGCATGCAATGGCACCCTATGTCATTGTATGCGATGCATGGAATTTTCTTCTTCTCAATATTTCCAAAAGGATTTTTCTTGGATATTTCTAGGGAAAGATCACGAATTCCTAGGTGTGCATCTATAGTGCTCAGCCATGCTCTCCCCATTATAATTGGGAAGTCCCCCTTACCATTGTTTACTTGTATCACTAGGAAATTAGCTAGATATGACCAACCACTCACAGTGGTAATGATGTCCTCCACCAGTCCCAAAGGGACAGTGATGGACTGGTCGGCCAACTCTAGTTGAATATTACTCTTCCTTAGTGGAGGCAGGTTCCAGGCTTTGTACATCTTTTGCAATATGAAGTTGACTTCGGAACCTGAGTCCAGAAGAGCTTTACATGGTTCATTCCCAGCAACTTGGAGGTAGATTAGAGGACTTCCAGGATTAGAGAATTTGCTGGGAAGGTGGCCCACCTTGATCCAATCGGTGACAGTATGTGTTAACATAACCATGTGCGTTGAGCTCTGTTTTTGGTTTGAAGGAGGTCCCAAAACTTTATTTGGTATGGAGGTGTTTAGATGTTCAACCGCTTGTGATGATGAGGGCTTAGTTGAATTGTTGGTTCTGAAGAAGGGTCTTTTCGGCATAAGATTGTTAGAACCAATTGCGGTTTGAGGATTCAAAGCCCTCATGACATTGGGTTGTTGTGGTTGAGTGGGGAATATCCCTTGAATTTTTGGAGTGGTTGATAGTGGAGCTATCAGTGTAAGAGTTGCAGGTGGATTTGGAGGATGGTATGCATGTGGTGTGTCTCTTCCATGAGAAGGAGTCCTATAATACTCCTGAGCTTGGTAGTGATGTGGTGGTGTCACACGACCAACAAAGTCATGTGGAGAGATTGGTTGCAGCACGTAGTAGCCATATGGGTCCGGTTGCTAGTAAGGGTATTGTTGCCTTGGCGGTGGCATCCCCCATGATTGTGGGTATTTCCACTACTAGTGTTGCTCCATAGGTTGTGGTGGAGTTCCACTTGGATAATACATTGACAGTTGGTGGAACTGCCTTGGATTACCTTAAGGATAAGGTAACCGACGGGGTGCTTGCCATTTGTTAAGTCATGGATTAAGTGCATACACCCCAGACTCTTGCAGATGTGAGATTATTGGGCAACATCCCTTAGGATGGTCATACTGGCATATCTCACATCTGCCATCATTTTCCGTATCTGAATCCACAACCTCTTTGGTAATAGTCATTTTACCCTTATCTTTGTTACGTGCATAGTCCAAATCCCTCTTCTTTTTCTTATCATGGTCACTAATTTGCTCCTTAGACTCCTCTACGATTTTTAAAACAGTTTCAAATCTACTATCTAAGGAGTCCCACATTTGATCTACCTTAGCCGACACTTCTGTTGTTAATTTTTGAAGCGGCAAGGTTGTCCTACTCACCAACTCTTTGAGTGGTGACTCATCCTCCTCCTCACAGAATCTTACTTCCCTCCTTAGGAGGGAAGGATCATGGTTATACTCTTCTGCACTTTCTTGCTTATGTAGCTCTCCTTCTTCCTTAGCTACTTGCTCCAACATTCTATGAACTTCATGGGACCTAAGTTCAGATAATCTCCCTTGGGCATATGTCCCAAGGGTTCTCCTGGTTTCATGTCTTAGTGCATCTACGAGATGGCGTAGTTGATCCTATTGTGCGTAACCATGGCCTGGGCAACGATGTAATAGTGCATAATATCAGCCCATGGCAGCATCCAAGGATTCATGAGTTCCCTACTTCCATCCTTGGATCTGTTTTCATAAGTTGGAGACTCAGGAGTACATTTGATATTTATCATTAAACAGTTCTAACATCATACCCCACCTCCTAATGGTTTCCAGTTCTAAGGACCGGTATTAGCTTTCTGCTTCTTTTATGAGTGTCCTTGGGAAAAACTTTAATTTTTGCCACTCATTTTCAATATTTTGCAAGGCACAGGCATCGTGAAATGCTTGTAAGTGGTTCTGAGGATCAGCGTTGTATCCCCCCTCAAATCATGGGATATTATTCATGTCTAGTCTCTTGATCCGGCTATCTTTTTGGTGCTTTGTAGGTATTCTAACGGCCTCCATAATGTCTAACATGCTTCAGGTTGCAAGTAGGGGTTTTTCATGGTCATTTCTTTCATGGTGTCTATGATGTCTACGTGGTTCCCTACTTTTCCTTCTTCCATGCCTTGACTCTCTAGATTACCCTCGTCCTCTTTCTCGACTCTCTCATCGAGGTTTATCATTTTGCTTACCCTTGTCATCACGATGAGGTTTCTTATGACTGTGTCTTGATGTTGAAGGAGAGGGTGAATGTTGTGATGAAGGGGAGGAGGAAGGAGAACCATCACCATGATGATTTTTCCTACCTTCCCTTCAGTGATCCCGACCCCGATCATGATGACGATCAAAATGCTCACCCTTATCTTGTGTTTGTGTTCCCTCATTGAACACTTGGTGTTCGTGGGGATCAGAACCAGGGTTGTGTATCGTGGAGCGAAGGTTCTGATACACCACCTCCTCACTATCGTTAGGAGGGGGAACATCATTTTTTGGAGAACCTATTAAGATAGGTTCACCACCCTTAATTTCTCTTATGACGGGTGAAGCATTATGGGGTCCTTTGCCCTTCAACGATGTGTGATAACTCTCCTGCCGTGAGTTCCATTGACGTTGCGCTTCTATGGGATGGTAGTCCCTTATGTTGTAATCGAGCACAACGTACTCAGCGTATAATTCTGACATGCCAATTCGTGCAAGGGCACGAAGGAGCATGTTAGGGGCAGCTTTGTCTGGAGGCAACACTATGTTACCCTCCAAGTCTCTCCAACGTAGTTGTTCATCTTGATGGAAGACAAAGATAAAGTCAGGTATATATTCATCGTGATGAACATATACCACATTGAATTGTTGAGGAACTGATGAATTTTGGTTATGTGTGTTGTGCCACCAACTGTTTCTAGTGTTGATCCTAGGCTGTGAAGTGCTTTTGTGTGGAGAAGAAGAAATTTTTATCTTGTCGGTGTGCTATTGGCCATTGTTTAAATTTTCTTTTGATTAACCCTAAGGGTTTGTTTAAGCTTCCCAACGATGTGGATGATTTCCTATGTTCTACTTAGTGCACAAACAACTTAGTCCCTAGCAACAACGCCAATGATGAGTGGCGAGGTACCCCTACACTCAACCATACGAATACGAGTGTTACACGTGCAATCTGGTTGAACTCCAAGGACTAAGTGCTTACGTGCCTTATGGAACACTTAAGGTTAATCAATCATTGTCTTCCCAGACTTACTTGTATTGTCACAATTGTATGGTTAAGTAAGTCTGAGGTATATGATTTTTATAACTTTTATCTTTTTATCGCCTATGCTAATGAGGGAAAGGGTGAAGAGACTAAGTGACTAACTTTCATTAACTAAGTTCTAATGCCCTAGCATTAGTATCCATCCCACTTACCGTTCACACCCTAAACCTATGCAACGCTGCTAGGATTACCAAATGCTATTTGTTACTGGGTTACCAAGCGTAACGCACATGCTCGAAGCGGTTGTACTGAATGCACTTAACTAGGAGTTAAGGGTTGACAGAGATTGATTGATTATCTAAGAAAGCATTTAAGCATTTAACATTAATTAAATCCTAATTAGCTTAGTCCATGCACTGCAAGGTTTATCAAAAAGTTCATCTTTATTTCCATACACAAATGTGTGCTCGGGTACAAATTTGCTTGAATAAAGATCCGTTCACTTTAAGACTCCTACTGTGGGCACATGGAAATTATTCTATCTCTGGAAGGGTAAAACTACTGGAGTTTTGCTAAGGGTCTAGATTTAGATGGAGAAACAAGGGAAGGCCACCTCTTATTTATAGATAAGGTGATGGGTTGCAATATCATGTACACGATATCGCAGGGAATGACGCGATATCGCGGCCTATGCGATATCATGTCCCATCAATACGTTAGTATGAAGCAATCTTTGAAATAAATCATTCTCGTTGAGAACAGGATATTGGACATGTTTAATCAAATCATTGAAAGGTTTGTAATTAACTACTAATCTCTTTTTCCCTCTAATTTGTTCAACCTATTTATTTACTTAGAATGTGGCACATGTGAACATGCTTGTACTTAGCTAGATAAGTTTTTTATCCATTAGTGTTGGATCTCTTGTTCGCATTCTTTTCTTAGTGAAAGGGGCATCCCTATATGATGCACTTTTCCTTTTATTTTAATATTATCCCTAAATTCTATTGTACACCAATGTTCCTTTTTATATCTAAATATAGTAGGGTCTTCACTGGCTAATTTTAATAATTCTTGTTTTATTGTACTATGTTGGCCTCCTAATTTATTTACGCTATTAACTACCCATTGCATATTAGGTTCTTTAAATGAAGATTGGAGAAAGGGAAATTAGCTATTATATTGATCTTGGTGATGAAAGTGTTCCCTTGACAAGCTTATGTATTTGGGACCTATTGTGTATGGTTGTTGAGTTTGTAAATTATCTGTCCCTATAAGCAAGTCATGTGACTTCATTACATAGTGTACATTGTTACATGTAGAATTAATCTTGTTCATGATCTAATAGGTATAATAGCTTTGTACTCACTACACATCTTTTATGTTTTGAACCTAATGTAATTCTTTTTAGTTTTTCCCATAAATGTGCTGGGATTATATGCCATTTTGCAATGGATAGCTGGGCACTAGAATCTATTAATACATCTATAGGATAAGGTGTATAATGCTTATTTCTATAAAAAATGTACAAACAGGTATAGTTTTTACCTATGAGTTAGCATTAACTAGATGTATTGACATTGCCTAGGTTTTAGCTTGGTATTGCTGGTGATGGTAGCTCTCTCTTCTATATGTTCCAATTCAACAATCTCTTGTGTAGCCATTTGTATAAATCTTTGGAGTTGCTCTATTCTACTTAACCGTAGGATTGACTCATTGAGCTTTGGCAATTGGAATGGTTGTGATGGTTCTTCTTGTTCTTCTTGGTTCTTAAAGTCTTCTTCTGCTTCTTCATCGCACTCTTCTATTTTGGAATAAGGTTGTGAATCTAGATACTTGAACCATCTTTCTTCTATGATTAAATGTTGCTCTTCAAGTTCCTATTTTTTGTGAAATTTTTCTAATTCATATATAACTCATCATTGCCCATTGGAATCGAATCTTTGACCTAGGGTTCTGCTAATACTCCTACCACTAAGTTTGACACCTCATATTGGTTCCATCTCTTAAAGTCTTTGTTGCAAGTATGTAAAGGATGGTCTTAACATTGCTCAAAATGTAAATGCCTTGAATAGAGAGTAAATGAGGTAATTAAATTAGAAAATGAAGCTAGATACCTTAGTTAAAATGATCATTCGTACCAATGTTCATAAGTCCATTGGTGCTAGAATTGTATGTAAAAACACAGCCTAAGAATGTTGGTACGTACTTTAAAAAGAATACAACGGCAACATGGATAATAGCAAACTTAGAGAAATAAAGATTTGGCTAGAATTTAACACCATGAAGATTGTGAAAACTTTTAGGAGAGGCTATCCATTCCTCTCGGAAATGTTTGAAGAATATATCTATAATTACACGATGGAACAAAATGAAAATAAGTTCATGCACTTGCTAAACCACGGTGTACAACGTGTATTGTTCAATCTCTTCCAAGACGATTTTCTTTTCTAATAAACTACCAAAAAGAAAATATACTTCTCAGGGTCTTCGTGGGATCTCAAGCCAACAGGGTGGATTCACTGATCGTTCTCTTCCAAGGTGTCCATTGTTATTATTATTATAACATGTACAAAGGAAATTAAGAGAATATACTTCCAAGGTTCATCTTCAGCCAACAGAGTTAATAGAAAGCATGTAAAAGAAAGTATTAATGAAGCCAAACTTGATTTAATTATGGAACTGGAAAGCTGAGCACCTTTGCAATTCCGGTTTGATTGTTTTCTGTTTAAGCTCTAAACATTTCCAAATTAGTATATTCATTTAGAAAATGTCTTTCATGATAGTCATATGTAAGAAAAACAGTCTTATTTTAAACAGTCTTATTTTTGTTGTGCATATTTCTTCTGATATTTTGTGTGGTGTTCAAGCCATGTTAAAATCGGCTGAAAGTTTTTGATGAAAACTGAGAAAATTTAGGCAGAGATCTGTTGGATGCATGAAATTCAAATGCATCTTAGATGCAGTGAGATAGAGTAAAACTAATTGACATAGTTTGTAAAATTTCAAAAAGTGATCTAGCATCAGTGTTCCACATTTTTTTTTGAAGAGAATGTGTAAACACACACAAAAGAAAAATGTTACTCATCCTCGGTTTGACCTTTGGTGCATAATCAGTATAGTTATTTGCATGGCATTTTGTCATCTTTGTTTGAACTTTCTGCTTAATGCAAACACATCCTTGCTCTAGATATTTCAATATTTAAAAGAAAAGATGTGTGATGTTAGTTATGGTTCTACCTCATCAAGACTTTTGATTTGATCTCTTCTAGGCAAAACTTCTTCTTCCTGGAAGTATCTTGCCATAATTTCTATAAAACTTTCTCTATTATCAAATTTCAAAAAATCTTGGGTGTAAATTATTAATATCAAATATCCCATTTATTTAGCATCTTCAAGAAGTTATTTAGAAAATTTTGTGCCGCTAAAATAAGTGAGCTTATGGATATATGTAGAATATTGACACAATGCTTATGCTTGTACAGACAATGTTCCAATTTCAAAAGAAGAGGTTCTTAGATGGTGCTTGACACAATGATTAAAGTATGAATAATATATAAGATTGCTAAACTGGATAATTATGTTGGTATTGGAACTACTATATTTATCCACTAATGTTGGATTCAATGAATTTAAGGGTGAAACTAGTCCAATATGAAATTTGAGCAAAGATAAGAGGCTACTATGAACATTTGACGTTGACAATGCAACTCTAAGAAATGGCAAATCAACTATCAAGCAAAACATGGTGATCAATTTTAAGTAATAGCCTCAGGATTTGAAGTAGTAGGGTGGCTATCGAACCTTTGTTTCTTAAGAATAGATTAATATCAAGTAGATATTGCAAGAGGATGATTACTGATGTAATTAAATTTTTCATTTCCAATCATAAATTAAGAATCAAGGATAATATACATGAACATCAAATAAGGACACAATAATGAAACATGGGAAATAGAAAAAGTTAAGTTTTGTAAGAAATACAATGTAGAGAATGTTAAATTATTGTTGTATATCTCACAAACTAGCATTATCAATTAGGATGTTAGATTTGTTAAAATCAAGTATCTTATTCAAATTGTTAATCTAAACAAAAGATTGTTATTGAGGAAAATGATATAATAACACCTAGTACAATAGACCACTATTCAAGCATAAATTCATACAATATTGTGAAAAGTGGAGTATAGCTAAGAATGTAGGCCAACATTGTTTGTGAGGAAGAAGTCAATAGCAAGTGCAAGTTGCGATAGTTAGCATAGTCAACATAGATGAAGAAATTAACATGAACCTTGGAATTTTAGAATTTGGGAAACAAATTTAGGAGGACTTTATTAAAAGAAGCAACAATATTCAATTGGCCTCACAAGGTGATAGTGGGATTACTCCATAGGAAAAAGGAAAATTTTACTTTTCAATAGACACTTAAATTAACGAGGACTTTCAAAATTTTAGAATTTGAGAAATCAATTAAGTACTATATGAAAATGAATTTCCAACTAAATGAGAGAATGTTAGATTATTGTTATGTAGTTATGCAGACTAGCATTATCAATTAAGATGTTGGATTATTTAGCTTCAATGAGGAAGAGGTGACAACAACCACAAGTTTGTATGATTGATAAAGGTAAAAAAATACATGGTAGATCTAGAAAGCTGACATTAAGCATGGAGCTTTAGAAATTGAGAAAATAATAATGGGTATCAAAGTCATGTATCATGACAAGGTTAGATGTACATGTTGTGAACCATAGGTGATGTGTATTGAATAATAATCCTAAGATATGAAGTGGAACAAGACATTGGAACAAGGATCACTAAAAATGTGCTTTAACTTTTTTTTTCATGAGAAAGGATAGGACTAAGCAAGTCAAAGTTGCTAGAATTGATAAAGATCAAAAGGTGACACTAAATTGTATCACCACATGGTTAAGACTCTCAATTTTTGGTGCACAAATTTCTAGGTTAAGAAATTGTAAATGTACTGAGCCTTTTTAGCACTATCCAATATGGTATGGTATGATCATAGATATGAGTTAGAAACCAAGTGAATTAAAATGGAGTAGCATTGAATGTGTTGCCACATAACCTAATGAAATTGAACAAAAATAATGATAGATAAGAAGAAAAGCTACAACAACATACTATAATGAAAATGGTGCACTAATCAAGAAAACTTCTGAAATTTCTTGTGCACAAATTTCTAGGTTCTTAAGAACTTGTAAATGTACTGGGCCTTTTTAGCACTATCCAAGATGATATACCCATGGAGATAAGTGAGAAACCAAGTGAAATAATATGTAGTAGCATTGAATGTGTCGCAACATAGCCCAACAAAATTAAATAGAAAATAATGATGGATAAGAAGACAACCTACAACAACACACTCTAATGAAAATGTTTTACTAACCAAATAAAATTTTTTAATTGGGTCCAATACAATATAGAAAAAACCATACAAAGATGACATGGAGCAACTAATGGAAATAAAAGTGATGGAACAATCTAGTGTGAGAAAGAACTACAAGAGCAAGCAAGATACTGTGAAGCAATGATTCAAAGCACAATTCAACATTAAGTTTTAAGAGGAAGAAATTAACATGTAATTATAATCAATGAAGATTAAGATTAAGATGTTGGTGTAGCTATGCTAGCTAATAGAAAAGAGTAACCAACAACTAAAAAGTTAAGTGTTTAGGGATATTGTTACATTGTAATCTAAAGTATCATTATTGTGTAAGTTGTTGGATTTAATGAAGTAAATTCCAAAACCAATTCAATATGAAATTTGAAAGTTTGAGTAAAGACAAGAGATTGTTAGGCTTTTTATGAATTTCATAGTAGGGGTGGCTTGCTAAATGGGGTAATGTAGCTAAGATTGATGAAGAACAAGGAGGCAACCTAATTAACAGGAGTGATCAACTATGAAAAATTGGAATCAATTGATTTAATGGGAGTGATTGATAATTGATTTGATACTTTTTCTTAAATTTGTTATAATTTTTTATGTAGACATGACCTTTAAATACCTTAAAACTTGGCTTGTTCAATTCATTTCTTCTTCTTCTTTGATGTCTACATAATGTGGACATCAAACAGGCCAATGTAACATCTCTCCACTAATGGGATAGTTTCCCAAAGTTTTGGCATGTTTGGGAGTGTTTTGGGACTATTTTGATAAGTTTAGACAATTTTGAAGGCTATGGAGACTTGTTTGGAGGTGTCTGGAGGTTCTAGGCCTTGAAATAAGCATGTTTGTGTTTTTGCCTTGGTAGGTGGGATGTCCCAATTGCAGGTGAGACATCCCAATTGCATTCTATATGTTCTAGGCAAGATGTCCCATATGATTTTAGGACGTCCCAACTGTTAATAGCCACTTTCGGGTGAGACATCCAATTCTCCTTCAAGATGTCCTAGACAAACATGAGATAATTTCCTACAAGGTTTTAAAGATTTAAAATTTGAATTTAAAAAGGGAAGATGAAGAGACAGGGGTGGGGGTGTAGTGGAAGGTAGAAGGATATAAATAGACCTCTTGGGCCTTCATTTTGGTCAAGAGAGTCTAGGGAGAGAGAGTTGAGTTGAGAGAGATAGAATCTTGGAAAGGTGCCTTGATCATCATCCATGTGAGAGTGTTTTCTTTGATTAAGTGTGTGTGTGAATTTGATTGAATCTCTTATTTGTCCTTGGGAATTTATGCTTCCTTTCTACTATAAATTTCTCTATTTGAGTAAGAATAAAGCTTTCATTTTATTTTCTTGTTCAAATTTGCTATTTTTGTGACATTAAGAGAGCTTGGATTGTGGAACCCATGGGAGCTCCTCATCAGATTAACATCAGAGTAGCTCGGAATTGAAGACAATTGTGAACAAGTGGATAATTCACATTTCAATTACAAAGAATCACTCCAAATTCTCAAGCTTGGATGCATTTTCTCTTGCTACTTGTTCAACTCATCTAAGGATTTGAAAATTTCCCTTCAATCCCTAAGTTTGTTATATAATTCAAGAATTGGAAGATAATTGTGGAATTGGACACCCATTGGCTTGTAATAGCTAGGGTTTGAAGATCGTATGTTCATTTCTCTTAAGATCTTAGAAATTCTTATCTCATTTCTTGAGAAATCTTGAAAATTTCATCTTTCCTTGTAGAATTTGTGAAAATTACCTTTTAGATCAATTTCCATCATGCCTCCAAAGAAGAAGACAATGGATGACATGAGAAATGCTATCAAGTTCATTGTTGAGAAAATTGAAAAGCTTGGAGAGAACAAAGGACATTCTACTTCTCCAAAAGCATCCAAGCAAGGGTACAATTCATGCAATTCTTCACCAAGACATTCTTCAAGACATTCCTCAATGCTGTTGCTTGAAGATGAGTACTTTGGAGAAGGATAAGCTCAAGGTGATGTTTTTCTTCATGCTCCTAGTGCTGAAAATAAGTCTCAAGGTTTCATTTTTCCTAAGAAAAGGAAAAAGGAACTTCCTTCTTAGCCTATAAAAAAATAAGATGAAGAAATTGAAGTCACTCTTGCAAAAGCTTTCAAACATGCTTCAAGAATGCCTCATGTTGAAGTCAAATCCTTCAATGGCATGGAAAAAATTGAATCTTTCCTCTCTTGGCTAAAAATGATTAACAAGTACTTTGAACTTGAAGATGTGGAAAATCATCAAAAGGTGTTATTTGTTGAAACCAAATTGAAAGGCATAGTACTTGTATGGTGTGAGAAGGAAATTCATTCTTACAAGGTGAACAATGATACTCCTATCAAGGATTGGTCTTTAATGCAATTCATGTTCAAGCAAAAATTTGAGAAGACTCATCATAGACAAGAGGTCATCCAAAAATTGAAGTACCTAATGTAAGGTGATAAGAGTGTGAATGACTACTACATGGATTTTTGTATGGCTTTCCAGCTTGGAAAAGTTCATTGGGATGATAATGAACAATCATCTAATTTTCAAGGAGGACTTAAAAGGGAGTATCAATAAGAGCTAACCTTCTATGAGCCCCAAACATTAGATGAGGCTTTTGAATTAGGTCTTAAGGCTGAAAAGAAACTTCAAGGCTACACTAGGGGTCATAAATCTTCTAAGGGCATCAACTACAAAGCTTTGAAAGTGATAAAGGAGCTAAGGAGAGTGGAAATGTCATGGAAGACGCCAATGAGAAGCAAGAGTAGTCCAAGGAGGGCCAATATTCTAAGAAGGGCTACTCCAAGAAAGGGAAAAGTCAAGGAAATGGTTATGCCTCTAACCTTCAATGCTTTAATTATGGTGAAAAGGGACACAAACAATGGGAGTGTAATAAGCCAAAATTTTCCAAGAGCAAGAAAATCCAATTCTTAGAAAAGGAAAAATCCTCCAATGAAGGTAGATCTCTTCTAATTGAAGATGCAATGGAAATTAATTCTTTCATTTTTATGGAAAATGTGAATGTTAATCAAGGAAATGAGGAGGAGGAAGAAAACTTTGATGAAGGAGAAATCAATGAGAAAAGGAGTTCTCAAGTATCTCTTATTTTGCAAAGGAGTGTTCAATACTCAAAGGTTTCAAGAGCTTCATCAAAGGGACCAAGAGATCTTCAAAGTTCAAGATGATGTATGCTATTGATCAAGGAGAGTTCCCACCTCACGAGTCATGGGAGGTGAAGGATTAAAGCCAAAGAAGTGGCCAAGATCAAGGAATTTCTTTAAGGAAGATCAAAGGTATGATACTCATTCTATTTGCAATTGTTCTATACCTTATGGTAAGGAAAAGAAGATTCTAAGTCAAGTTGAGGCTATCTCATGGGAGAAAGGTGAGTCTTCTAGCCAAGGTATGTGGAAGAGTAATTACTTTGATGTGATTTTTCATGAATATTTTGTTGATACCATGGAATAGAGTTTACCTTTTGATTTGGCGCTTCCAAAGTGGGATGAAGAGTCTAATTATGATTCCTTTGAAGAGGAGAAGCCATTGGAATTAGGAACTCCTATTTGGAATCTTGAACCTTCAAGCTTCAACGAGACTGAACAGCCACATGTTGAAGATTAAGTTGAACCAAAGATAGATGGGAAAAGTCATTAAGAGATAAGAAAGTGTGATCTTTACCTTGTTGATGGTAGTAATGTCTCTCATGATGAAGCTAGTATGAGGGATGCTAGTTTTTCAATTCAACTTGGTAGTCGGTTGTTCAATTGTAATGATGTGCATCATGATCATTATAGTGACTATGATAACATTGTGAGTCCTATTTTTTTATACAAAAAATGTGATTTTTGATGCCATTATTAGAGAGAGCATAGCTAATGATGGTAATGAATTTGATTTTTGTATGGAATAATGATGGTTATGGTGCTAGTCATAGTAGAAAGGTCATTATTGATGTTGGTGAAGACATTGATAACGATATGATTTTCAAAAATTTGGAGATGTTTTCTATGGATTATGATAAGGATGAATTTGTCAAATGTGTCGATGACCTTGATTGTCTTGGCAATGAAATGGATGAGCAACATGAAGATAATCTACATTACGATACTAATGGTGAAAGGAAGCTAAGTGGTGGCCTTTCAATCAACAAGAAGATGAAAAAGAAAGGAAGAAGGAAATTTGTTTAAGAAGACCTAATCCTTTTGAATGTCCTTACTCTTCTTTTGTTGCAGGTCATGGAAGAAACACATGGGATTTAATGCTTTCAAGATGGAAGCATGGTGAGGCCTTTGAGAGCAAAGACTAGATGCACTCTTCTTTCATGAATTTCCCCTTTGTGATGTAAGCATAAAATTGTGCTATTGTGTATGTGTGTGGTTATGAGTGTCATTCATACATTGTGTTATGTGTTTATATGTGTTTGTGAAATAAGTTTTGGATGGTAGAGACAAAATGTTGTGAGATTTAACCATTTCATGCATGTTGTACTTGGGCTTATGTGTAAATTGTGGCCTATGTGAGGGTGCAATAGCTATCCCAAGTGTAAAGGTCTCTTGTGTGGGAATCAAGAGTCTTTTGAAGGAGGAGGGTGCTAATGGAGACATCAAACAAACCAATGTAACATCTCTCCAATGATGCGATCATTTCTAGGATTTTTGGCATGTTTGGGAGTGTTTTGAGACTATTTTGATGAGTTTAGGAGGTTCTAGGGGCTAATGGGGACTTGTTTGGAGATGTTTGAAGGTTCCAAACCTCAAAACGTGCACTTTGTATTTTGCCTTGGTAGGTGGGACGTCCCAATTGCAAGTGAGACATCCCAATTGTAGGTGAGATGTCCCAATTGCTATTAGACATCCCACATGATTTTAGGATGTCCTAGCTATTAACAGCCACTTTCAAGTGAGACATCACATTCTCCTCCAAGACATCCTAGACAAACATAAGACAATTTCCTATGAGGTTTTAAATATTTAAATTTTGAATTTAAAGAGGGGGAGATGAAGAGATAGGGGTGGAAGGTTATAAATAGACCTCTTGGACCTTTATTTTGGTTAAGAGAGTCTAGGGAGAAAGAGGTGAGTTGAGAGAGATAGAATCTTGGCAAGGTACCTTAATCATCATCCATGTGAGAGTGTGTTTTCTTTGATTGAGTGTGTGTGAGAATTTGATTGAATATCTTATCTATCCTTTGGAATTTATGCTTCCTTTCTATAGTAAATTTCTGCTTTTTTTGAAAAGAGGTCGAGAAAATTATATTAAGAAAATCATGATATATACAATGAAAAATAGAACCAGAGTGACATAGAAGTGGTGAAGCTCTATATCACCCCCATCAAACCACCCCCTAGAAGTAGGGGAAAACACCCCGGGGTCAAGCTAATTAAGTACACAAGGAAAGAAAAGAAATACTCCCCTAATTTGGGTCCCCCTAGGTCTCAAAACACCAATAGAAACATTATGGCATCAACACTCTAGTTGTAGAAGAAAGCACCATCCACAAAATTTGGTTCACCCTGAAGCAACACAAGGATATTAGCCCATCTCACATGTTGCACTAGTGTCCAAACCACTTGATTCATTTGAAACACTAAGCACACTAGCTCAAAAGTTGAAGTTTCTTCCATGGCACCAATACCTCATGTCATAGTCTAACACCTTGAGATGTGACTTGAGCCGAAGGAGGTGGGGCCAAAGAACAAAACACCAGGTTATTACGGGTCTTCCAAAGGCTCCATAGAACCACCATTAGGAGGGAGTCGTTATTTAAATTCATGTGGCAGGGATGGGTGGGGGTAACGCTAGAGCCTACCAAGTTTTTGCCACAGAGTGACACTAAAAAACAAAGTGGAAAATCATTTCAAGCTCACTCAAACATAATGGAAAAACATCAAAAATGTTGAGGCCACATGCATGTAGGACAACATACATGGATAAAGAATCATGATTAATCAGCTATAGAAAAACTTTGAGCATTTAAAAGATCTTACCCTTCCATAGAGTATGTCATCCTGCAACTGATAGGTATTTTCCTTTAATGATGTCTTAGGAAGGCTTTCCCATCATGCCGATGAGTTGCATCATGCTAGCATGCATGAAAAGAGTCCTTCAAATTGGAGAGTCATGCTACCCCACTTCCCACTAATGGTACTTTCTTTGCATGATCTGAATCCACTGCACAGGAGCATCACTCACTTGTAGAATTTGGTTTGCAAGTCATTGATACCCCAAGGTAATCAGGTCTTGAAATCTCAAAGTCCCCAAACCACTAGCCTCCCACAACATCGTAATAATGTTCCACTTAATCATGTGCATCCTAACGTCTCCTTTTCCCCCTGACTAGATGAAGTTCATGGTAAGTTGATTCACCTTGTTGATGATCCCAATGGGGGAAGAGGCCATCACCCCTGTGAACTTAACCATTGCAAAAAGTATGGATGTTGCAAGGATAATTCTTTCTTTTCGAGTTAGGAAACATGATGTCCAATGCTTAATATGTTGTTGTAGTCTTTGGATAAGAGTCAATGAGGTACCTTTCCTATTCCATGCATAAATTGGTAGGCCTAAGTAAGAGTCCTGCTTTGTACCTATAAGCATCTTCATCACCTACAAAACCCTCCCCTTAACTAAACTAGAAGTATTGGTCAAGTACAAGGTGAATTTCCCTTTGCTTATCTCTAGGCCAACCTCCTACGCCATTCAACCAAGCACCCTATTAATGGCATGTGCTTGTAGCATAGAAGCACGTGAAAAAAGGTATCATCCACATAGTGTTCTATCACATAGTCAATCTGTACAATCCACAACCCTTAGACATCTTTAGCCTAGCAATAAGCCTACAAGGTGTCCATTGTAATGATGAAGATGTAGGGGAAAGAGAGGATCCCCTTATTGTAGGTCTCGTTCAAGGAAGAAAACCCCCCCAAAACATTCCACCAATGTCAAATGAATAAGCCCTTGAAGCTTTGTATTTGAATAAAGAGGTTGACAAACTTGAGATTGAAACCTTTATGCAACATGACATCTACCAGCGCATCCCAACTAATAGTATCATAGACTTCTTTAATGTCCAATTTAACACACATACTGGGGTAACCAATATTCTAGAGCAAGTTCATGATCTCATGAAGAAGAATAACTTGATCATGTAGAAATCTCCCATTAATAAAGCTAGCTTGATTATTTTGTACCAGGTGTGACATTAGTGGGGCAAGGTGACAAGCCAACATCTTTATGAAGATTCTAATAAGGGTGTTGCAAACCCCAATAGAGAAAAATTGAGAGGGATCTAAGGGAATGACAACCTTGGTGATAAGTACAATCCTATAGTTAATTTCATGGAAAATCTATTGCCTTTGTAGCATCAAGTTAAAAGCATCTACCATGTTTGCCCTTAGGATATTAGCAAATGCTCGAAAAAACTTGACCTACCATGCATTGGCCCAATCCAGCTTCATGAAAGCCATCACCTCATCTAACTTCATCTAATAAAATGGTTCAATTAGAGTCTTGTTCTCCATCTCTTCAAAAACACGTCTCACTAGAACAAATAGCGGTAGGGTACTCATCTTTGCCTAGATATTAGCCCAATACTACTACATCCATTATGTAATGGTG
Organism: Gnetum montanum; assembly: GCA_015680685.1. Lineage (NCBI taxonomy): Eukaryota > Viridiplantae > Streptophyta > Gnetopsida > Gnetales > Gnetaceae > Gnetum > Gnetum montanum. The sequence goes on along the minus strand of MNCI01006820.1, from coordinate 103,264 downwards.
TATAGGTTAGCCAAGGTAGTACCATCTTGCACCATTTGAATCTTCTTAGCCTAGCCATTGGACTTTGTAGTGGTGAAGAAAAATTTCATATTTCTGTCTCCTTCTTTTAGCCATTTAGTACATGTGTGCTATTTCTAGTACATCTCTTCTTTGTCAGAGAGTATTTGTAATTATTTTAACATCCTATGCTTTGACTCATCCAACACCTCCCTTGACTCCTATTGAGTTTGGATAGTGGAATGGCATTCCAGGAGGGTTGTAAGATGGGCCCTAAAGAAGAACTTTTTTGTGGTATTTATAGATCGGATGGCATGCTTGAGATAGGACAATCCATTTTTCTGAAAGTTCCTAGGATCCCCCTATTGGGGGTAATCAACCCAAATATTTGCCACCATAGTTTTGAGCCATGGTTTGAGCAACCATGAACATTCAAAATGGAAAGGAAAAGTCATTTGTCTAAGCCCCCTCCCCACTTGACAATACATAAATCTATGGTCAGAAGCTAGCCTCTTCTTACCAAACACATGCACCTTGGACTCCAGCAAGATATAGGTGCTAATCCAAACTCGGTTGATTCTTGACAGAACTAGGTCCTACCCTCTATGATGGTTACTCTAAGTAAACTTGCAGTCTGCAATCTCCATGTCAACTAGGTCATGTGTCTATAGAAATTGCAGACTACCCGATGGTTTTGAGAGATCATTCTTGGACTTATTCCAAGCATATAAATGCTGGTTGAAGTCCCCAACCACAATCCACTATCTCCTATTAACTAGCTGAGCAATCCTACGCAATTCTTCTAGCTGAACCTCCCAAATCTAGGCATCGTAGAAGTTCTTAAGCTAAAAGGCCCCTTCCATGAGTAACACCATGATACTCCATGTAGAAGAGTCTACTAGACTAAAAGGCAACCTTTCCAAAATTGCCAGGCCCCCTTTTTTTTCTCTACTAGGAACTAGCTGCATCCACCACCCAACCTAGTGAAGATGGTGGGCCTTTGGGGGCTATAGTTTGGTTTCTTGTAAACAGACAATATCACATTTCTCCCTTCTCACAATGTTCCTCAGGGTAGTTCTTTTATAGAGGGTACCATGCCCCCTGCAATTCCAACAGAAGATCTTCATGGCTTACCAGCCAATCACCTTTTATAGACCTTTTTCAAGGTCAACTATACTTCCATGTTAATATCCATTAAATTCTTTTTGCTATAGGCTACCTGTGAAAACAATCACCCTACCTTTTCTAGCTCAAGAAAAACCAAAAACCATCCTATGACATCAACATCGCATTTAGAATATTTGTCTTCTCAGGGCTTTTTGACCTCCTAACAACTCCAACGTAGTCTCCCAAAGGGGGGAAATCTCCCTCAATCCTAACAAATGACTCAAGGGAAGAAGGTGAAGGTGATTTGGCTGGCACCTAATTAGAAATAGGAACCTTTAAAGCAGAAGTGGGCATAAGCACCCTATACTGGAAAGGTGCCATAGGCATAGGAGTCAATAGCCTAGTGTAGATTAGCTACCCACAATGCCCCACAACTGTCCAACCCTCCCCATTCTTTCAAGTTTGAACCTTAGCTAGAACCCAACAGGCCACCATTTTGTGGTTGCTTTTTCCACAAATCATGCAGTGAGCCTCTATGATCATGTTCCATGCAAAAGGCTTATCTTGAGGAAGATTTTCATACTCAACATGGAGTATTTCTTCCCCCATCAAGAGAGATAGGACAACTTTGTTCACTTAATAAAATAATCACAAGTAATTAAGTCTTTGAAAAGCCTAGCAAGGGTTTTCAAGAAATCTAGGGTCCATAGCTCCTAGGGGATGTCAGACACCTAGATCCAAAAAGAAGCTTAGGGGAAAAATTCAACATCATGATGAGCACCCTAACCCCATGGTGTGAGTGCAAGACCCTGAGCCCTATAAAACCAAGGGCCCATGATAAGAACCTTATCTCGATCATTGGCTAAGCAAAAGATAAAAAGCAATAATTCTTCTATCATACTCCTAACTTCAACATCCTCTAAATCCTAACTTGAGATGGCCCATTTTTGGATAAGATCAAGATTGGGTCATGCACCCATAAAAGAAAACTTGCCAATGAGGCTAAGTTGCAAATGCATGATCCCCTACCATTGGATGCAAGCCTTAATACCTCTGTCACCAAGTCACCATCTAACTAAGTCTGCATTGGTTGCAGCCACTGAAACCTTAGAGGAGCAAACCCCGACAACCCCTCCCAAAATACCATCTACATTTCCTTTACCATCCTTGGAACCAAACCCACCCAACTTGTTGTTGCTAAAACTATCTCTCACAAAGCTAGAACCACCTCCCCCTACATCGCCTCCATCATCCTCGCCTAGACACCCTTCACATTCCCCAGCCACACACTCATCTACACTACCTGCCATTGCTACACCTCCTTCCATTACTTCCACCTCCCCACCTCCTTCCTAAATCTCTTCATTTGAGTAAGAATAAATCTTTCATTTTCTTTTCTTGTTCAAAGTTTTTGTTTTTGTGACATTAAGAGAACTTGGATTGTTGAATCCATGTGAGCTCCTCATCACTACATGGGTAAGTAATATGAGAAAAGGATGATGAGCCCAAGAACATGCTAGGATTAATACAGTACTATAAGAAATGTAATATTGGTAATGCAAGTTCAAGAATTTATGAACTATTTTAGAAGAGTGAAAAAATTGACATTTGAAGCACATGTGAGGCAGTGTAGTAGCAATAATTAAAAGGATGATTCAACATTAATTTTTGAAAGGGAAAAATTGAGATGCAACTATATTAAAGAAAGGTCATGCTGCTAGTGCAACAACTAACTAATAGGCAAGCAATCATCAACTAAAAAGCAAAGCAAGTGTTTAAGGAGATTGTTACATTATTATTCTAACTACCATTATTAGCTACATTGTTGGATTCAATGAAATTTAAGTGTCAAATGAATCAAATACGACATTTGTAAATTTCAGTAAATATAAGAGACAAACAAATATATGAACCATTGGTAATGCAACTTTAAGAATGGGTGAATCAACCATTGAGAAGAATGTGATGAACAATTTAAGAAGAAAAAAAATATTGAAGAATAAAGCAAATACAAGACATTGTAGAAGAAATGATCAAAAGTATATGCCAACATTAGTTTTTGAGCGTAACAAATTGACATGTAATTATTAATGGAGCTCAAGATATTGGTACAATGATAGTACTTAATAGGCAAGAACGGTCAACAATGAAAAACTAAAGTAGGTGTTAAGGAATATTGTTACATTGTTATCCACAAAATCACTACTGGCTAGGTTGTTGGATTCAATGAAATTAAGTGTGAAACTAGTATAATAGTATAGTTAAAAGTTTGAGTGAAGATAATAGACAACTAAATAAATAAAATTAGTGATGTAGCTTTAAAAGTTGGAGAATCAACCTGATGAGAGCAGTTACTCTAGCAGTTTATTCTAATTACTAGAGTAGTTACTTTAGTAGTTTATTCTAATTATTAGAGCAGTTACTCTAGTGGTTTATTCTAATTATTAGAGTAGTTACTCTAGCGGTTTATTCTAATTATTAGAGCATTTACTCTAGTTGTTTATTCTAATTATTAGAGAGGTTGCTCCAATTATTAGAGTAGTTGCTCCCAAGCCTATAAATACAGTGTCCAGGTGCACAATTGAGAAAGAAGTCTTTTAGCAGTTAAGTAGTGAAACTCTTGTAGTCTGTTTGAAAGTTAGAGTATTTTCCAAGTGCCCATAGCAGGAGGTCTAAGTGTGGATGAATCTTTATTTGAGCATTGTGTACCTGAGCACACCTTGTGTACAGCAATAAAGATGAGCTTTTTAATTCATCCGCATTGCACTTGAGATTTGTTTTCTTAAGCATTTCTTTTATTTTATTTTCTTATGCATTTTTTTTATTTTTTTTATTTTATGCACTTTACATTTCTGTTATTAGCACAGCAATTCATTTTGATCAATTAAGCAAATCGTTAAATTACACAAGAACGAACACTTCGAGCATGCGTGTAACACTTGGTAACCTAGTAACGATTAGCGTTTGGTAATTCTAGCAGTGTTGCACTAGTTCAGGACGTGTACATAAAGTGGGAATAGATGCTCGTGTTAGGATTAGTTAAAACTTAGTTAATGAGTAGTTAAGTTAAATTAGTCACTAAGTTACCTCTCTCCTTCCCTACTAGTGCAAGACATAAAAACATGAAAGCTATAAAAATCATATGCCTCAAGCTTACTTAACCATACAATTGTGACATACAGGTAAGATTGGGAAGATAATGATCAACCAATCCATCCTTGTTTCACAAGGGCACATAAGCACTTAGTCCTTGGAATTCGACCATATCGTGTGTGAAATGCTTGTATTCGTATGGTTGAGCGTAGGGGTACCTCACCGCTCATCATTGGCATCATTTTCGGGGACTTAGTTGTTTGTGCGCTAACTAGAACATAGGAAATCATTCACATAATTGGAACAAACCCTTAGGGTTGGTTGAGAAAATAATAAACAAGAATACATTGCACACTAAACAGACAAGTATGTCTTCTTCTTCGTACGGAAGCGCCTCACCACCTAGGTCTGAAACAGGAAACAGTCAATGGTGTAATACACATGACGTTGATCTGCCAGTCCCTCAACAAGTTCAAGTGGTATATATTCATCCCGATGAGTATATACCAAACTTCACCTTTATCCTCCATCAAGACAAACAACTGCATTGGCAAGACTTAGAAGGTAACATAGGGTTACCTCCCACATGTTTAGTCTCAAGCATGCTTCTTCGTGCTCTCACATGGATTGACATGCCGCACTTACATGCAGAATACATTGTGCAAGACCAAGACTTGAGAGAATACTATCCCATAGAGGCATAATGTCAAAGGGACTTACAATAAGAGAGACATCATAAGTCTTTGAAGGGTAAGTGGTCCCAGGATGCCCCACATGTCTTAAGAGAAAATGAGGGTGGTGAACCTACCTCAGGCCGTCACCCACACAATGATGTTTCTCCCCTTGACTTTGGCCAAGGGGTTGTGTATTAAAACCTTCATTCCACTATTCATAACCCATGTTTTGATACCCATGGGCATAAAGGATCTGAAAAAGGGACACAAATTCATGATAAAGGTGGACATTCTGATCATAATCACGATCAAGACCGAGAACGTAGAAGAGAAGGTAGTAGACACTGTCATAGTGACGGTTATTTTTCTTCTTCACCTTCATCATCTCCTTCACCCTTTCCTTCAATATTCAGACGTGTTCATAAAGAAAAAGATCATGGGGATAAAGGTAGGCAAAATGAAATTCATAGATGAAATAGCCAAGAAAGGGGACAAGGGCACTCTAGAGAGTCACAACATAGAAGAAGGAAGAGTAGGGAACAACGTAGGCATCATAGATACCATGGATGAGATGATCACGATGAACCCCTACCTGCTACTCAAAGTATGTTAGACATAACTGAGGCTGTTGGAATTCCAACAAGGCACCAAAAAGATAGTAGGATCAAGAGATTAGATATGAACAATATCCCACGATTTGAAGGGGATACAATGCTAATCCTAGAATCATTTACAAGCATTCCATGATGCGTGTTCCTTACAAAACATAGAGAACGAATGGAAAAAACTTAAGTTTTTCCCACAAAAATTAGTTAAAGAAGAGGAAAGTTGGTACTGGTCTTTAGAATCGAAATCCATTCATAGGTGGAGTACTATGTTAGAACTATTTAATGACAAGTACCAAACGTACTCCCGAGTGTCTAACTTGTGAAAGCAAATCCAAGGCTAGAAACAAGGAGGACATGAACCGTTGGATGCTACCTTGGGCCAATACTATACATTGTTACATTGTTGTCCTAGCCATGGTTATTCACAAAGGGATCAACTATGCCATCTCGTGGATGGGCTTAGGCATGAAATGAGAAGAACCCTTGGGACTTATGCCCAAGGGAGACTATCCGAGCTTAGGTCCCATCAAATTCAAAGAATATTGGAGCAAGTTGCTAAGGAAGAAGGGGAGTTATGGAAGAGAGAAAGTGTGGAAGAGTATAATCAAGATCCTTCCCTTCAAAAGAGGGGAGTAAGATTCTATGAGGATGAAGAAGAGTCATCACTAGAAGAGATGGTGAATAGAAAAACTTTTCCTATTCAAAAGATGACATTAGAAGTTTTGGCAAAGGTAGACTAAATGTGAGATTCCCTAGACAATAGATTTCAAATTTTTCTTGAAATAGTAGAGGAGTCTAGAGAGCAAGGTAGTGAGAGAAGAAAAAAGAAAGAGGTTGAACATGCACGTAGCAAGGGTAAAGGCAAAGTTGTCATCATTGAAGAGGTTGTGGATTCGGAAACAAACAATGATAGTGGATGTGAGATATGTTAATATGACCATCCTAAGGGATGTTGCCCTGTAATCTCACATTTGTAGGAGTCTGGGGTGTATGCACTCAACCCATGATTAAACAAAAAAGCAAACACCCCGAAGGTTACCTTATCCTCAAGGTAACCCAAGGCAGTTCCACCAACCCTTAACATATTATCCCAATGGAACTCCACCACAATCAATTGAGCAATATTAATAGTGGAAATACTCACAATCATGGGGAATGCCACCACCAAGGCAACAGTATCCTTACCGATAACCTAATCCGTATGGATATTACATGCAGCAGCCAATCTCCCCACGTGACTCTACTAGTCACATCACTCCTCAACCTCACTACCAAGCCCATGAGTATTATGGGACTCCCTCTTCTAGGAGTGATATTCTACAAGCATATCATCCTTCTCATCCAGCTGCATCTCTTCCACCAATAGCTCCACTACCACCTACTCCAGCTATGCAGGGTAAAATCCCTACCTAGCCGCAACAACATAATGCCACAAGGGCTATTAACTCTCAACCTACTATTGGTTCCAACAACCACATGAAGAAAAGACCTTTTTTTAGAACCAACAATCCAACCAAGCCCTTGCAATCACAAGCAGCTAATTCCTTAGACATCTCAATATCAATCAAAAATTTGGAGCCCCCTTCAACCTAATCACCGCACTCAACGCATACAGTCATGCTAACACATGTTATCACTGATTGGATCAAAGCTGGCGACCTTCCCAGGAAATTCTCTAATTCTGGGAGTTCTCCGATATACTTACAAATCACTGTAAATGTGTCATGCAAGGCTCTTTTGGATTCAAGTTCTGGTGTCAACTTGATTTCTCAAGAAATGTACAAGGCCTGGAACTTGCCTCCATTGAAAAAGAGCAACATCTGTCTAGAGTTGGCTAACCAGTCCATCATTGTCCTATTGGGACTAGTGGAAGACATTGTTACCACCATTTGTGGGTGGTCATACCCAGCTAACTTCCTAGTGATTCAGGTAAAAATGGTAAGGGGAACTTCCCAATTATAATGGGAAGAGCATGGCTAAGCACCATTAATGCACGCCTAGGAATCTGTGATCTTTCCCTAGAAATATCAAAGAAAAATACATTCAGAAAGATCGACAAGAAGAAAGTTCCATGCATCGCATATAGTGACATTGGGTGTAATTGCATGCAGAGGTTATGGTTTGTACAAAGTTTAGCATTGCCTGCATGTAATCAGTGTGCACAAGTGATTAACATACAAAGATGTCTATATGCAACAGCCACACGATAGGAAGACACCCACTGGTTGATAGCTGATCAAGAAAGCAAATCACTCATATGCATGGAACCAACTAAGGATTTTACTTGTGCTTACATCAATAACATAGATGCATTAGAGAAATTATATTGCCAACTTTCAAGTTTTAACCTTGAAAATATTAACTGGAGAAAGTTGGAAATCCCTGAGAAATTTAAGCAGGAGCCCCTTGAGCTAAAACCATTACCCACCGGTATGGAATACACATTCCTTAAAAATGGTAAACTGGTAATTATCAATGCTAAGCTTGCTCCTTAACAGAAAGAAGAACTGCTGAAGGTAATAAATAAATGGTTAGAAGCCTTCGCTTGGTCATATCCCGAATTAACTAGAATAGATCCTAGGATATGCCAACATAGAATTTACATTGACCCCTCTATGAAGCCTCGAAGACAACCGTAAAGGTGATTGAACCCTAAGTTGAAGCAAGTAGTTAAGGAACAAATCAAACAACTTCTCAAGGTTGGGTTCATATACCCCATTGTTGATAGCGAATGGATTAGCCCCTTAGTTATTGTGCCTAAAAAGGGAGGTAAATTGAGGGTGTGCATAGATTTCAGGCTACTAAATATGGCAACATTCAAAGATCACTTTCCATTGCCATTTTTCGACCAAGTCTTAGACACCATC
>MNCI01006820.1:56487-90849 GCA_015680685.1 Gnetum montanum | reverse complement strand
TAATGCTTAGTAACCTAGTAATGATTAGCATTTGGTAATCCCAGTAGTGTTGCATTGGTTCAGGATGTGTACGGAAAGTGGGAACGAATGCTGGTGTTAGAATTAGTTAGAACTTAGTTAATGAGCAGTTAAGTTAAATTAGTCACTTAGTTACCTCTCTCCTTCCCTACTAACGCAAGACATAAAAACATAAAAGCTATAAAAATCATATGCCTCGAGCTTACTTAACCATACAATCGTGACATATAGGTAAGCTTGGGAAGACAATGATCAACCAACCTGTCCTTGTTCCACAAGGGCACATAAGCACTTAGTCCTTGGAATTCGACCAGATCATGTGTGAAACCCTCGTATTTGTCCGGTTGAGCATAGGCATACCTTGCTGCTCATCACAACCTTTGAGTAGAATGCAATGAACAATTTTAGTAGAATTAAAACATTAAAAAGTCTAGAGTAAATGAGATACACTAAAGGACAAATGATTGATAATATAATCCAACATTAATTTATGAGAGAGAAGTTTAATTCCAACTATAATTATTTACGATCAAGGTAAAGTAGGTAAGAACAAGTAACAACTAAAAAGTAAAGTAGGTGTTAGTGGATATTGTCAGTGAACAAAAATATGTGAGAAGAACCTCCTCCATGGACAAAAGTATGGGGGTAAGAACCCCCTTAATAGTTATAGGGATGCTAAATGTCCCAAACAACCTAGACCATGGGTCCCTTATTCCAAAAGATCCCAAAATAATCAAAATGACCAAACCACACCCATTCCCCTTACTTACTCCATCTTCCTTCCAAAAAAAATGAGTCAACCACCAATGCAGTATACCAATCCAAGATAAAAATAGCAAAGAAGAAAAGCACCCCCAAATCCAACCCATAGAGAGTAGAGTTATCTTGGCAGCCTAGTACAAGAACACCAAGCCTGTTCCTATGCATCATTAACATCTAACACCACCCAATTGTGCTTAGTTGAGATGAATGTAGTAGTCTATTGAAATTATTTATACTTTCCCCCTCATTGCTTGTGCTTTGTAGGATCCCCTATCCCATATAAGTGAAATTTTGTTGTGGTTTTTGTGTAGGGCATGTCATGCAATGTTTTGACTTACTTTCATGATCATGTATTGCATTGGCCCATTTGCAACCAACAACAAGCATTGGCTTTGTGAGCCTCATTCTAGAGTTTCCTTATCTTATCCTCATCAAATCTATCTTTTTTCCTATTGTTCCTACTCTGCTGCATCCCTTTCTCTTCATTCTTTTTCTTTGCGCCACATCTCTTCACTAATACGCTTACACAAATCATCTTCCATCTTACATCTAATTGTTGCTTTGCACAGGTCTCATCGACGTTGTTCTTTCTTGGCTATCTCATTGCGCTATTACTCTTCATGCTTAACCAACCTCTTGTAATCTAGCTCACGTGGTTCGTTTCACCCTCATCGAAGACACCTTGGCTGATTATCAGCTCATATAAGGGCTCCATGATCTAGCTTGTGATTCAAGTGAGATCTAAAGTAGATCCAACTTGCTATTTTTTTGTGGAATCTAAAGGGTTCAAGGATCGACATTTCTATAATTATTAAAAGGGTATTTACCCCTACACTTTTGTCTATGGAGGGGGTCCTTCTTCCCCATTTTTTTCTCACCTCTGTACATATGACATTGCAAAAATGTTTATAATAGATACCCCGAATTATTCTCAAGTAAAAACTTTGTGGCATGAATTGTGGGAGATCATGACAAAGAGTACCATTAAACCTTACGTTCTAGAAAGGACAAACTAATAACATTAGTGTAATGTGATGAAGAAATCAATATTGGCTTCGAAAGTCATATGTTGCAATGAGGTAACAAACATGTTGAAAGAGATGAGCAATAACTTTCTTGCATGAATTTAAGAAGAGCATGACTAAGAGTATCATTGATTCTTAGCTTCTAGAAAGGATAAATAGATAACAATAACGTAATGTTATAAATGAAATAATTACAAGTTTAAAAAGTGAACATTAAACAATTATTGAGGATCCATAAGTTCTTGGTGTTTAAAGCTTGAATAGTTTCCATCAATAATAGATTGTTGTTGACAATGTGGAAATCAAGAAAATGGTTATTGAATGTGAAGTAGCACATTGCAACGATCAACAAGTATTAAATATGCAATTTCACATTATTTTTCATGGGGAACAAATTGACATGCAACTATAATTAATGAAGATTAAGATGTTGGTGGTGGAGGGACACTACCTAGTAGACAAGAATCACAAACTACAAATTAAATTAGGTGTTAAGAGAGATTGCTATCTTGTTATTCAAAATATTGTTATCATCTAGATTTTTGGATTCAATGAAATTATGTATGATAATTTTCTAATATGATATTTGAAAATTCAATTAAAGATAAGAAAGATTTGCAAAACTGTAACACTGGTTATGGAAATTTAAGAATCTAGGAAAAACATTGAGAAGAATATGATAAATTTTAGATAACAATTGAAGGTTGGAAGTTGTTGTGTGACCATCAAACATTAGTTTTAGAAGAATTGATTTTCAATAATTAGCTATTGCAAAGGGATGTTTATTAAATGTAATTATATTTTAATTTCAATAATCAATTAAGAATAGTATATAAGGCATCAACATTACGTGTGGAAATAAGAAATAGAACATGATAATGCATTAACAAAAACAAATAGTATTACAATAATAACATTAAGGTATGAATAATATTTAAGATTGTTAAAGCAGATTATTATGTTGGTATGGAAACTACTATACTTATCCACTAACATTAGATTTCATGAATTTAAGGGTGAAACTAGTCCAATATGAAATTTGAGTAAACATATGAGGCTATTATGAACATCTAATGTTGGCAATGCAACTTTAAGAAATGGCAAATCAACTATTGAGAAAAGCATGGTGATCAATTTTAAGTAACAACTTGAAGGTTTAAAGTAGTAGTGTGACTATCGAACTTTTGTTTCTAAAGAATAGATTAGTATCAAGTAGATGTTGAAGATGATGATTACTGATGCAATTAAATTTTTTGTCTCCAACAATAAATCGAGAAGAATCAAGGATAATACATCAACATCAAATAAGGGCACAAAATGAAACATGGGAAATAGAAAAATTAAGTTTTGAAAGAAATATGATGTAGAGAATGTTAGATTATTGTTGTACAGTCTCGTAAACTAGCATTATCAATTAGGATGTTGGCTTTGTTAGAATCAAGTATCTCATTCAAATAGTTAATCTAAACAAATGATTGTAATTGAGGAAAATGATATTATAATGATAGAACACCATTCAAGCATAAATTCATGCATTATGCATAGTGGAGCATAGCTCAGAATGCATGCCAACATTATTCGTGAAGAAGAAGTCAATAGCAAATGGAAGTTGTAATAGTTAGCATAGTTGAAAATTTTAACATGAACACTAAAATCTTAGAATTTTGGAAATCAACTTAGGAGGACTCTATGAAAATGGAGTTGAAGCAACAATATTCGATTGGCATTACAATGTGATAGTGGGATTACTCCATAGGAAAAAGGAGAATCTAACTTTTCAATAGACATGTAACTTTTCAATGTGATAGTGGGATTACTCCACAAGAAAAAGGAAAATCTAACTTTTCAATAAACATTTAAATTAATGAAGACTTCTAGAATTTTAGAATTTGATAAATCAATTAAAGAAGATACAAAAATGAATTTCCAACTAAATGAGAGAATATTAGATTATTGTTATGTAGTTATGCATTCTAGCATTATCAATTAAGATATTGGGTTATTTAGCTTTAGTTAGGAAGAAGTGACAACAACCACAAGTTTTTATGATTGATAAAGATTAAAAATATATGGTAGATCTGGAAAGCTAACATTAATCAAGTAGCTTTAGAAATTGAGAAAATAATAGTGGATATCAAAGTCATGTATTACAATGAGGTAACATGTACATTTTGTGAAGGAGATGAGTAATAAGTTTGCGGTATGAATTGAGAGAGAACATGACTAAGAGCACCTTTAAACTATAGGTAATGTGTATCAAATAATAATCCTAAGATATGAAGTGGAACATGGATCACTAAAAATGTGGTTCAACTTTTGTTTTTCATGAGAAAGGATAGGACTAAGTAAGTCAAATTTGCTAGACTTGGTAAAGATCAAAATGTGACACTAAATTGTATTACCACATTGCTAAGACTCTCAATTTCTAGGTTCTTAAGAACCTATAAATGTACTAGGCATTTTTAGTGCTATCCAATATGGTATGGTATAATCATAGATATGAGTGAAAAACGAAGTGAATTAAAATGGATTAGCATTAAATGTGCTGCCAAATAGCCTAATGAAATTGAATGAAAAATTTAACTAAAAATAATGATAGATAAGAAGACAAGCTATAGCAACATACTATAATGAAAATAGTGCACTAATCAAGCAAAATTTTAAAATTTCTACTACACAAATTTCTAGGTTTTAAAGAACTCATAAACGTACTAGGCCTTTTTAGCACTATCCAAGATGATATACCCATAGAAATTAGTGAAAAACCAAGTGAAATAATATATAGTAGCATTAAATGTCTCGCAACATAGCCTATTGAAATTGAATGAAAATTTGAATTGAAAATAATGATGGATAACAAGAGAAGCTAACAACGCATTGTAATGAAAATGTTGTACTAATCAAACAAACTTTTAAAACTGGGTCAAAGGCAATATAGGAAAAAACATACAAACATGACGTGAAGAAAATAATGGAAATAAAAATAGTGGAACAATCTAGTGTGAGAAAGACCTAAAGGAGCAAGCAAGATAATGACAAGCAATGATTCAAAGTGTAATTCAACAGTAATTTTTGAGAGGAAGAAATTTAACATGTAACTATACTCAATGAAGATTAAGATTAACATGCTAGTGTAGCAATGCTAGCTAATAGAAAAGAGTGACCAACAACTAGAAAGTAAAGTTAGGTGTTCAAGGATATTGTTACATCGTAATCCAAAGTATTATTATTGTACAAGTTTTCAAATTTAATGAAATAAACTATGAAACTAGTTCAATATGAAATTTGAAAATTTCGGCAAAGATAATAGGTTCTTAGGTTTTTGATGAATTTCATGGTAAGGATGGCTTGCTAAATGGGGTGATACAGTAGAGATTGATGAATAACAAAGTAGGCAACCAAATTGATGGGAGCAATTAATTGTGAAAAATTGGAATCAATTGATTTGATGAGAATGATTGATCATTGATTTGATACTTTTTCCAAAATTTTCTATACTTTTTCTTTTTGAAAAAATATTGGGTAAATTAATCATATAAAATGCAATATGTACAAGAAGCCCCTACCATTAGACAAGCAAAAAATCAAAAAACTAGATGATAATAGGGAAGAATACCCCCTCCTCTGCAAAATCTTGCTAGGTAGATCCCCAAAAACTTCGAAGGGCTCCAACCTAACAAGCAACCCACCACACAAACATCCAAAGGGACACTAACCCAAGGTCCCAGCACCACCAAAAAGAAAGCTATGGCCATAGGAAAAAATGACCCCAAAACCAAACCCATTACAAGACATAAAAACTTGCTCCCATTAAAGTCAAATAGGCAAGTGATCACATTCATAAAAAATGCATTCCTCCCTGTAGATTATATCCAACACTACCCAATTCCTTTCTGAGTTGACAAAAGTAGCAGCCTCCTCAAAGGTCTTGAATGTTGTTGTCGAATGGGCCATCTCAACCGAGTTTCCTTCTTTGTCCAGATGGAGTTCCTTCACCTACTAATGGATGTGCCTGTGAAGCAAACTTTAAGGCACCCCCTCCCAATATTTAGAATAACATAAGGGCATTGCCCTTGTCATAACCATGAACAAGCATTGTGGTCATGCATGGCATCTAGTATTCATTGAATTTGGTCCCCCTCCTTTGCCTCTTTTTCTTGACACTCCCACTTAGCCTGTGCCCTCCTTTCTTCCTCCCTTGCATCTTCCTATAGCTGGTGCCAAATCTCCACCCACAATTCTACAATAAGTCACTCATCCGTAGCTACCTTCATTAGATCCCATCAACGATCCTCTTCCCTACCCGCTTCAACCTGTCGCTCAACCTCTTCTAACTATCGCTGGAAGGCTGCCTTTCTCTCTATCCACCTATGTTCCTAGCTAGCCCACTCACCCTAAGCCTTTTTCATCATATCCATCGTAAAACGTTCATTCATGTGTGAAGATGTATCTCTCAAGGTTTCCCCCTCCTCAATGTTCAACTGAGGTTCCACTTGCTGCAGATTCGTCATTGCCCCTCAGCGTCTTGGGTGGAAGATCCCCTAACTACCTCCTCCTCATTGTTCAACACCTCCACAACCATTAGTTTCTTAGTCTAGGTCCTCCACCTACTATAGACCATCACCATAGTACCCTACATGGATGGTTAGGAAGAATGCACCCTCTCCCACAGCGTAAGAACCAAACCAAAATGTCTTCCTTGATGTCCTTGCCATAATGTATCCAAAAAATATCTGGGAACATTCATCATCTAGCCAAAACACAAACAACTCATCATGCTAAAGTGGATACTTGCAACTTAGAAACATTCCAAAATTAATCAAAAAACCACTCCACTAGCTCCATGATAGCCTACCATAACCCTACCAGCAATGACTACAAGACCTGCCCACTACTTGTTTTTGGAACTGGCCCAAAAGAGAAAATTTGTGCATCCTGGAAGCCACAACCTACAGTTGGTACTATTTCCCTTGCCACCAAAACCCCCCAAACATGCCACAATAGAATCCTTAGTTAGCTAGATGTCCACTCCCCTGAACTAAGTGAACTCCCTAGCCCAATTGGCAAAGAAACCTTCATCCTCCAAGTCTAGTTCATCCTATAGCTTGGGTAAGAAACCATTCCAAGTAATGCTATACTTCTTTTATGTTGACATGACCTTCAAATACCTTGAAATTTGGCAAACTTGGCTTGTTCAATTTATCTCTTCTTCTTATTTGATGTCTACATGGGCAAGTAATTTGAGAAAAAGACAATGAACCCAAGAACATGCTAACACTAATAGACTACTGTAAGAAATGTAATATTGGTTACACAACTCCAAGAATTTGTGAATCATCCATATAGAAGAAAGAATTTGGAAAAAATTTCAAAAGAAAGAAAACATTGACATTTGAAGTACATGTGAGGTAATGTAGTAACAATGATTAAAAGGATGATTCAACATTAATTTTTGAAAGGGACAAATTGAGATGCAACTATAATTAAGAAAGGTCATGTTGTTGGTGCAACAACACTAATGAGAAATCATCAACTAAAAAGTAAAGAAGGTGTTTAAGGATATTGTTACATTATCATTCTAACTACTATTATCAGCTACGTTGTTGGATTCAATGAAATCTAAGTATGAAATAAATCCAATATGAAATTTGAAAATTTGAGTAAATATATGAGACAAACAGATAAAAAAACATATGCAACATTGGTAATGCAATTTGAAGAATGGGTAAATCAACTATTGAGAAGAACGTGATGAACAATTTTAGAAGAATAAGAAGATTAAAGAATAAAGTAGATGCAAGACATTGTAAAAAAATCATTAAAAGTATAACATTATTATTTGAGCATAACAACTTGACATGTGATTAACAATGAAGCTCAGATACCAGTATAATGACAATACTTAATAAGAAAGACCAATCAACAGCTAAAAACAATAGTAGATGTTAAAGAAGATTGTTACATTGTTATCCAAGATATCATTATCAGCTAGGTTGTTGGGTTCAATGAAATTAAGTGTGAAACTAATATAATAGGATGGTTAAAGTTTTGAGTGAAGACAATAGATAACTAAATATGTAACATTAGTGATGTAGCTTTAAAAATTGATGAATCAACCTTTGAGTAGAATGCAATGATCAATTTTAGAGGAATCAAAACATTAAAAAGTTAAGAATAGATGAGATACCCTAAAAGAAAAATGATTAATAATATAATCCAACATTAATTTTTGAAAGAGACAAGTTTAAATGTAATTATAATTAATGAAGATCAAAGGTAAGTAGGTAAGAACAATTAATCACTAAAAGGTAAAGTAGGTGTTAGTGGAGATTTTTACATTGTAATAATGTCATGTGTACAAAGGTGAACAAAAATGGGGGAGGACCCCCTCCATGGACAAAAGTGTGGGGGTAAGAACCTCCTTAATAACCATAGGGATTCTGAACGTCCCAAACAACCTAGACCATGGAAACCTTATACCAATAGATCCCAAAACAACCAAAATGACAAAACCAAGCCCATCCCCCTTACTTACTCCATGTTACTACCAACAAAAATTGATCAAGGACCAGTGCAGTATGCTAATCAAATATAAAAATAGCAAACACAGGAAATAAGCAAAAGGCCCCCACATCCAACCCATGAACATTAGAGTTGTCTTGGAAGCCTAGTATAAGAACACCAAGCCTGTTCTTATGCAGGAATAACATCTAACATCGCCTAATGATGTTCAATTACGATGAATGCAATATCCTATTGGAAGTCTTTATACTTTTCCAATCATTGCATGTGTTTAGTAGGAATTCTTTATACTTTTCCAATCATTGCATGGGCATTGGCCCAATTACAACCAAAAATAGGTGTTGGATTTGTGAGCCTCGTTCTAGTGTTGCCTCAACTTATCATATTCAAATTTGTATTTTTTCCTATTGTCCCGACTTTGCAGAAACCCTTTCCCTTCGTTCTAGTTTTTTGTGTTGCATCTCTTCCCTGATTTTCTTACACATATCATCTTCCACCTGGCATCTAATCACCACCTCATGCAGGTCCCTTTGATGTTATTCTTTCTTGGCCATCTCATTGCAGTGTTGTTTTGTATGCCCATCCAACCTCTTGCACTCTAGCTCATGGGGTTCGTATTACCCTCACTGAAAAATGAAATGCAACATCCATTTAAAAAAAACAATGAATGAGGGTAATATGAATTCTATGAATTGGAGTTCAAGAGGTTGGATGAGCATAAAGAGCAACACTGTAATGAAGTGGCCAAGAAAGAACAACATCGGAGGAACTTGCATGAGGTGGCAATCAGATGTGAGGTGGAAGATGATATGCGTAAGAAGATCAAGGAAGAGATGTGACACAAAGAATAAGAACGAAGGGAAAGGGATGCTGCAAGGCAAGAACAACAGGAAAAAAGACAATTTTAAACAAGATAAGCTAAGGTAATGCCAAAATGAGACTTATGAAGCCAACACCAACTATTAGCTGCAAATGGGCCAATGCCCATACGTGATCATGAAAATAAATCAAAACACCACATGGGATATCCTACGAAGGTACATCAAGAAAATCACAATAAAATTCCACCTAGATGGGACAAGGGATCCTACTAAATGCATGCAACTAGAGGAAAGTATAAAGAATTTCAACAACCTACTACTTTCATTGCAACTGAGCATCATTGGGCAGTGTTAGATGTTATTCATGTGTAGGAACAAGCACGATGTTCTTATACTAAGCTGCCAAGATAGCTCTAATGTCTATGGGTTTACTGTGGGGGCCTTTTTCTTATCTGTTGTGTTTGCTATTTTTATTTTGGATTGGTATACTACACTAGTGCCTGATCCATTTTTGTTGGAAGGAATGTGGAGTGAGGGGGATGGGTCTGGTTTGGTTGTTTCAATTATTTTGGTATTTGTGGATATAAGAGCTTCATGGTCTAGGTTGTTTTGGACATTCAACATCCCTACAATTATTAAGGGGGTTTTTACTTGCACTTTTGTCCATGGAGAGGGTCTTTTTCCCACAATTTTTATTCACCTTTGTACATATGACAATATTACAATGTAACAATCTTCACTAGCACCTACTTTACCTTTTAGTCATTAATTATTCTTACCTACTTTACCTTGATCTTCATTAATTACAGTTCCATCTAAATTTTTCTCTCTTAAAAATTAACATTGGATTATAATATTAATCATTTCTCTTTTAGTGTATCTCATCTGTTCTAGATTTTTTAATGTTATATTTCCTCTAAAATTATTCATTGCATTCTACTCAAAGGTTGACTCACCAATTTTTAAAGCTAAATCACCAATGTTACATGTTTAGTTGTCTATTGTCTTCACTTAAACTTTTAAGTATCCTATTATACTAGTTTCACACTTAATTTTACTAAATCCAACAACCTAGTAAATAATGATATCTTGGATAACAATGTAACAATATTCGTTAACACCTACTATAGTTTTTAGTTGTTGATCACTCTTGCCTACTAAGTATCATCATTGTACCAATATTTGAGCTTCATTGACAATCACATCTTAATTTGGTATGCTCAAAAACTAATGTTGGCTTATACTTTTAATGGTTTCTTCTACAATGTCTTGCATTTGCTTTATTCCTAAATCTTCTTGTTCTTCTAAAATTTTCATCACGTTCTTCTCAATGGTTGATTCATGCATTCTTAAAGTTGCATTACCAATGTTGCATATATTTGTCTATCTCTAACATTTACTCAAATTTTCAAATGTCATATTGAATTCATTTCACTTAAATTTTATTGAATCCAACAACGTAGCTAATAATGGTAGTTAAAATAATAATGTAACAATCTCCTTAAACACTTGTTTTGCCTTTTAGATGTTGATTGCTCATCTATTAGTTAGTGTTGTTGCACAAGCAGCATGACCTTTCTAATTATAGTTGCATCTCAATTTGTGCTTTTCAAGAATTAATGTTGAATTATCCTTTAATCATTGCTACTACTATAGTGCCTCACATGTGCTTCAAGCATCAATGTTTTCTCTTTTCTAAAATTATTCCTAGATTCTTTCTTCTATATGGATGATTCACAAATTCTTGAAGTTGTGTAACCAATATTACATTTTTTATAGTAGTCTATTAGTTCTAGCATGTTCTTGGGCTCATTTTCCTTTTCTCAAATTACTTGCTCGTGTAGACATCAAATACGAAAAGGAAACGAATTGAACAAGTGAAATTCCAAGGTATTTGAAGGTCATGTGATAAATCCAAATTTTTTTCCATAACAATATCGTAACTATCTATGATGTTGTAGATTAATTATTGTATCTCATGATGCATTATCGTATAAATGATATTGAAGGGTGTGTGCTAGCCTATAAAAGTAACACTTAGGTGCATGGAACCATAGTAAATTTGATAACATAGAAGCATAACTCTTTCAGTTTATTTTTGTAATTTTAGCTTTTAGTACGTAGCAGTGTGTGTCCACAATGTGATGTTAAGTGATTGAACAAAGTTTTTATTCAAGTGTGATGTACTTGGACACATTGCATGACTAGAAATAAAGATCAAGATTACTTTCCATCATTGCAACAACACTTAGTTTTATTCCTACTTTTATTTAGTTTAATGTTTACTGTTTTTATAGTTACTAATTTACTTTCAATGCACTTAACTATTCCTATCATTAAGTGAAGTGAGTATGACTGATCTCAAGCACTTCAGTGTAGCTACTTGGTTACCCAGTAGTACTATCACTTGGTACACCTATTAGTGTGGTACTTGGTAATCCTAGTAGCAGTTACGTGAAGTCCAAGGTATGAACAGAAGATCAAGACCAGTTGCTCATCACATAGGCCAGATTAGATTTTTTTATTTTTACTTAGATTTAAAAACTATTACTTTAATTTTATGTTAGCTTGGAGTAGTATGGCCTGTACAACATCATCTATCATATGCCTCATCATGAGTTAAACTATACACATTGAATTTACTAGCTTATGTGGGAAGACAACACTTGCAAACTCTAACCAATTACTTGCATAATCACATTTCCTTATCTACAAAATTCAACCAAGATCATGCGTGAACACTCATATCTCATATGGTTGGGTATGAACGATGGGTAGCCATTACGCCCAACCATACGAATCACAAGTGTTCACACACAATCTGGTCGAATTCCATGTATGGGACTAGTTGTGGCATCTAGATCGTTAAGCATTGATTGTAGGATGTTATCTTCTCACTTTGAACTAAACCATACATGACAAAGCTACCACTTGGTTCATCACATAGGCTAGATTAGATTTTTTTATTGTTACTTAGATTTAGAAACTATTACTTCTACTTCATGTTAGCTAGGAGCACTATGGCCCATACAACATCATCTATCATATGCCTCATCATGTGTTAAACCATATGCATTGAATTTACTAGCTCACGTGGGAAGAAAACAATTGTGAACTCTAACCAATTACTTAAATAATCACATTGCATTATCTACAAATTTCCACTGAGATTGTGTGTGAACACTCATATCTTGTATAGTTGGGTATTGGGTCCTTCACTACTCATCATTGGTGCCATTGTCAGAGATACGTTAGTGTTATACTAAGTAATTGATTTTCCAAATTTCATTGTATCTGAATCTTAAAGTCAAATCTAAAAACCATAAGTAAAGCATACTTTTAAATCAAACCATCTAAGAACTCTAACATGGCTTCACATAATGATCAATCATCACCTGCCGAGGAGACAAGAAGAAGCAGTGATAAAATTGTTGATGAAGAAGAATGGGGGATGCCAATGTAGACAAAAATCACTTATGCTTACACTCATCCATACCATCCAAACTTTACTTTCATCTTCCATCAAAACAAACAAATGAGGTGGAGAGATATACAAGGAAACATAGTCCTACCTCTAGAACATGCAACACTGAACATGCTACAAACTACCCTAAAGGGAATGCATTTAGACCAAATCTAGGAAGAGTATCATGTGACTCAACACATGACCAGACCCTATGAATTTTACCAAGAAGCAAATGAGAAGAGATGCTGCCATGGAAATCAAACATATACACAGTAAAGGGAAGCAAAGAAACACTTTTGTTATCATAGAAGGAATTGATGCCAATCAATTCATTTTAGAATAACTCCACCATAACCATGAGAAGCCTTCTAAGACACTTGTCATTAGACTAGAAGAACTTGTCAAAGCCCAACTTCATTCTACTCTTGTAGAGACACATAAGGGGGAGGCTATGAACTCAAGATACAAGTGAGACTCTAGGCCAAGGGATCTTGCTAAATCTTACAAAGAAATTCACAAGAGTCATGAAAGGAGTACCAACCGGCACCATTTTCCTACCACCTCATCTGCCTCATCATGATCATTGAAGGACTCTAATAGGAGAAGCCACAAGTACAGGGACTCTAATAGGGAAGAAATGTGAACTCATGACCATCATGATAGATATTCAAGGTACTATGATTTAGAAGATGAAGAGCATGAAAGAAGGAGAAGAAGAGACAAAAGACAGGATCAAGAGAGGCATGAGCATAGAAGGGGCCACTACTACAATAGAGCATATGAACCCAATCATGATAATGAACCCCTAATAGCAACCCTAAGTGTGATCAATATTTACAAAGTTGTCTACATACCAACCAGGCATGTGAGAGATAGTCGAATCAAATGGCTAGATATGAATAATATGCCACAATTTGAAGGTGGTCACAACATTGATCCCTAACATTACCTTTAAGCATTCGACAATGCTTGTGCCCTTTAAAACATAGAGTGATTGGTAGAAATTAAAGATATTTCCTAAAATATTTGTGAAGGAAGTAGAAAGCTAGTACATGTCATTGGAACCTGAATCCATCAGAGGCTAAAGTACCATGCTTGAAATCTTTAATGATAAATATTAGACTTATTCACAAGTATCAAATTTAAGAAAAAAAATCTAAAACTGGAAATAAGGAACATAGAAAACCCTTGATGTGGCAATGGATAGATATTATTCATTACTATACAAATGCCCAGGCCACAAAGATCAGGGGAATAGCTTAGGCACATCATAGATGGGCTATGAATTAAAACCAGAGAGACCCTTGGGGTTTACACCTAGGGAAGATTATCAGAACCGATTGTCCATCATATTCAAAGACTAATCGATCAAGTGGTAAAAGAAGAAGGTGAACTTAGAAAAAGAGAATTGGCGGAAGAGTACAATCGAGATCCATCAATAAAAAAGAGAGATGCATAGGTGTGTGATACCCAAAAGGAAGAAACCTTGGACCAGGCAATTTGAAAAGAGACACTACCAATCCAAAAATATGTTGCCGATGTAATAGCACAAGTAGCAAAATTATGGGATTTAGTTGATGAAAGATGTACAACAGAACTAATGATTATGGAGGAAAGAGCAAAGCAAGCCCTCGTAAGAGGCAAATACAAAAGAAAGAAGAGAGAACTTGGACGCAAAGACAAAGTTGTTTTAGTAGTTGAGCTCTCAGAAACTATCTCTATAGGTGATGAAGGTTATACTGTGTTAATACAAACATCCTAAGGAATGTCCAATTGTGATACATCTGTAAGAAATAGGGGCATATGCACTTAACCCCAAACTTTTTTAGAAATAGATGCCCAAACAGTTACCTTAGCCTCAAGGTAACTACAAAAAACAACCTCAACTAATGTACTATCCCAGCGAAGCCTTGCCACAGTTGTAAGAGTAATACCATTAGCCATGGCAATAGCCTCAAGTGTGGGCCATGCCACTGCCTTGCCAATAGTATCCATATCAGCAACCTGACCCTTATGGATACTATGTCCAACAACCTGTCTCACTAGAAAATGATACTATCCAAACTCCACAGTATTATCCACTAGAATATCATTAACTAATGCCACCAAAATCCAATTCAAACTCGTACGTGCATCCACAAGTAGTTAATTTTGCAAATTCCAATCCAAACCCTTTGCCACTAGTGCCACCACCCACGATGCAAGGAGAATTTCCATCACAATGGCAGTAGAAGAGAGTTGCAGAGGTAGTAAATATACAAGTGGAGGATCTCACCAATAATGCTAAGGACTAAACAAAGAAACATCCTTTCTTTAGGACAAGTCCAGAGAAGGTTAGTAGAATTAGAACATCATCAAGACCATCTTCTCTTGAAAAAAATCTTCTCACTATTAACAAGCTTTCATCTTCATCAAGTCCAAATATTTAGACTATCATGATCACTAAAATCATTACAAAATGGATCAGGGCATGACCACTCCCAAAAAATAGAATAGATCTAAGAGTTCCTTTGATCTATCTACGAGTAGCTGAAAATCAACCATGCAAAGCTTTGTTAGACTTAGGTTCCAAGATGAATTTGATCTATTACAAATGATATCAAGCATGGAACCTACCACCATTGGAAGAGTAGAACATCAAGTTGGAGCTTACAGATCAATTTGACATCATTCCTTTTGGATAGATTGATGATGTAGTGACCACTATCAATGGGTGGTCCTATCCAACCAACTTTCTAGTCTTTGATGTGAAAGATGCTGATAAGGAATTCCCAATAATTATGGGAAGGACATGGCTTAGCACAATTGATGCTAAGCTAAGTATGAGAGATTTATTGGTTGAGATTTCTAAGGAAGATGCATATGAAGCCATACATACACAACGAATTCTTTGCATAACTACTAAAAGTAAATGGTGCAATAATGGACCAACACTCCAAAATGTCAACATAGTTACCATTCCAGTCCACATCAACAATAAACCACTAGTGTGTGCAACCAAAAGAGCAAAGGCCACAAAACCAAAAGACACCTTGTGGCCACTAATTGAGAACCTTAACTTGTCTAACACATGCATGGAAATATTTGAAACCGTTACTATTTCCCAAAGTTAAAAAAATGACTCCAACCAAGAGCCCAAAAATGAAATAATTAACTCATAATCATACCCCAAAATGAAAAGAGAACGAGGATTTAGAAAGTCATAACTCCACTATTATCAAAATTACATGGGATAATGATAGAAAAGTTACTTCACTAAAGATGGTAGNACATGGGATAATGATAGAAAAGTTACTTCACTAAAGATGGTATGTGAACCACCTACAATGTATGACCCAGGAGATTTAGAAAGCATTTTCCAAGCACTTGCCCATGAAATCAATCATGGGGGAGATACTTTACTTTGACTTTGGAATTAATAAGTGATTTTTCTATTTTTTTTTTGTTTTATAATTCTTTTCATCCTTCACATTCTTTGACATTTTTATCATTCTTTTCTTTTACATTTTTCATTCTTTTAACATTTTTTTTATTCTTTACACTTTTTCATAATTTTTTCTATCTTTTTCATTTCTTTCCTACTTTGTTTTTAAACCCTTTGTAAATAATTTTGATTGTTAATAAAACACATTCAAATAAAGGTAAGGTATAGCCCAACAAGGCAAAGATTTCTCTATGTTATCAAGTCATAAGAGACTGATTATTCACACAATGATCCCACATCATCCATCCATCCATTCCATTAATAAGAGGTTCTTACCATGGCCATAACGATATTCTTTCCATCATCAAACTAAGAATAAACTTGTGCCCATTATGCCTAGATAGAAAAGTGAAGAACCAAGGTGGAATGAAAAGGGTGTGAAATCAAGGGAACTTGTGGATTCTTTTTGGATTATCATTGTAAATTCTATCATGTTACTGGGGTTGTATTATATCCTTGTAAATCTAACAAAAAATGGAAGTAAGAGTAAAATAAGTGCTACATTAAAAGGTTAACATAGTTAAAGAAATAAAAGAGCACAAAATAAATTTTTGGGGATCCCACTGAAAATACATGTTACCCATGCCTAAAGGTAGGTAGCTTCTCAAAAAGGTAAAAATAAAAATAAAATTCCATGAATAAAACTCTTCCCTTGGACAATATGCCAAGTGGCAATACTCCTTGTAACATTGATCATCTTACGATTGTAATTCCAATAGATAAAATGATGCGATGCCACTGGAAGGTGGTTTGGACTTGGTTTGAATCTTGGACAAAAAGGGTAATGATTACCTTAACCACTAATAAAACACAAGAATTCATTATGCCTATGGTAAGACACCTCATGTGCTAATTTCTGCAATCCCTGCTAAGCCCATTTCATCTCACTGTTTGAATAGTCATACCTTATGATTTTGTGTAATAGAGTTATTTCCCAATTTGGTGGTACTAACATGTGTGTTTTTCTAAACAAGTATGTGTTACATTCAACTCCTTAAGTGCCTAAGGACACTTTTAGGTATGGTTATACAAGGGCATTAAGGGCTAGAGCTTGCTTTGGGGATGACCCACTTGTATAATTGTTGTATCTTATACCTTCCAAGCAATTCCACATAATCTTCAGCCTTCCAATTCTAATAAATGATAATAAACACTTCCCATATCATTCACACTATCCATCCTAATGACACAAATCCATTGTCTATCTCATTCATTCCATCAACACCTCATATACATTTGTAGCCTAAGATTCCTTAATGCTTATTTTTCACAACTAGAGAATCATCTCCATTTTAGGACCCTTTCAACATGATGTATATCTTCCAACCATTCTATAAGACTCAATTTCTTCCTAAAAAACCTTTTAAAATTTAATTTTTTAAAGGTGACATCATAGTTACGATATTGCAAGCACCTATGATATCGCATTTACGATGTCATATTTACAATATCGCACCCATAAAAACTATATATAGCATGTGGGAGTTAGAAAAAAATTTCATTTCTGATTTTCATAAAAGGATAGTTGTTGTCAATTTTTCTTTTCCACTTAGTACTCTGACATCCCATCTTCTAGTGCCCATAACTTGCGTATTCTTACTCTAATTTTCATGATTTTCAAATCTATGTGATCATGGAGTGATCATCCTAGTCATGGGGCATGCTAGTAAGGAAAATCTTAGTTGATTTTTTGGAATTGATAATGACTAGAAAGTATTATAAGTGGTGTTAGCAAGGAAAATCAAAGTCAATTTTTTGGAAATTGCTAACAACTAGAAGATATTATAAAAGTAAGTTTAAGGGGACATATCAAGAATTTTTAAAGTAAATCACTCATGTTAAGGCCAAAACAACTTTAAGAAGAATCCTAATTAATTATACTACTCATTTTATGCCATAGAAAAGTACTAATGGGGTTGTTCTTGAAACATTTTCTAACTTTGTAATAATAATGAACTAAGAACTTGATATAACTAAGGGTATGAGTAAGGTACCAAATTTTTGCTCATCTATGAGAATACTCTAGTAATTCCAAACCCTTGATTGATTACAGATGGCCCCAAAAAGAGGAGCACAAGGAGAACTTCCATGACTAACAAGAAAAAGACCACGAGGTGGAAGAGGACAAGTGAGCGAGCAAAACCTGTAAGCAAAACAAGGAGAGCATGAGGCACAATCCTTCAGTATTCATTAACAAAATCCTGTCATAGTGCAATCTACTCAAGCAAAAGCAAACATTCCATAAGAGCCCATCCGGGGATAGCAACTCACACTATCACCTAAATGCCTTCAAGCTATTCAAGAAAAACCCATCATGTCAATAGTAATTATGGAACTTAACTTTGGTCCATTTTTGGAATTTGCTCCAAAAGGTGTTAAGGCCCAACTTCAATCATCTCTTTTTTGGCCTACATTAACAATAATTAGTGAGTGGTATTTAGGAGAAACACTCCAATTTTGGAAAAAAGAAGCAAATGCTACTGTAAAAATTGAAGGGATCTTAGTGTCTTACTCAGTTAAGGCAATTGTAGTGGTATTGAATGTGCCCAATGAAGGAGCAAAGATGGCATAACTATTAAAAAGATTTAACACGAACACTAGGAAGTTGTGATTACAATGTGTATATGGCAAGGATAATAAAGAATACAGTGAACTAACTATAGAAGAAAAGATCTATTTTAAAATTGGAACTTATCCTACTCAGAGATTAAAACAAATCTCTACATATGTAGCTAGAGATAGTGCAATATTAATGAGAAACTTCAATGCAAACATCACTCACCTCTACTTCACAAAAATCCAAAGGTGGTTTGAGGAGAAAAAGCCAGGAAAGTTAACACTTCCATTCCCTTGCCTTATCCAAAAGTTATGCAAACAAGCTAGCATCTTAAGGTATACAAATGATGCATTAACGAAGGCACAGAATGATTCCTATGCCAAAACACTCAAGCTAGTGCCTCCCAAAAAGGAACAAATAGAAGAACAACCAAGCACTAAGGAGACTACCCAAACCATAGGACAACAACCATAGCAACCACAAGTTCCACCACAGTCACCACAAGACTATAGGCCTTTAACAAGTCATCTACAGTAAATTGAAGAAATCATCAATTGGGAAAGTAAGGAAGAGGCTAATTTATTCAAAGTAATTGATGATGTAGTTAGGCCAACCATCTCAACAAATCTTGCCAGCAGACAAATATCATTACAGTCAAGAGGAGAGTCCCAACGGTCACAATAGATTTTCAGGAACGATGCATCATTCCAAGTGGTGCTTGAATCTAAAGAAGGAGCCACAGTTGTGGTCATGCAGAACCATGATGCAGTAAGAGCTACAAAAGTGATCATGGATTACATTAAAGAACCTTTCAATGTACCTGTTGTACCACCAATTGATATTTTTGGAACCAAAGATGCTCAAATGTTAGCTAGTACCTCTATGACTCCAACAAAACATGCAGATGTGTTAGATAGATTATTGCAAATAGGATAGGTTATGAAAAATCTCTTCAACATTCCTAGTGATGTCAGTCCAACATGGTCCAAATTGATTACCACCAAAGAAAAATTGATCATGGGTAAAACTAGGGCAAAGCATGCTGAGAATGAGATTCATGGATTACAAGAAGAGCTCATAGCCCTCAGAGTAAAAAGAAGATATACAACTCAGTTCATTACACCAAAACAACTAGCACAATTCAAAATTGAGTAGATCAGTTACCTCCTTAAAAATAATAAACAAATTGAGAATGAAAAAGAAATAGTAGTATGGGATGCTTCAGTGGCCAAAGCCCAAAAATATGTCCATGCTAAAGAACTTGCTACCTTGCAAAAGGAAAATAAATGACTCACTACTAATAATATGGGGTTGACCACTGTTGAAAAAACAAAAGAACATTTTGAAAGAAGCATCCACTAGCTAAGGGAATAGTTTGTGAGGGTCAACTAAGATATGAGCCACCTCATAAGAGAAAACATAGCCCTCTCCATGGAGGAGGTATGTGCCATTTGACAGAAGTCAACCATCGGAATTAGTGCATGGTAGAATGAGGCAATGAAGCATGAATGCTCAAGGAACAATTCTGAGATCAGGTGGGAATGTATAAAAAAATCAATGAGAAAGAGATCTAGATGAAAAAAGCTAGAATTAGTTCCATGTCAACACAAAATTTAGAATGGAAACCCATCTTGGACAACATGACCCACAACTATAAAGCAGAAGTGAAAAATAAAGACCTGCAAATAGAGAACTTAAAAGAATACATGGGGTTAGCAAACCTCTATTATGCTAACTTAGCCATGTTGACAACAAGTAGGCCCAGAAGTAAGCCTGAAAAACAAGTAGCAGCCATGTACGCCTTGTACAAGAAAGAGTTTGTAGATTGCAAGGATGCTTTACTTAGAGCTAGAAGTAGTTAAGGTTGGTTACCAGGGGCAAAAAGATGTAACAGTGAACCTAGCCATAAGATTAACAGATTACCATGAATTAAGAGACAAGGCCAAGGATTTTGAAGAAGAAAGATGATAGTTTGTGGCATGGTATGTTAAAGTTAATCAAATTTTTCCACAACTGCCATGTCCATGGAATGTTTCAACCCCATCAAACATTGGTTCATCATCATAGATGGTTCATGATCCAAGAACAGAAGAGGATAAATTACAAGCACTCCTAAACCACTACCAATCTCAGAAGCCTAACAACAAAGGGAAGCAACTAATAGAAGAGCCACTGCCACCTAGAACAACATAAGGCTACATCTAGCTTTGCCAAATTTTATTTTTGTATTGTAAAGTTTTTCATGTCATGAATGTGGCATTTTTGTAAAACCCCATTGTAGAACTTAAGAGTCATGTACAGAGTAGTTAGTGTCATGTAAATCTACCTCCCAATCTTCTAACGGACTCTATCCTCATTTTGTAACTCAAGGACAAGTTTTCAGTCAATCATGGGGATATGATAAATCCAAATATTTCATCATAATGATATTGTAGTTACAATATTGTATCTACAATGTCATAGATATGTTATAGTATAAATGATATTGTGGGATGTGTGCCAACCTATAAAAGTAACACTTAGGTGCACACATCCACAGTGGATTTGATAACATAGTAGCAGAATTCTTTCAGTTTGTTTTCATAATTTTAGCTTTCAGTACTTAGCAATGTATGCCTGCAGTGTGATGTTAAGTGATTGAATGAAGTCTTTATTCAAGTGTGATGTACTTGGATGCATTGCATGACCGAAAATAAAGATCAAGATTACTTTCCATCATTGTAGCAACACTTAGTTTTATTCCTACTTTCATTTGGTTTAATGTTTACTATTTTCATAGTTATTGATTTACTTTCAATGCACTTTACTATTCCTGTCATTAAGTAGAATGAGTACAATCTTGAGCACTTAAGTGTAGCTACTTGGTAACCCAGTAGTGCTATCACTTAGTACACTGAGTAGTGTGACACTTGGTAATCCTAGTAGTAGTTACATGAAGTCCAAGTTGTGAATAGAAGATCAAGACTGGCTATTCATCGCATAAGCTAGATTAGATTTTTTTACTATTACTTAGATTTAGAAACTATTACTTTTACTTCATGTTAGCTAGGAGTACTATGGCCCATGCAACATTATCTATCATATGCCTCATCGTGAGTTAAACCATATGCATTGAATTTACTAGCTCACGTGGGAAGACAATGATTGTGCATTTAAACTAATTACTTGCATAATCACATTGCTTTGTTTATGGAATTTGACTAGGATCATGCATGAACACTCGTATCTTGTATGGCTAGGTGTTGGATACTCCACTGCTCATCATCATGTCAACATAAAAAAGTATAGTAAATTTAGAAAGCATCAAATCAATGATCAATCACTCTCATCAAATCAATTACTTCCAATTTTTCACAATTGATTACTCCCATCAATTAGGTTGCCTTCCATCAAGTGGATTGCTTTGTTCTTGGTCAGTCTCAACCACGTCACCATATAGCAAGCCACCCCTACCATGAGATTCATCAGAAACCTAATAATCTCTTATTTTTACTCAAATTTTTAAATTTCATATTGAACTAGTTTCACAATTTATTTTGTTGAATCTGACAACTTACACAATACTAATACTTTGGATTACAATGCTACAATATCCCTAAACATCTAACTTTACTTTTTGTTGTTGATCACTCTTTTCTATTAGCTAGCGTTGCTACACCAGCACTTTAATCTTAATTTTCATTGAGTATAGTTCCATGTTAAATTTCTTCCTCTCAAAAATTAATGTTGAATTGTGCTTTGAATTATTGCTCCATAGCATCTTGCTTGCTCTTATAGGTCTGTCTCACACTGGATTTTTCCACCATTTTTATTTCCATTAGTTACTCCATCTCATCTTTGTATGGCTTTTCCTATATTGTATTTGATCCAATTTAAAAACTTTGCTTAATCAATGCAACATTTTCATTATAGTGTATTGTTGCAGCTTTTTTTCTTATCCATCATTATTTTTAGTTCAATTTTTCATTTAATTTCATTAGGCTATTGTGCAACACATTTAATGCTACTACATATTATTTCACTTGGTTTATCACTAATTTCTATGGGTATATCATCTTGGATATGCTAAAAAAGCTTAGTACATTTATGAGAAATTGAACCTGGTGGATATCACACATATTAATGTACAACCAACTTAAAAAAATCATAACTTTTGGTTATTGTTGCTTATATTGTAGATGTTAGCCATTTTTTCTGACACTATTTTAACTATCCTATTGTGCTATTCAAATTAATGGTTTTTATTATAATCAATTTTGAACAAAGATATATTGATACCTTGCAGAAACACAAAGAGGCTATTATCACGAAGCACTTCTTATCCTTGGAGATCCAAATAGAAGCCATGCAGGGGCAAAAAATTGGAATGACAAATATAAGAATTGAAATTCATATGTTTATCCAAATCCTTATTTGAAGCCGCAATCTCCTTGAGCCACTACACCACCACAGAAGTGCCTTCCTGAACACCAACATAGAACCATCAACGCAACTATTGATTACTATTACTTCCAATAGACAAGGGTAGCATCGACAATATTGGAGAATCTGATCCCATTTTGTTTCAAAAAGGCTAAGATGATGATGATGATGATGATTCCATGTATGGAATTCTTCTGATATATATTTGTTAATTACATGGAATCTCTAAGCTAAAGAAGTGACATGAACTTAGCTACACATTTAGTGTGTTTCTAAATTTCTTTTATAGTGCATATATTAGCAACAAGATATTGATACTTATATCATCATCATCTTCTCAGCCTTATCCCAATAGAATAACAATAAGGTGTTAGCCTAGTAGTACGAATCTTGACCTAATAACCCTAGGTCATAGGTTCAATTCTCCATTGTAATATTAAGTTATAAACTTCTATAAATCTTGGGGTGTACCTATGTTTCAATTAATTCGAGTTCCAATAGCCTCCTTATCCCAACAAAATATTTGATATAAATTAAAAAAATATAATAGACAATTTCCTTTTGAATGGTAGAGTTTGAACATTGTGTCATACCATAAATAGCTAATAGGCATGGCACCATGTCAATTTCACACCATACTACTCACTCTTTTTTTTATTTTAGTTCATGCATCCACATAAATAATATATCTTGATTTTGGATAAAAGTATATAGCCTATCTTCGATAGTTTCTAATTTCTAAACTAGGGTTTTTAGTGTCATAGTTATTTATTACATTGCAAATTTACTAGATGGAACCATACCTTCAAAGCAATGAAATTATTAAACTCATGCCTTATCATTTAATAACATTATCTAACAATGAGATGTTAGCCTAAAGGTAAGACCAAGTGTTTCATGTAATTAATTAGTAATTTTCTATAAAGTTTTCATTTACATCTCTCATTGCCTTACTAAAATATGAATCACTACATTTAGACCTCAAGCACTAAACATGTTTGACCTTATTTCCAAATGACTAGTTAACTTAGTTTGCCCATGAATTAATTGGGTTGGTTGTCCAATGGTTAATATGTGGATTTAAGAGCTTAACGATGGGTTGGTGAAATAAATGCTTATTGCTATAGGATTTTATAATACTAGTACTCTTAATAATTCAGCACCACATTTAAATAATTCAGCATACAGACTTCTACACCTATAGTTTCTCTAGAAGCTAGTTTCTCAATTCTCTAAAATACTTCATCATACATAAGTTGTAAAATATATAGGAGCATGCAACTAATTATTATATTTGTCTAGTGATGAAACAAATTTTTGTAGAACCATTTAATTTGTGGAAATGAAATATCGTTGCTTAAAGAAACTTTATTTCTAAAAAGTTTCCAAAAACTTCGTGGATCTTTCTTTATCACTTAAACCATACTATTTTGGTGCTCTTTTAGAATTTTTTTTCTCTTGAAGCAATTTCATGTAGTTGTTATCCAAAGCTTTTTTATTACACAAATTTTTGAGAACTATTTTTGCTAATAGACATTCTTAATCAAACGACTTATTCTTACCCATATACTTCTATTGCATAGTAATATTTTTTGCAACATCTAGCAATATGTCTTCTAACTGGTCTTCATACTTTTTTATTTTCAAAAAATTTGGTACCTCTTGCCAAAAAGATTGTATATCTACACTTGTAATATTTCTTCTTATTTTATGACATTATTTATAATTAGAATGGATTCTTTTACTAAAAACTATTTTGATATTCTCTACCATCTAGATTTAATTTGACTATAATCTTACATTTCTAAACATCCTTAATTATTCTACTAGTATAGAATATCTATATGCTTAGAACTAATCTATGCATTAAAGTTACCAAAAATACAAGCTTACCAATGGATCTATGTAAAGTTAATTAATTTTTATGTTAACTATTATATGTGTGAAGTTGCGACAATTTGACCTTACTAAAGGAGGTTCTATGTGTATGACATGGTGTTGGCCACCAAGGACATAACTGTGAAGCATATTTTATTATATGTCTCATGTGTGATGTGTTGTAATTGTCCTTTAAGTAATTGCAACCTGAGTGAGTGTGAGCATTGCACATGTCCGACAAGAGATTATGATATGAGTATAATGTTGCACCAATTGGCTAGGATTTGAATGAGTTTATTTAAATTATTAATTTATTATTTATTCAACAATATATAAAATTAATAAAACTATAAAAATATTTTACTGCTTTAGGTATTACCACTATGGAAACACAAGTATTAGAAGGATGTTGGAACCTAAAACACCTTTCTTAATAATATTTATCTTGAGAGTGCCTTGCCACTTAGCATCGACTAATGGTCATGCATTTAGCTATTGTTGGTAACTACTTTGGACTACCATTGTTTCCTTATTATTTTCCTACAAACAAGAGTCTAACAATGGATAAAAGCTCTATTTAGCACCAACATCGAGCTCTTCCTCATGATGAAAATCATAAGGATGTAGGTTCTTTCAAAACTTGAGTTTAGGTGTTTGCTAGTCTCTAGAAACACCAAGGCCTGGATACCTCCAAATAAACTCAGTGGTTATAGAGAAACTATTTTTTTTGGGTTAACATGAGCTCTAAATTTCACAATATTGTGTTTTGAGAGTTAAACAACAAAATGTACGTTTATAAAATGATTCAAACTCCTTTTACTCTATTATACAAGTAAAAAAATTTCTGGCTCTATCAAAGCAACTTAGTCCATGTAGCCTCAACCATATGCTACCTATACTAATCATCCTTTCATCTAATGCTTAACGACAATTTGACCAATCTATTACCAATTTTCTCTAAAGAGAAAATTCCATAGGAAAATTGAAAACAAAGAAAGATTCAATGGATTTTGGAAAGTATAACAGTAGAATTGCATAAAATATTAAACATTGAAATGAGCTACTATTAACATGAGTAAACCATTTGGAAAATAAAGCTATTCAAATTAGTCAACAATATCAAAAATTGCTAAAACCTTGGCTCAAACAAGTAATTAAAAAATTCAAAGAAATGACTACAAAGCACACTATGATCTTGGCCACTAACTAAGCAACAATGATAAAGTCAAAAAACAAAAATCACTTCCCAAATAGAAGTAAACAGGTTGAATCATGTTGAATTTTACAATGTCATTGTACAAGAATTTTCTCTTAGCTTTCCCCTTCTCCAAAATGTCAATGCTCTTAAACAAATCTACTCAAGGCTTCATATAGCAGCCTTTGATAGTTACATCATTATGAAAGTTTAAAGCTCCATATTCTACACATTCTATTTGTATAATCACATGCCATTGGACAATTGCTTAGTTAATGAATCCTTCAAACTTAAAGCCCCTCAATTTATTACTATTGTGATTCAAGAGAGTCTTAAGAACCTGATTCATTGTATTTAGTTCAAAGCCACTAAGCTTCTTTAAGACTCTTTTAGCACTCATTTCTCCCACAACTAATTAGTTATGAGATTTGTTATTTTTATTAACATAGCTCCCATGCTGACTTGAACTTGTTTTAATTCAAGCTTCTTCTTGGTAGTTTCATTCATTAATTTAGTAACCATTATCACATATTTGAATAACCTTGTTTACTCTAATGTAATAATTTTAAATAAATCATATAACTCTCATGTCTTTCTGACCATTTGCTAAATAAGGCTTGCTTTTTTGAAGCTACTGCTTTGAGCTTCAATGGTGGCTTTGTGCTTTAATAGCATCTCTACACAACCTTGAGCTTTGTTTTATTTTCTTGGCTTTTAAAATTTTTCCTTTGTTCTTTGGACAGGATATTCTACTTGATTCTTATCATGAGCTTTAATTTTCTTAAGCTACTTTATTAAAAGCTCATTCTAACATCAATTTGTGGAACCATTTTTTATCATGCTTGTATCAAATACTTCATAATATGTTGAGTTGTATTACAATTTAACATGAATGTGCATTCAATTTAAATTGTGTACTTGGCATGAGGTGAAGTTTCATGTGGAAGAATGATCATAGTATGAGCATATGCTAACTTGGGAGCTTACATGATTAATTTTCTCTACAAAACAACTTTTCAATTCTATAAGTCTTTCCATCTGAATGAGGCTAACTTGGTAGAGCTAATTTTTGTGCTCATCCATGGAGTTGAATTCTATTCCTTGAGTAATTTTTCAGCTCAATATCCTTTCCTCAATGATAAGATAGCTTGTAAAATAGTTTCGTAGAGCCATTTTCAATTCTATGAACTTGCTGTTCATAGATATTAATGTGGTAGAGCTAAATTAAAGCATTTTGGTAGAATTTGATATTAGCTTTATAAATTGGTTCTACGTTCTGATGTGGTAGAACCATTTTGTACCTACTGGTAGAGCTGAATTTTAATTATACAAGCAATGCCTACCCTTTGAAGCTAACATGGTAGAACTCTTTCTCATCAGCTTTGTAGAGCTTGACTCTGGTTATAGATACAAGCTTTTCTAGATATGTTATAATGAATTAGCTTGTAGAACCAATTTTAAGCTTAATCATAGAACAAAAATTTGGTTCTACAAATTGGCTTTATGAGCAAGATGATGTAGCTAATGCTGATGTGGCAGAACCAATATGGCACTCACTCTTAGAATGGAAGTTTGGTTCTATGAATCAACTCTATGAGTGAGCTCACATGGTGGATGTTGATGTCATAGAACCAATTTGGTGCTCACTCCTAGAGTATAATTTCAACTCTATGAACCACTAATGTGTTAAAATGGATCTACAAAGCTTATGTGGCTCATAGAACTATTTCATAGAGCTGCTTTTCGGTTCTACAAATCCAATCTATTCAAAGGTTGACATGGTTGGATGATGAAGTGGCTTGTAGAACCATTTTGTAGAATGTCTTTTGGATTCCACAAATGAAGGCTAACAACTTATGTGGAAAAGCCAATATTTAGCTTCCTTGTAGAACCACTTTGTAGATCCTCTTTTTGGTTCTATGAACCTGCCTTCTTAAATAGCTAATGTGTCAAACCTAATTATATTTTCATTCACTTTAATATCATGAGGCTAAGTTGAGTAGAACCATACTACAATGCTAATCTTTTGTTTTATGAATCTCCTCTATGAGCTAACATGGTAGAATAATTTTCATATGAACACTTTTTAAGCTCTACAAGTCATTTTCCAAGTAATGATATTGATGTGGTAGAACAAAAATGGCTTTATTTGTAGAGTCAGTTTTTACTTCTACAAACAATGCCACATTTCAATCTCTTTTCCCCAATTATGATGAAGGAGCCAACATGGCAAAATTTACTTTATTAATCCCCTTTTTAGATTTAGATTCAGCCCTTTCTTTTGAAACAAGGGTTTCTTCCTATGCTTAGTTGTTTGTTCTAAAGCCAGTCCCTTCTCAAGATAAAGTTTTTCTCTAAGCTCTTTGAATGAAGGTTTAAGGTCTTGAATAGAAAAATCATTTACTTAAGTTAGGAAAAATTCACAAAAGCTTTGTTCCGAGTATTTAATCCAATCTTCTATGCAATGTTGAATTTAGACTGAAAACTCACCTTCACAAATTGGCTTTGCTTAGGGCTTTATTTTGTCCAACAAATCTTAGCTTGTGCGTAAGAAAAATAAATCTTAAAAATCATTAGATATCATGCAAAGAAATGAGCTCAATAATTCAAATCCAATGTTGTTCCATGAGCTTTGCTACATTGCAAAAACCTAAAAATTGTTTCTGCACTTGTATACATTCTTCTAATCCATGGGCTCTAATCTTTACTTTTGAGCTTTTGTTCTGAAGCTTTATTCATACTATGTCCTTTACTTGAAATTTGGCTTTGAGTTTTCATAACTCAAGATCATAATTAGGGCCTAAACTTTCTTTTCCTTTAATTGTAAACCCAATTTTTTATAGAGTCCCTCTTTATTTCAACATCTAGTTATTACAAACCATTAGTAGTTTGTATAATTTATATCACAACTTATGCTCTACTCCAATAATGATCGAAATGTAACAACTATACAAAGATTTAAAGGTAGCATGAGAAAAATGATTAAATGCATAAAAAGATCATAGATACGCTCTAAATTGTTTTAATATTATTATTTAATTTTCTAGGGTTCGACACCTCCCAACCTCCCTTACTAATAAAACTAGTATCTATGCAAGCTATGATATCTTATCTATGATATTGTAGCTATGATATCATAGCTAAGCATATGACATCATAGATGCGATGATGTGGGCCATGGTCATACCTATAAATACCAATCCACCATTGCATCACAAAGATAACTTTTTGCCAACACTTAGTGAAATTCTTGTAGTTTGTTTTTATGAATTAGAGTTAGAGTTAGAGTGAATGCATGTAATGTGGTGAACTATAGTTGTATAGAATCTTTATACGAGTGGATTGTTCCTAGACATGATTCATGAACGAAAATAAAAATTGATATTGTTTTTCATCATTACAACAATTCACTTAGCATAATTTATACTTTTATATAATGTTTACTTTCCTTCAGTCATTTACATTTCCTAAGTCATTTTACATTCCAATGTCATTTAGTAAGGCAGAATAAGTACGATTGGTTTCAAGCCTAAAGTGTAACTATTTGTGAAACCAATAGTGACATTGCTTGATTTACTTAGTAGTGAAGTTACTTATTAATCCCAATAATAGTTACATCAATCTAGGACATGTACAAAAAACCAGAAATGGTTGCTTATCATCGATAAGATAGAATAGAATTATATTTTCATTACACTTAGACATATAATTTACAATCACTTTTATCATGTTGGCTTTTAGCACATTCAAAGCCAAACAACATCAACATATCATATACCTCATTAAGAGTTAAACCATACAATTTGCACCTTACTAACTCTAAGTGAGAAGACAACGATCACGAACTTAATCATACTAGTATCCTTACATTGTCCATCAATAGGTTATGATCTAATCACACATGAACACTTGTGACTTATATGGTTACATTTTGAAATACCTAATGGCTTATTGAAGGTCCAACTAAAAAAATCTTTCATGTTGCCTAATGAACATTTTGAGTCATTAATAACTAACTAAAGTAACAAACTCCAATTACTAAACAATACCCCTAACAAAAAAATGGCT
Organism: Gnetum montanum; assembly: GCA_015680685.1. Classification (NCBI taxonomy): domain Eukaryota; kingdom Viridiplantae; phylum Streptophyta; class Gnetopsida; order Gnetales; family Gnetaceae; genus Gnetum; species Gnetum montanum. Next base: position 60,631 of record MNCI01006820.1, on the reverse strand, counting down.
ACTAGCAATTTTCAAGTAGTCTAAACTCTCTTCTTTCATTGTTGGAAAGGGTAGTTAACTCTTTCATCTAGGTTAACATGTATTTTCTTCATTAATCATTATACATTTATACTTAGTATTCAAAGGCAAAATAACATTACCAATGAAATACTTCTAGTGATCATCAACGATACTTTATTAAGCTAAGGAAAGGTGGCTTAATTAATAACTATTAGTAAGAGGTTACTAATTCAAGTCATACATGAGAGGTTAGCTTAACTAGCCTTACACCTAAAACTATTAGGTTTAAATACTAGAAATAGAATGCTATGCATGGCAACCTAAAGCTATTGTTCCATCTATATTCCTAATTATTTTATTATCCTCAAAAAATTAAAGTCAAACTCAAAGCATCTTTCCATTCTACATGAATTCTATTAATATATCATATTGACTACACAATTCTCATGTCTTAGTGATGAATCATCATAAGAAAATCTACATTGATGCATGCTCATTGACATAGCCCCATCAATGCACGTTAACATGCATTAATGCAAGTACGTCAACATTGATGCAGTCATTGCCTATATAAATGCATGCATCCCTTGCATTTATGGCATCTTTTGATCATAGAGTTACTTGAATTCTTGCAATTTTCTTTCACAAGAGTTAGAATATTTTTCCTTTGAGTTTCCACAGTGTGGAGATATGATATTGTATAGAATTTTATTTGAGTATTCATGTACCTGGACACATTGGCATGATTAACAATAAAATTGAGATATCCTACATCCATTGCAACACTTAGATTAGTTTACTATTACTCTTCAGTACTTTACTTTACATACAATTTACATTTATGTTCTTAAGTAATTAATGCAATTAATCATAACACGTGAGTACTACCACTTCTTGCATAATGTATTAATGCTTGGTAATTCTAGCAGTGGATACTTGGTACGCCCAATAGTATACACTTGGTAACCCAGTAATGTTAATATAAGTTCAAGATGTGTATGACAAGTGGGAAAAAATACTTTACATTAGGATAGTTAATTAAAAAATTAGTTAATTAATTTAATCATTAAATTTCTATTTCATTATCAAGTCTTTAGGAGAAAAATATAATAAAAGAATTATAAAAATAAACATCTTATACCTTAACCACACTTAACCATACGCATCATTAGACACAGGTGTGGATTAAGAAGATAACGAGTTGCAACTACACAATTCATTATTTAGGGATATTGGCAACTTAGGTAACTAAGTTCACAAAACTTGACCGGATCGCTAGTGAATGATTATTGTTCATATGGTTGGGTGTAGGGACTACCCACTACTCATCATTGGCACCATTGCTAGGGACCCAATTTAGCTAAGTGTACTAAATATTATTAACTAGTGAATCTGTACAAATTTATTGTAAGGAAATCACAACAAAACATCTTCCATTTATAATAATAATAACAAAATCATCTCTGATGAGTGACGAGGTACCCCTACACTCAACCATATGAATACGAGCGTTACATGCACGATCTGGTCAAACTCCACAGACTAAGTGCCTACACGCCTTATGGAACACTTAAGGTTAATCATTTGTTGTCTTCCTAGAATTACTTGTATTTGTCATGGTTGTATGGTTAAGTAAGTCTAAGGTATGTGATTTTTATATCTTTTATGTTTTAACGCCTATGCTAATGAGGGAAAAGGTGAAGAGACTAAGTAACTAACTTTAATTAACTAAGTTCTAATGCCTAGCATCAGTATCTGTTCCCACTTGTTGTTCACACCCTGAACCAATGCAACCTTCAGGAATTACCAAATGTTATTCGTTACTGGGATTACCAAGCATAACGCACGTGGTCGAAGCGGTCGTACTGAATGCACTTAACTAGGAGTGTTGAGGGTTGAGAGAGATTAATTAACTAATAAAGCATTTAAGCAATTAACAATAATTAAAGTCCTAATTAGCTTAGTCCATGCACTACAAGGTTTATCCAAAAAGTTCATCTTTATTTCTGTACACGAACTTGTGCTCAGGTACAATATTTTCTCGAATAAAGATTCGTTCACTTTGGGACTCCTACTGCGGGCACATGGAAATTACTCTAACTCTAGAATGGAAAAACTACAAGAGTTTGGCTACAGTCTAGATCTAGATGGGGAAACAAGGGAGAGCCACCTCTTATTTATAAATTTGGTGGCGCGTTGCGATATCGCGTAAGCAATATCGTAGGAGAACACGCAATATCGCATACGATACATCGCGTATGCAATATCACAGCCGATGCGATATCGCGTCCCATCATACCCCCATAATTGAATAAAAACTCATCCTCGAGTTCCTTACAAAAATATTGGAAAGGTATGGGATTACTGACTTGAATGAAACTAATGGTGAATGGGACGACATGTGAATGGATCATCATTACAGAACATGATAAAACTAGTGTTCACGACAACAAGAGTGAACACATTATACATTTGACATTAGGCCTTATTTGGCAGCTGAGAGAGAAGAGAGAAGAGAGGAGAAGTCTGCTACTACTAATGCCAAGATTGCACCTTTCATTTTCCATCCGTAAGCACATCATCAATCTCGTTCCTTTCATGACTGCTTCAACACTGATCCATTCTAAGTGTTTCCTCCAAATCCAATCTGTTGTTGCATGATTGCCATCTACACACACAACATAGTCTTATATTAGCAAGGGTAAATGAATCACAATGCAATTAATACCTTGCTTTGGTGAAAGGTCCATTGGCTGAGTTGTGGTATGGCTGATTGCAGATTCTAGAGATATAATAATGGTGGCTACTGAAGGTATAGGGGTTAGGAAAAAATCGAAAAAATTGGCTCCAAACCCCCATGACTAAGAGCGAACCTCCAGTAGCGATAGAATGGAGAAAGAAAAAGAAAAAGAAAGATGGAGAAAAAGAGACAACTGTAACATCGATGAAATGGATGTTAAGATGGAAATGAATGAAATAGAGTTGATTGCAAAAAATGTTAAGGGAAAGAATTTAACTGGTGCACCAAATAGGAATTCTAGTGGGTCCTTCCCAAAGTAGGCTCATATCCTTAATGCCCTGACAATCCCACATTCAAAGAGTCCATAGGCTCTAAGAATGTCATTTGGAAACAAGAGTTAAAGTCTTAACCACAAGAATTTACCAACAAGAAAACAATGCGTCAACTAAAATATACACTAATGATATAGCCGGCAATGAGGTGAAAAATGGAGAGAAGGATGGAGAGAAGAGAATGGAATGGAATATCAAGAACAAGGTGGTGTATAGCCCCTTGTGTAGTTCGTGGTTAATATGACTTTGTAAGTCTCATTCGAAATCTAGCCTCAACAAACCACATCCAATGACTTCGCATTAATACATTCGGCTAATCCATCCACTTGAAGTAACAAGAATGCCTTCACCAAAGAGACACAACCATTCCGAAAAAATGGAGGAGAGAACGGGAAGCTAGAAGGGCCTTAGTTAGAGGGAACATGTTTATTTTAGTTCCATAACCAGTGCTTGTAGCCCAAATGATTATTTCATCTAAGGGGTGTGCTTTGAATTATCACTATTTTTTTTGGTGTTTATACGTGATAACCACACCATGCAAAGACTTTGTTATTTTTATTAGCTTAGCTTCTCAATGATGGAGCAATGTTCGAATGGTAAGAAAACTCAAAAAGAAAACATCCAAGCACCCAAGAGAATGGCCAACACAAATGCATCAAGTTCCCTTGAAGTCACACCCTGTTCAATCCTTGAGTCCTTCCTTAGTTTGAGAAATGCCCAATCACTAGTTCGTTATAGTTCTTATTATTGAGAAAGGGACTATACAATTCCAAGCCAAGAGAGACCATAGAAATTTTTGGATGTATGGATGAAGTGAACTCATTGCCTGCTATATCAAAAGAACCATACCTTAGTATCAACATCATAACTTAAAGGTAAAAACCAAACATTAGCAACCAATAGAAAACAGTTCATACCATCATTAAGAGCACTTATTAGGTGACAAACTTAACAAAATGGATAAGACACACACAAAAATAAAAGAAAAGTATAAACGATATTGTAAAAAAAAACAAGAAAAGTTGAAGAAATTTGTAAAACAAAAATGTGCAAAAAAAACATGTAAAACAAA
>MNCI01006820.1:35946-48744 GCA_015680685.1 Gnetum montanum | reverse complement strand
GTTAAAGACTTCTACCATTGTTGACCAATGTCGTATTGAATTTGGTTTTAATGATCTATACCATACTTTTGCTTGGCCAACAAGTGTCATAAGAAAGAGCTTAAGTTTTTGCCAACTAGTATTAATGTTGTTCCATGTGTAGGCATCGTAGAAGGCTTGTAAATGTTGATATGGATCTAAGTCATAGCCTCCTGAAAAAGTAGGAAAGTTGTTTAAATCGAGCCTGGGTAGATGGCTCTCTTTACAATGCCTACGACAGATTCGAACAGCCTCTTGTATTTGGGTTAAGCTTGTAGTGGCCAGTGGGGGTTCATCGTCATCAAGTAGGTTATGCTTTCATGTGTTGGGATGATGTTGTTTTTGTTGATGTTTATCAAAAACCCCCACTTAAGATTGTGTCTTCCTAGACTTACTTGTATTTGTCACGGTTGTATGGTTAAGTAAGTCTAAGGTATGTGATTTTTATATCTTTTATGTTTTATCGCCTATGCTAATGAGGGAAAGGGTGAAGAGACTAAGTAACTAACTTTAATTAACTAAGTTCTAATGCCTAGCATCAGTATCCATTCCCACTTGATGTTCACACCCTAAACCAATGCAACCTTCTGGGATTACCAAACGCTATTCATTACTAGGATTACCAAGCGTAACACACGTGCTCGAAGCGGTCATTCTAAATGCACTTAACTAGGAGTGTTGAGGGTTGAGAGAGATTAATTAACTAATAAAGCATTTAAGCAATTAACAATAATTAAAGTCCTAATTAGCTTAGTCCATGCACTACAAGGTTTATCCAAAAAGTTCATCTTTATTTCCGTACACAAACTTGTGCTCAGGTACAATATTTGCTCGAGTAAAGATTCGTTCACTTTGGGACTCCTACTACAGGCACATGGAAATTACTCTAACTTTGGAATAGAAAAACTGCAAGAGTTTGGCTATGGTCTAGATCTAGATGGAGAAACAAGGGAGTGTTGCCTCTTATTTATAGATTTGGCAGCACGCTGCGATATCGCGTACGCGATATCATAGGAGAAGACATGATATCGTGTATGATACATCACGTATGCGATATCGCAGCCAATGTGATATCGTGTATGTGATATCGTGGCCCATGCGATATCACATCCCATCAATCTCAAGGCGCACTTAATATATATAAATAATATGGCTTCTATTTACAAGAATGAACCTCCACCACACCCTAATGAATCCAATCAACAATAGGATAAGACTAGAAGGACTATAGGTGAAAAGCATCAGCAACTTAAGATGGTCTATGTAGATCTAGATCCCTACTATTTAGATTTCACCTTTATTCTTCATCAAGATGAACATATGCATCCACCTGATCATTCTATACTAACCATGCTTATGGCCAATCTCATAAGGTTGAGAATTGAATCACAAAGTCCAAAGTATGAGGTAACAAACCATATCTCAAGGGACTATCATCCCTTTGAAGCACAACTTAAGAAATATTGATGCATGGAGGCACACCATGAAGCCTCCAAGGACAAAAGAGTTCCACTTCCATTGTTCATGTAATTGTAGAAAGAGGGCTCTTATTTATTTTCAAGGCTCTCTTAATATATAGATTGCCCTCTTTTTGTTAATGACAACATCCTTCACCAATGGTTGCACTTGAGACCCTTGGTGATGAGGGAAGGATAGAATCCAAAGGTCAAAGAACATCCAAGGATATATATCCTAGTCATTCATCCAAAGACAAGAATCCAAATAAGAAGAAAGACCAAGCAAAAGACCTAAAGAGAAGGACTAGTAGGCATCATTCTTCTAATCCTCTATCTTCACCATTCTTCTCATCATCGAACTTTAATAGAAAGAATTGTGAGCAAGGTAGAAGAAGAGAGAAGATTGAGATCAAGATGGAGATGATAGGATATCCCATCAGGATGATAGGAACTAGGATCATACACAAGAAAAAGAGAAGGAAGGACATCACCAAGAAAGGAGGCACAACAAAACTCATCATAGTAGACATGGCCAGGAGAGAGACCACCATGAACATGATTACTATGATGAGTCATTGATGGCTACCAAAAACATGCTTAATGTTTTTAAAGTAGTCAAGATCCCCACAAAGCATTAGAAGGATATGAGGACTAAAAGGTTGAATATAAAAAATATCTCCAAATTTGAAGGAGAATATAATGTTGATCCATAACATCATTTACAAGCTTTCAATGATGTCTGTGCCTTATAGAACATTGAGAAAAAATGGTAGAAGTTAAAATTAGTCCCAAGGATTCTCATCAAAGAAGCAAAAACCAATACTCGTCTCTAGAACAAGAATCCATTCATACATGGAGTAAAATGCTAGAGTTGTTTAACAACAAATATCACATGTACTCCCAAGTGTACAACTTGAGGAAACAAATCCAATGATGAAAACAAGGTAATTAAGAATCCTTGGATGCAACCATGGGTAGGTATTACTCTCTATTGCATTAATGCCTAGGCCATGGTTTTTTTTTCAAAGGAAGCAACTTCACCACATTATACATGGGCTCTAAAACAAAACCAGAGAAACTCTTGGGGTCTACGCCCAAGGAAGACTTTGAGAGATGAAATCCTATCAAATTTAAAGGCTAATTAATGAGATTATTAAGGAAGAATAAGAGCTTAAAAAGGAGAAAGCATAGAGGAGTATAATAGAGACCCATCCATTCATAAAAGGGATGTGCATTTATGTGATTTAGAGGAGGAAGCACCACCAGATGAAGTGATGAAAAGGAAAACCTTACTAATCCTGAAATTTATCACTGAAATATCAACCAAGGTGGATATAATATGGGACTCCTCAAATGAAAAGTTCTAAATTATTCTCAAAATAGTATAGGGGAAGATAGAGTAGGGCAGTATTTGAGACAGAAGAAGATAGAAAGATGTAGGTAGGAAATAACATCATAATAGAGGTAAGGTTGCAATAGTTAATGAGGTTGTAGATTCAAGGATAGATGATGATGAATGTGCCATTTTCCAATATGAACATACCAGGAGATGTTGACCTATAGTGTCACATTTGCAAGAATCTAGGGTGTATACATTAAATTCAAAATTAGCAAGGAAGTAACTAGCTAGAAGATTACCTTACCCATAAGACAATTATGGGCAGCAGTTCCATCAAACATAGTATTATCCGAGTGGAGTTTCATCTCAACCTCAAAAGCAATATTAGTAGTGGTAGAACCCATAGTTGTGGGGAATGCCACCTAAGAAAGTAATATCCTTCTTAATAGCTAGACCACTATGAATATTATTTCTAGCAGTTTGTATCTTTTTGTGGCTCTACAAGTCACACTTCTTTTGCTCATCATTATTATCCTCAAGAGTATCACCAAAATCATAATCCAAGAGTTGAATCTTCCTCTACCTATCCTCCTCCATATCCCACACCTAATCCTACACTTTCAAGGATCATTTCTCCATAGCCACAGTAATGCAATGTCATGAGGGTAATAAATTTATAGCTAGATGTTTATCCTAGTGGTTATGACCATAAGCCTTGAAAAAAGGCTTTCTTCAAGCCACATAGTCCACAAAAACCCTTGCAAGCACCTTTTGCTGCTAACCCTACATTAACTACTTTTGGAAATAATCTCAAGTCTCCTTCAAACCAAACATCCATCAATGTTCATACTATCATGCTAACTCATGCGATCACGGATTGGATTAAGGCTAGTCACCTTCATAAGAAACAATTTGATCATGGGAGTCCCCTCATTTATTTATAGATCATAGGAAATGATTCATGTAAGGCTTTGTTGGATTCAAGTTTCAAAGTAAATTTAATTTCTTAGGAGATGTATAAGACTTGGAACCTACCTCCACTTAAAAAATGCAACATTAGGTTAAAGCTTGTAGATTAGTCCATTACTATTTTGTTGGAATTGGTAGAAGACATTATGACCACTATTTATGAATGGTCATGCCCAATGGATTTCCTCATAATCCATGTGGACAATTGCAAGGGGGACTTTCCTATTATCATGGGTAGGGCTTGGCTTAGTACTATCCATGCCAAGATGAGGATAAAAGACCTTTCCTTGAAAATCTTCAAGGAAAATGAGTTTAGAAAGATTGAGAAGAAGCAAGTTTCATGCATAACATACAATGACACTAGGTGCCATTGCGTGCAGAAAATATGAGCCATAACAAGCACATCTATCCAAGCATGTAATCAATGGGCTGAAACCTCAAGTATTCAAATGTACTTGTATGTAGCAACCACAAAATAAGAAGGTACCCAGTGGCTAACCACAAATAATAATGCTAAATCGATAATATACATGGAACCAATGGAACTCCTTACAAGGGCCTACATAGATAATTTGGATGGACTATAGTAAATCCAACACCAACTCTCTCACAAAAATGAAGAGATGAATTGGGAGAAGTTGAAAATCCTAGCTTATTTCAAGCATGAGCTCCTTGAACTTAATGCTTTACTGGCATATCAAAATGTGTTTTTCTTAATAATGGCAAATCAATAACAATGAATGTCAATCTTTCCTAAGACTAGAAAAAGAAGCTGGTAAGCATGATAAACAAAGGTCCAATAACCTTTGCATGGTCATATCACAAGCTGGTTGGGATAGATCTATGAATATGCTAGCATCGGATCTATATAGACCCCTCTATTAAGCCAAGAAGGCAACCACAAAGGAGATTAAATTTAAAACTTGAGGATATTGAATCCAAAACTTAAGCAAGTTGTTAAGCATGAAATTGAACAATTTCTTAAGGTAGGATTCATTTATGTTGTAGCCAATAGTGAGTGGGTAAGCCCACTCATCATTATGCTAAAGAAAAAAGAAAAATGGAGAGTTTTTATAGACTTTAGGCTATTGAATATGGCAACATTTAAGGAGAATTTTCCATTGCCATTTGTGAACTAGGTGTTGGATATGATTGCAAGACATCACTCATATAGTTTTTTGGATGGTTATAGTGGCTATAACCAAATCTAGATTACACTAGAAGATTAGGCCAAGATGAAATTCACAAGTCCTAAGGAGACTTTCGCTTATATAAAAATTCCCTTTTGCTTGTGCAATGCTCCTAGAATGTTCCAACAATTAGTACTTAGCATTTTTCAGTAGCAGATGAATAGTGGTATCGAATTCTTCATGGATGAGTTCTCCACCTATGGTACAACCTTTAAGTAAGTCTTGGACCATCTAGAGTAGGTGCTAAAATGCTATGTGGAGATGAACTTAAGGCTTAGTTGGTAGAAAAGCCACTTGATGATCCAAGAAGACATTGTTTTGGGCCACTAAATTTCAAGGAAAGGGATTGACATAGACTCGAAAAAGTACAAGTGATTCAAGAAATCACCATACAACCTCAAACCATAAAAGATGTGAGGTCATTTCTTGGACACACAGGTTACTATAGGAATATCATCAAGAATTTCTCTAAGATTGCCAAACTACTAGTGGAACTTAAAAAAAGGATGCACCTTTTAACCAGACCGAGGAATGTGACCAAGTATTCCAACTGTTAGAACAAAAGCTCATAGAGACTCCCATTCTATGTGCTCCAAATTGGTCCATACCATTCCACATCATGATGGATACATCCAACTATGCATTAGCAGTGGTGCTTACACAATTGAATGATTAGAAATATTCATATTACATCCATTGTGCAAGTAGAAGCATTGTAGGTACATAATTAAATCACACCACCATTAAGAAGGAGCTCATGGTGGTGGTGTATATCTTGGAAGAATTTAGGCACGGTGTGTTTGAATACAAAATATTTATGCACACTAATCATAATGCCATTTGTTTCTTGATGAACAAGCTAGCAATGAGTCCCCATGTCACATGGTGATTGGTGATTTTGCAAGAGTTTGATCTTACGATGGTGGATAGGAAAAGAACTGAGAATATGGCTACTGATCACTTATCTTAGCTATGATGGGATAGCAAAGAGGATGAGAAGCCCTTATATGATCAATTTCTATATGAACTCCTCTTTGCAAAATCTATTAATGTTCAGAAGCCTAGGGATACCAATTGTTACGATGATTTTCTTTCCTATCTTCTCACACAAAAGACTCCAACAGAATGGAATAACAAGAAGAAATAATAGTTTCTTCACCAGGGCAAGCACTATGTAAAAATTCAAGGCAACCTAAGTCAATTCCCTAGTTAGATAATGTGTACTTGATACTAATCAATTACGCATCCTTCAAGATGCTCATGAAGGCCCATGGGGGAGTCACTACATAGGAAGATGAACGACTAAAAAGATCCTCATGGCCAGGTATTTCTATTCGATGATCTTTAAGGATGCTCACCATTTCTTCCATTCATGTGAACACTATCAAAGAAATAGAGGAATGACTATATGAATAGAAGGGTTCCAATAGTGGATCCAACCACTAGAGGTTTTCGCTCTCTGGGCACTGACTTCATGGGATCCATGACTTCCATGTCAAATGGGAAAGCTTACATCATTGTTATGGTTTACTACTATACCAAGTGGGTAGAAGCTATAACAATATCAGACTGTACATCAAGCACTGCAACATAGTTTATACAACAAGTGGTAAGCAGTTTTGGTGTGCCAAGAGCACTCATTTCTGATAATGGGATCTACTTCACAGGATCTACTTTTTGGAAACTAATCCAATGCTTAGGTATGCAACATAAAATCATAACCCCATATCACCCCCAAGCTAATAGTTGAACTAAAGTTACCAATCAAGAGATCACTAGGATATTAACATGAACAATTAGTAAATATAGAAAGGACTAGAGTACCAAGCTTAACAATGCTCTTTAGGCATATCGTTCAACTTGGAAACTTTCTATCAACTACTCTCCCTATGAGTTAGTGTACAAAAGGATATCAAAACTTATAATCCAAGTCAAACTTTATACACTCGCAACAACTAATGAGCTTGACCTTAACATGGATCTAACACAAAAACAATAGCTAATGACACTTAATATGCTACACAAAAATTGATAAGTAGCCCTGATGATGAATGAAGTACACAAGGCACATTCCAAACAACATCATTATGCACTAATAAGAAGAGTCAAATTTCAACCAAGTGAAAAGGTTCTTTACTGGAATCTCATGCATGTACCACAATGCACTAAATTCCAAACGTTATGAAAAGGACCTTATATCATACATGCAAATTTTCATTTTGGAGCCATGACCATCTACTATCCATCAAGCCCTTACAAACATTTGTTGATCAACATACAAGAAGTTATGTCTTTCTTGGAATGCAAAGTAACCAACAACAATAACACCTTTGCACCAAAATAGGCTCACTCTATTTTTTGGATCTCCTCCTCTCAACATAGTCATGGGGGAGATGCTTATCCAACACTAACACCTTGATGAGGATCCCCAATTTTTCACCTTTTTTTACATCATGCTTATATGTTTTCCATTTCCTTGAATATTTTCTTATTTATTTTATATATTTTTATTTTTCCTTTCACCTTTATTGATTTTACCTAGTTTCCTTGGAAATCTTTGATTTTATTATTGTTACTGTAATGCTAGAATACTCTTTAAAGCAAGTTATCACTTTTATGATTTATTATACAAAGGACCAATTTTTGTCTTTGGATTCTGTAAACTCCTAATAGTCTGTCAATTTTTTTGGTGGTATCAAACAATGAGATCATGACATCCACCCACTCCATCTATTTTAGGGAACATCAATATCCTAGAAGCACAATATTCTTTCACAATTAAAACTTAATAAGTAATTAATGATCTTAATACTCAACGAATTGGGATAGGACCAAGTCGAAATGGAGCAAGATGTGATCTCAAGGGGATTTGATATGATTTCTCTCAACATTGATCTTAAGATTTTATCATCCTCCACTAGTATATCATAACTCCTTTTGTCGACCATAAAAGGAAGCATGTCTTTGCATGGTGTGGTTCCTATGAAGAAAAAAAAACACAAAACCCACAACAACATAGAAATTAAAAGCACATCCCTTAGACTAAATCATGGGCTACAAGCACTAGTTATTGTGGCTAGAAAGACATGTTACCCATGCTTGAAGGCATCCCTATAACTAAGGCCCTACCTACTTCATTTTTCTCTTGGAGTGATGGTTGTCCATTGATTATCCTAAACCTTTTAATTGATGCAAGGAGGGCATATGTTAATGCAAGGTTACTAAAAGTGGAATGGACTTGGTCTTAACTTGAAACAAATTGGGATCATATCATCTTAATCATAGGCTCCACCACAAACTTTGTGTGACTCAGATGTTGATTCTTTCTTCCACATTCTCTCTCTATCTTATTTATTCATTCATTCATTTATGGTTTACCACCTCACTACCTCATGTCATGGGAAATTGTCCAATTTATTTCTAGATCGAATAACTCTTAGAAAATTATTTATAGGTATAGGATTTAACTTAACTCAACCATTCATCATTCTTAGGGCCCACGAACTCCTTTTAATGAAGGTATGCAAGGGTTCATGAGGCCTATGCCTGCTTTGGGAAGGATCCACTTGCATCCCTTTGGTCTAATATCAATTAAATTCCCTTCCCAAGGTTACTTGTTTAATAAATCCTCCTAATAGCATTCCATCATCTAGTTTTGCTCTATTTGGCCTTAGACCTTTGTCTCACTCTACTCAAACTACTTCTCCTAAGCCAAGCCTATCCTCTTATATGTTGTTGTTATTATTCTCCATCTGTTTGGCCTCTATTGGTATCTTATTTCATCCCAAAACTCATTTGAAATTCCCCCATTTCTTAATGCGAAACATAACTAAGTATAGATGCATTGATGCAACCCCATCAATGCAATGGAATAAGTTAGCATAGCCCCATCAACATATGCCCATTGACACATGACAAAAATACTATAAATATGTGTGACACTTAGCTCATTTTTGCTTCATTTTCCAATCGAGCAATAAGAATTTTTTCATTTTTCAAAGCTGAAGAACCTTTTGAGCCTCATAACTTGCAAACTGCTAATATAGTTTTCACCATTTTTTAGTACTCATGCTATTGGAGGTAAGATTTACTTCATGGGGAATACACACCTTTGGTTTCTTGCTAAATTTTTTTTGAAATTTTTCTAACTCCCCATGGTCAACCCATTAAAATAATATTAATTACTCATTATAAAGGATTAAGGATAAAAAATAAACTCCAATAGCTAAAGAATAAAATAATATTAAAATAATCCACTTAGCCAAGATCACAAACAAGCACTTAAATGATCAACTCCTAATAATCAATAACTCTTGATTTTTTAAAGAAAGGTATCCAAATAACTAAAGGTTATGAATTAAACTTTTAATCATGGGTTATGTCTCTACCCACAAATGGCATCAAAATGAGGACCATAAGTGGGAAGACCTTCACAGCCTAGGGAAAAGTGATCCCAAAGAAGAATGGACCAAAAATAGCAACAACCTTAGCAACCTCCAAAGCAAGCAGCTAAGGCCACTCATGCCACAGGACCTCTTCAAGAGGAGCCTGAAGTGAAATCTATCTGATAAATTCCCACTATGGAAATAGGCCAATCTAAGCAGGATGAGGCTTCTAGGCCAAGGCTTGTTTATAGTGTATTAGGACTAAGGAGGTCCAAAGTTCTATCCTTCAAGAGGTGAAATTTGGATCCTTCTTAAAACTAGCACTGAAGGAGGTCTACACACAACTACAAGGGTCTCCCTTGTGGCCCATTCTCCCTAACAACAAGAAATGGTACATGGGAAAGACTTACCTATTCTAGAACAATTAGCAAGGGGATGTGTTGGTGAAAATAAAGGACATCACCATCTCATACTCGGTTGAGGCCATAACAAAGACCCTTGGTTTGCCCAACATAGGGGTAAAGTTAGTAGAAATTTTTACATAGGTGAACCTAGAAGCCAAGAAGGAGTGGGTCCAATGGTGTTATGGGGTGGATCAAAAAGAGTACGATGCCCTCATAAAGTGAAAAGGGCATACTTTAAAATTACAGCCTATTATCTAAATCTAATAGTGAAGCCCAATAAAGTGACAGCTTTCTTCACCTGAGAATGCTTTGCTTTCAATAGAAAATTCCCAACCAACTTTTCCCAACTCATTTTCTTGAAGATATAAAAATGCTTCAAGGAAAATGAAAAGAATAGAAAGACACTTCCCTTTCTATGTCTCATCCATAAGCTATGTAAAATGGAAGAAATAGCTCACTATTCTAATGATGTGGTTTGCCACACTCTTATCGCATCCTGGCAAGAGATGATAAAGGTTAAGGTAGCAACCAAGCTACAAGCAGAGGAGCTACAATCATCACCAACTTGAGAAGGCCACTACAACCAATCAGCAATTTCTCACTAAAGTTGCTAAGTTACAAACCCATCTTTTTGACCCCTGGAAGTCTTAGGCCAACACTTATAAGAGATGAAACTTTCCAACAACTTTAGTANGAGGCCATGACCAACAACATTGACAAGGACCAATCATAGATTTGCAAGGAGAACCTGATCCTCACCAAGGACAATCATTGCCTATAGAATCTTGAGAAGTAGAAGGACCAGTTGGTTGAATACATATGCTAGAAGTAAGAGTAGCTTGTTAAGGTTAACTTGGATTTGAGGAGGTTAACAATAGAAAATCATAATCTCTCAATGAAGGAACTTCATGCTCTTCACCAAAAGACAACAATTGAGGTAAATGCTTGGAAGAATGGAGCCTTGAAATTTAAATGAGTGAAGAATCACTATAGGGACTAGGTCGGGCTCCTCAAGAAGGTCAATGACAATGAAATAAGATTGGCAAAGATGAAGATGAATGATGCACTCCTGCAACTCTAACAGAAAGGTGATGTATGGCAGCCCATCTTTGATAGACTAAACTCATACAACAAAGTAGGAATTTGCTTGAAAGAGTTGTAAATCTAGAAGATGACTAAGAATTTAGAGCTTGCCAACCTCCATTATGCAAACTTAACAATCCTAACATTAGGGACACTAAGAACAAAGTTGGAGAAGCAAGTTGCCAGTTCATACCTTCACTATGAGGTGGAATTCAAGCTCCACACAAAGACCAAATAAAAGTTGAAGAACCTAGTAAATACATTCGACATTGAACATAAGTAAATTGTAGCCTAGTTTTTTAATGTGAAGGAAATGTTTTCTTTGATGTCATGCCCATGGAATATTCCTACACCAGCATACATCAGCGAAGCCACTTGGACCATGTATGATCCATGAAGCAAGGAAGAGAAAATGAACACACTTCTAGATGCTTTCAAGCTTCCAATAGTAGCAGTAGTAGTAGCAAGTCAACCTAAGACTCCAGTGGCACTGAGACAAGATGAAGGACTATCTAAGCCACAAAAGCCTTCATCTTTAGTCACTGTATGAGAGTTTATCATGCCTCCCTCCGTTCAACAAGTACCTATTGAAATTTTGTCAAAGTATCCAATTTTGTTGTAAAGGACACTTCATTTTTGTCAACTATACAATTTGACACTCAGATTTAATTAGAGTTAGTTTGTATTTTTGTAAATAAATTCCATACTTCCCCAAATATTGTAAGGAACTCAATCCTAATTTTGTTCATTCAAGAAGGAGTTTTCAGTTAATCATGGGGTATGATGAACCATCATAAGACAGGTTGCGTTGATGCATGTCCATCGATATAGCCCTATCAGCGCATGCTAGGATGTGTTGACATAGGTAGATTGACACTAATGTAGTCATCACTTATATAAATGCATGCACTCTTCACTTTTATGACACCTTTCAATCATAGAGTTAGCTAAACTATTGCAGTTTTCTTTCACATGAGTTAGAATATTTTCCCTTTGAGTGCTTGCAACATGAATATATGAGATTGTATGGAATTTTATTTGAGTGTTCATGTACCTAGACACATTGGCATGATCAATAATAAAATCAAGATTTCCTACATCCATTGTAACACTTAGACTAGTTTATTGTTACTTTTAAGTACTTTACTTTACATGCAATTTACATTTATGTTCTTAAGTAATTAATGCAATTAATTATAACATATGAGTATGACCACTTCATGCATAACCTATTAATGCTTGGTAATTCCAATAGTGAATACTTCATATACCTAGTAGTATACACTTAGTAACCCAACAACATTAATATAAATTTAAGATGTGTACAACAAGTGG
This sequence comes from Gnetum montanum, assembly GCA_015680685.1. Classification (NCBI taxonomy): domain Eukaryota; kingdom Viridiplantae; phylum Streptophyta; class Gnetopsida; order Gnetales; family Gnetaceae; genus Gnetum; species Gnetum montanum. The sequence continues at coordinate 36,564 of MNCI01006820.1, read as the reverse complement.
GAACAAATACTCTACGTTAGGATAGGTGGTTAAAATAATTAGTTAATTAATTAAATCATTAAATTTCCATTTCATTATCAAGTACTTAGAAGAAAAATATAATAAAATAATTATAAAAATAAACATCATTATGTCTTAACTACACTTAACCATATGGACCGTTAAACACACGTATAGATTGAGAAGACAACGACTTGCAGCTACACAATTCACTATTTAGGAATATTGGTAATTGAGGTAACTATGTGATGAGACGCAGGGCCAACGCGATATCGCATCCCCTGCGATATCGTGTATGCGAGATCGCGTCCTTCCCTGTGATATCGCGTACGCGATATCGCGGTCCGTCACCATATCTATAAATAAGAGGTGGCACTCCCCCCATTTCTCATCCTAGGCATAAAGTAGCGAAGCTCTGGCGGATTGATCACCCCAGAGATAGAATATTTTCCATGTGCCCGCAGTAGGAGTCCCCCAAGTGAACGGTTCTTTATTCGAGCAGCTTTGTACCTGAACGTAAGTTGTGTACGGCAATAAAGATGAACTTTGTGGATAAACCTTGCAATGCATGGATAGGTTTAATTAATGTTATTTACTGCTTTCCTAGTAACGCGGCAT
>MNCI01006820.1:0-30998 GCA_015680685.1 Gnetum montanum | reverse complement strand
GGCTCTTTGAAGATGCATCCTTGTTATCCAAGTGGATGGTTTAACCAAATGCATTGATGCGAAGTCACTAGAAGTGGTTGGTTTAAGCCAGAGTTGGAATGAGATTCGCCAAGTCACATTAATCATAACACACACAAGGGGCTGTACATCACCTTGTCCTTGGGATTCCATTTCATCCTCTTCTTTCCATCCTTCTCTCCATTGTTCACCTCATTGCCAGTTGTATCATTAGTGTATATTTTGGTTGATGCATTGTTTTCTTTTTGGTAAATTCTAGCAGTTAAGACTTTAACTCTTGTTCCAAACAACATTCCCAGGGCCTACGGACTCTTTGAGTGTGGGTTTGTTAGGGCATTACAGGCATGAGCCTGCTTTGGGGAGGACCCACTGACACTCCTATTTGGAACATTAGTTAACTTATTTTTCTTAACATTTTGCAATTCATTTTATTTTTGTTCATTACCATTTTGACATCCCTTTCATCGATGTCATAGTTGTCCCTTTTTACCTACCTTTCTTACTCCTTTTCTTTCTTCATTCTAACGCTACTAGAGGTTCGCGATTAGTCATGGGGGTACGAGGCCTGATTTTTCGATTTTTCTCCTAAGCCCCAAATTTTTTCATTTTTCTTCTTAACCCCTACACCTTCAGTAGTGATCATCTACATTTTCCCAGATCCATATCAGCCATACCACAACCTAGCTAATGAACCTACACTGAAGCAAGGTATTATTTACTTGATGATTCAATTACCCTTGCTAATATATGATTGTGTTGTGTGTGCAGATGGCAATCATACAACAACGGAATGGATCTGGAGCAAACACTTAGAATGGAGCAGCACTGAAGCAGCTATGCAAGGAGTAGCATGGATAATGCACGTACGGATGGACAACGGAAGGCACAATCTAGGCGTTGGCAGCAGCAAGACTCTTCTCTCTTCTTCTCTTCTATTCTCTCTCCTCTTTTCTCTCAGCTGCCAAATGTGGCCTGATGTCATTGTAATAAGGTGTTCACCCTTGTTGTCATGAACACCAGTCTTGTCAAGTCTTGTAATAATGAACCGTTCACATGTCATTCCATTAGTTCCATTTCCCTCAATAATTCCATACCTACCTGATGTCATTATAAGGAACTCGAGGACGAGTTTTCATTCAGTCATGGAGGTATGATGAGACGCAGATTGCACAAGTCATGATATCGCGTCCTTCCCTGTGATATCGCGTACGCGATATCGCGGTCCGTCGCCATATCTATAAATAAGAGGCAGCACTCCCCCCATTTCTCATCCTAGGCATAAAGTAGCGAAGCTCTGGCGGATTGATCACCCCAGAGATAGAATATTTTCCATGTGCCCGCAGTAGGAGTCCCCCAAGTGAACGGTTCTTTATTCGAGCAGCTTTGTACCTGAACGCAAGTTGTGTACGGCAATAAAGACGAGCTTTGTGGATAAACCTTGCAGTGCATGGATAGGTTTAATTAATGTTATTTATTACTTTCCTAGTAACGCGGCATGAGTATGACTTGGTTACGAGCGTTGACGAACGTGTACGGCTAGCCAAGGAATCGGCTACTCATCGCGATTAGATTCTCTCACCCTTTCCTCCTAGAACGTGGGACAAGTACGACTTGATTACGAGCATCTACGGATGTGTACGGCTAGTCAAGGAATCGGCTGCTTGTCACACTTAGGTTAGTTAAGTGCCTTAGTACGACTGCTTCGAGCACGTGCGTTACGTGTGGTGATCCCAGTAACGATTAGCGTTTGGTAGCCACAGTTGCATAGTTCAGGGTGTGTACGGCAAGTGGGAACGGATGCTGACGCTAGGACTTAGTGTTGTAGTTAGAGTTAGTTAGTTTCTCCACCGTTCACCATCATAGCTTAGGAGATAAACCGAAAAATACCAAAAAAAATCATATACCTCAGACTTGCTTAACCATACACCGTGACACATACAAGCAAGCCTGGGAAGACAACGAACGATTAACCCCAAGCGTTCCTTGTGGTGTTTAGGCATTTAGTCTGTGAAGTTCAACCGGATCATGCATGCTACGCTCGTTTCGTATGGTTGAGTGTGGGGTACCGCGCCACTCATCACTATGTCCATGAAATTTGATTGAATTGCTGGTAAATGCTTGAGATTCATATAGTTAGGCATAGAACTAATCATTGTTCATCACTTAGAGTGCATGTTATCATCTAATTCCTTCATCCTAACTACAATGGATTAATTGTTAAGGCAAACATGGGGTTGCCTAAGACTTACTATGGTTGTTTGTTTACTAGATGTCATAGTTCCTTTCAATTTTCTGGTTGAGCTTCTCCTTTTTTTGGTAAGTATATTTATTTTCATTTATTTTTTTAGGTGTGTTTGAGTTGTCATTTCACCATACGACAAGACTCTATTAGATCACTACCATGCTTTCTCAATCCAAAACTGTTTTGTCAAAGTACAGTTAAGTGTTTGTGTAGTGAATAAAGCTCATAGTTTTCCCAATTATTTCCCAATGTTGGGTGTGTCATAAACATAAAATAACACAAATACAAATTACATGATATATTCCTATTTTAGTTATGATATATTAATATATTGAAGTAATTAATATTTTAGTAGTTAGACATAAGAAGCTATAGTGATTTGACCTTACTAGAGGCGGTCATGTCTATATGACATGATGTTAAGTCATCAAGGGCATGACTAAGGAGAGTTTTACCTATGTATTTTGTGCTTAGTGCATTACATTTGTCTCGCAAGGGATTGCAACATGAATAACTAGACATATATTTAATCATTGCACTTATTTTTTAAGGGATTGCAACAAATGTATTTTATTTATTATTTTATTATTTAATTCAAAAATAAATAAAAATTATAAAATTATTCATTCACTCACTATAGCAACACATTTTTATGTATTATATATATTATAGTATTCTTTATATTTTTTAAATGAAATGATATATGTAATTAAGCTGTAATTCACTTATGTTTCTTTTTTGATGCCAATCATCAAATCATGACACATTTTGAATGATATATTTCTTGAGGTCTTGGTCAATGGAAGCTGCTATCGATCCTCCTTTCCTAATATGATACTAAAAAGTAGTGAAGTTTTAACATGGTTGTAAGATTCTTGATTTGGATGCTTCAAGTTATTGTTTGATTTTGTTAGATAATGTTGGGTTGTAAAATTTTAATTTGACTATATGGCAGAGGGATAAATATTATTAAAGAAAAATGTTTCAAGTTTTGATACTTCTAAACATAATATTAAAGCTAATAGAAAACTTTGGTAAACTTGAGCATTTAGATCAAAAAATATTTACAAAATGAAATGAAACTTTATTATATCTGAAGGCCCATTAGATCTATTAAATAGTATTACATTTTCATGAAAAATTCTTATAATAACAATTTTATTAGCTTGGTGGTAAGAGTCTTACCTAAAAAATGAGGGGCATAGATTTTATTGTAAGGAGATATAATGAGTCGTGTATAAAAAAAATTCCATTAAAGGAATTCTAAAACTAGTCTAATAGATCCAAAGGATCTTAGATGAAAAATAAAAAATTCAATTTCACTTTCATTTTTATGTTTCTAGAGTCTCATCACAATATTGTGTTATAGGCTTGATGCTGTTGATGGGAAGGAGTGTTGGAACCCAAAACTTTTTTTTTAAATAATATTTTCCCCCAAGACATATAGTCAAATTAGAACTTCATAACTTAACATTGTTTACTATAATTGAACTCATAACTTGGAGCTTCCAAATCAAGAATCTTATTTCTAGGCTAACACCTCATTATTACTACAATATTATATTGTGTTGTGTTGTGTTTTGTGTGTGTGTAGTATATTACAATAATAGTATTAGTATTAGTACATCTTAACTACAAACCTTGTAGTGTTTGCACCAGACCATGACTAAGCACACTCATCCCACCCCATTATAGATATTTTCTTAGGAGATAGGTATAGGTTATAATCAGCTCACTTGAAGAATAAGTGCACTATGATATTTAACAATGTTTGTGCTTATGTAAGTGGTGTTCTACTACCTTATGTGATAACTTGTATAGAGATGGATTTCCACCTAACAACTACTCTTCCACACCAACTTGGCTTTGTGATGGTGTTATTGTATAATTGGTATATCCTATGTTGGTCCAATCCAATCCTCTTGTACTAGGGATTAGTATCCTTGTAGTTCTTCCTTCAACACCAATGGAATATATGAACCGAATTGTCTTACAATGTTCTAAACCCAACTTACATACAGCTTTCTTCAGTGAACAACTAAATCCTTGGGACTTTCTTCAACCCCAATATGTGATGAATTAACATCAAGGTGCCAAATTACTTCGTCAATATCTACTATTGGGAGTTATTAATTTGTTATCGTTGATGTACCTTTGATCCATTTGGCAAGGATCCTTCCATGGAAAACTCTTAGATCATTCTAGTCAATTTTCATATATGTTCAACCAATGAGTTTTACGATTAGGCAAGCTTGCAAAAGCCTACCTTCATGTATATATATTTATAGGAAACAAACATATACATTGCTACCATAACCCCTTCATCANCTCGTTTCGTATGGTTGAGTGTAGGGGTACCTCGCCACTCATCACATATACCTTAATGTGATGAAGGGGTTATGGTAGCAATGTATATGTTTGTTTCCTATAAATATATATACATGAAGGTAGGCTTTTGCAAGCTTGCCTAATCGTAAAACTCATTGGTTGAACATATATGAAAATTGACTAGAATGATCTAAGAGTTTTCCATGGAAGGATCCTTGCCAAATGGATCAAAGGTACATCAACGATAACAAATTAATAACTCCCAATAGTAGATATTGACAAAGTCATTTGGCACCTTGATGTTAATTCATCACATATTGGGGTTGAAGAAAGTCCCAAGGATTTAGTTGTTCACCGAAGNGTTACTAGGAAAGCAGTAAATAACATTAATTAAACCTATCCATGCATTGCAAGGTTTATCCACAAAGTTCGTCTTTATTGCCGTACACAACTTGCGTTCAGGTACAAAGTTGCTCGAATAAAGAGCCGTTCACTTGGGGGACTCCTACTGCGGGTACATGGAAAATATTCTATCTCTGGGGTGATCAATCCGCCAGAGCTTTGCTACTTTACGCCTAGGATTAGAAATAAGGGGAGTGCTGCCTCTTATTTATAGATATGGCGACGGATCGCGATATCGCGTACGCGATATCGCAGGGGATGCGATATCGCGTCGACCGCGATATCGTGTACGCGATATCGTGGCTTGTGCATATCGTGTCTCATCAATATGTAACCCATTAAACAAAAATATCCAACCATAAGGCTACTCTACTATTGCTACACACACGGGTGGAGGTAGGAATTGAATTTGTAGCCTCTCCACCAACAGGTAAGTTTCTTGAAATATATAAAAAATAGAGAAAAAGGGTGAACTACTCCATCAACCCTAATAACTATAATAACATATCTATTAAAAGAAAACAAATAACAAGTAGCTCAAGTGATTAGTTCATTATCTTATTAAACGAAATGTTGCATGTTTAAGTCACACTTCAAGGAACCATTATATTCTTTTATAGTTATTATAATGCATCGTATTAGCTATATGAATTGGGGTGCATATAACCATAGTTAAATTATTTAAAGTTTTGACACTCAAACAACACACTAATGATAAGCTCAAATTCCCACATGCTAATATCCTTTTCCATTCATGATGATCCAATGGTAAATTCGTGACTAAATTGTTAAGAAATGCATCACTCTATTTTTCTAAATAATGGTAAAAAATATTTAACGAAAATGAAATGAAATGAAGATTTATTATGTCCAAAGATTCATAGGATCTATTGGACAGATATTACATTTTCATGAAAAATAAAGATAGACACTACAAATTGACCAAGTACCAATGGGGTCATCGAAAACAAATCATACATTTTTTTTATTGTAACATTATAACATTGTCTCAAATAGATAGTCATAACATAGGCAAGAAACACATGTCAGTCATCTTCAAGGGTTCCTAATATGCACAACCTACAAATGCCCTCTTCTCAAGGGAGTTGAATCTATCTTTCAGATTCAATTCTAAGACTATGAGAACTTAATGGAAGCTTGCTAATAGCATTCCAATACGTGATGGGAATAGCAGCTGAGAGATAGTGAGCTTCTACATCTAGTTTATTAGCTCTAATGTGGTGTAAATAAAATTGTCTATCACCTTCCACATTAGTCCACATATGTGTTAAAACATTTTGCTTGACTAGTTAATGAATATGTGTAGGATTTTATTGCACATCCTCCCAAGACATATTCCATTTTTTCAACTATTGCATCCCCTAAAAATACCAACCATGGTCTTGTGAATCCTCAAGAACTACTTTGGCGAAATTTTTTTGCCTTGAGATATGCAAGATATGAGTATGTGTAATGAATCGACATAAGGATTTTACTTCTAAAGGTAATATATCATATTCACATAATAACATTGAGCAAGGTATTTGTATCTTCACCTTTAATTCATCAAGAATAAAAGTTTTTGCACTCTTTCAATATCTTTTTAATGTTTTTAGATCCCCAAACAACACATCCATACAATACAGTAGGATAGATGATAGTGTGAAAAATTTGTTTTATGACCTTCCAAGAATAGAGGCCTAATTCCTTGCACCTATTTTGGAAAGTATGTAGAGCCTTGAAGACTCTCACTATTTTTTCTTTGATGCACTTCCCCCAAATGTAATTGTTTATTTAAATGAGACCCAAATATTTAAAAGAATCTACTATTTACACATAGGTACCTCCAAAATGGAAGTTATAATAGTTATTTCTTGTACACTAGGTCATTAATTTGGTTTTATCTACATTCACTTGAAGATTATATGAATGATAATAATTTTCTAAAATTTACAACATATTTTGCATACCTTATGTAGTGGTGGAAATCAAGGTTGCATCATTTGCATATAGAAGAAGATTCACTGCTTGGGATCCAATTTTGATAACATGACTATTGATGAGTCATGGTCTATCAGGCCTAGTTATTAGAGCCCAGTTATCGAAGCCTTGTTATCGTAGCCTTGATACAAGATATGGTCTATCAAGCCCAGTTATCAGAGCCGCGATATCACGTCCACCCCTGCGATATTACGTACACGATATTGTGGCCCGCCGCAATGTCTATAAATAAAAGGTGGCACACTTGGTTTTGGGCATTAGTCTTTAGATTTTATTGTAAGTTTTTAAGTTTAGATTCCTCTCAACCCTTTCCTCCCAGTGCATGCCCGCAGTGTGGTGATTGTAATTGTACGACATTCTTATTTGAGTGTGACGTACTTGGACACGCATATGACCTGCAATAAAGATCAAGATTACTTCATCATTGCAGCATTCACTTAGTTTAATTATTTAATTTTTATCGTTATTTATTACTTTCGTAGTTACCATCTCTTTACCCTAAACTCCTATTAAACGCGAAATGAGTACGACTTGATCACGAACATTTAAGTGTGACTATTGGGTAACCCAATAGCGTACCTAGGATCTACGCTTGGTAATCCTAGTGGTAGTTGTGCACGAGGTCCAAGATGTGTATGGATGATTAAGGAACGAATGCTCATTGCACTTAGGCTAGTTTAGATTCTCTCTCTCTCTCTCTCTCTCCTAGTTTAATTAATATTATTTTCCATTATACTTAGGAGTAGTACTAGTGTAGAAACACATCATACACCTCACTCTAGACTAAACCATACGTGACAAAGCTAATACTAGTCTAGGGGGGAAGACAGCGAACTACGACCTACAAGTAACTGTCTAGATACCACAACTAGCCCGTCTGTGGAGTTCGACCGGATTGCGCGTGTAACGCTCGTATTCATATGGTTAAGTGTAGGGGTACCTCGCCACTCATCAACTATCTTGCCCATTGCATAATCATTCCTACATTTCATCAATAAAAATATTAAAGAGAGTTGGAGAAAGTGGACAACTTTGTTAAACTTTGATTTTGCTTTGGAATTGAATTTTTTTATCTGAATTGGTGTATGTAATTTCAATAATCACTTCCTCGTACAATATTTGAGTTGTTGCAATTAAATCTGAAAGGGAGCTAATTTTATGCAAGTGCAACCATAGTTTTGTACAGATCATTAAATCATATGCATCTACAAACTCAATAAAACAAATAAAACTTTTTTATTAGGCTTTTTTGCAAACTCCATGCAATGTCTAAGAGTAACTAAGTGAACAATAGTAGAATGATTTTATTTGAAACCTACTTGACATCTTGCTCTAACTTAGTTACCTTCAGCCCAAGAATCGATTATCTTTTCTAGCAAAGTGCTCAACAACTAAGCAAAAACATCACTCATAACAATAATTGAATAATTGTTCTAGTTATTTTTATCCCCATCTTTATATAACAATATAGCTTTACTAGTTTTCCAATGTGGATTTGAACCTTACTCCATTGTTGAATTTAATTTGTGCCAAATTTCTTTATGAGTAGCATATCCTACCCACTTTAATAATTCTGCATATAAACCATATGAATCTACAACTTTTCTAGATGCTAGCTTTTTAATACCTTTTAATATGATTCATTGTGCATATTGGTAGTTTTGTAAGTTTCAATGGGGTAGAGCACTTTTGTTGTTGTAGCACTCTACTTGTTAACAACGAGATGTTAGCCTAGTGGTAAGACCCTTGATTTGAATGTAATAAGTCATGGGTTTGATTCTAGTGAGCAAGTTATAAAGTTCTAACTAGACTATATATCTTGGGGTGTACCTATATTATGATTATTTCAAGGTTAAGTTACGAGTTAAAGTAATGCTAAGTTATAAAGTTCTTATTTGGCTATATGTCTCGGTAGCCAATATTGTTTAAAAAATAGTTTTGATTTTGACCTTCATTCACAAAAATCCCCCACTAGATTGTTATATGTCAGGTAATAATAGTACTTCTTAAATGATCATCATCATCCTAGCCTTGTTTCAATAATGAGTTGTTAGCATAGTGATAAAGACTCTTGCTTTGAAAGTTCTAAGCAATAAGTTCAATTCTAATAAGTAATGCTGAGTCAAAAATTCTAATTAGACCATGTATCTTGAGGTATACCTATATTATAATTATTTGGGGACACCTGTAACCACTTTCTAAATAATTGTCAAAAAAGGACACCCCTGACCACTTTCTAAATAATCATAAAAAACGGAAAAAATTTTGTGAGTTGCAATGGGGTTGCAGCACTTTGTGGTTGTGGCAATGCAATGATGATATCTATTTCTCCTTTCATGGCAATCCCCACAAGACTGTTAACCTCCGAGTAAGTCGTACCACTTCCTAAACGACGATCATGAACCAAAAATAAGTAAATAAAAGAAAACCAAAATAAAGTTGTAGACTAGGAAAAACATTCTATTTCGAACCATCAACGGAGAACGGTCTTGATGACGTTTAGTAAACTTGAGTCGCACCCAAAACACGGTCAGTGAGCACTCAAGTACGAGAATATTAGATGAATGCGCTATCTGAATTCATGATTACACCAAATTCATATTCAAACTTCAAGAAAGCTGCCATTTACGTTCCACTTCGTTTTTCTGTGTCAGAAAAATCCTTTATCTCACAAAGTTCACATAAATGAAAACACGAACCGATTCAATTAACGAGCGATGGCCCTAAGAGACACTGAAACATTAATTTTGCATTCGAAAATCCGAACGTTAATGGATATAGATGATGTGTAATTATCCATTCATCCTTGAAATATCGGTTCGGGACATTATACATCGTGTCGGATCATTTGTTCCCATCAGACATTGATTGGCTGATAAAAGATCAAATGAAAGCAGTTGTCTTAAGTGGGTGAGACAACTGCCAGTAATGATTCTGCATTCACTGTAAATCCGTAAATTATATCATTTATCTGTAATACTGTAATCAAATACCCATCAATCTTGTCTTTGACCTTAATGCAAGTAGGACAAATATACGCCACATGGTCGAATAAGAAAACAGGTGCGCGTTTCCTCGGGTTCTGCTGTCACATTCCTTGCCTCGCTTTTCCTTTAATTTGATTACAGAAGGTGCTCTAAATATTTGCATGTCGGTGCTGTCGCTTAGTGACGATGCTCACGAATTGGTTTGTGATTTTGGTATTTTCGGTGGAGGCAGAAAAAACATATGCATTCCGGCTGATGATTCTGGGTTTTCTTTATGGGTTTGTGTTAAGCAGCTTGATCTCCAAGAGTTTGTTCGGCAGAGTAGCCCCACCAAGCTGTTCAGCCCTGATCAGCCCAATAGTGTGGTAGTTGCTTTAGTAATTTGCCTCTGCTCCACGCAATCTCTGCGATTTGCTGCACAGATCTATACATTTTGGGCTAATTCATAGATTTCCTGGGACTTTGTGTTCTTTAAATTATCCTTGCAAATTTGCTCAGCTTCCGGGTCGTAGGTGAATTGTTTCTTCCGGGGAAACAGTGGCCAAAATGAGGGCTGAAACCCTACTGGATTCGGTGGTGTTCAAGCTCACTCCCACTCGCACCAGGTTAGTTCAATTTTTAGATTTCTTTGCGCAAGGATTTGATTGTGTCAATTGAATTTATTTAATCTTATTTCGTTGATGCAAATGTTTTTTCTGCTGCATTAATGACAGTAATTTGTTGAGGGTAGCGAAATCTGAAAGAACTTTTTGCCCATGCACGAATTGCTTGTTTTCTGCTTTAAACGTCTTCATGGGTCACTATTGTTATCTCATTCTTACTCCATTCTTTGCTGCTGCAAATGCCTCTTGTTTTCTTTATCTTCGACGGATCCTTGGATATGCAATAACAATATTAAAGAAGTTCTTCGCTTTGTATACACCACTGGTATTCGTGGATCAAGATAGTTTTCTGTGACATTACAATTATCGCAGTCTTACCACATTCCCAAAATTTTCTGTTGCTTTACTGCAGCAGCAGCAGCCTTGGTTAGTTTCGTTGACTGCATCCCTGAAACTTTCATTGGAATAGAAATTTCTTATGAGTATTCTAGTGTTCACGAATAAGCTTTAGGAATGTGTATGAATTTCATTGCACACATGATATGCATTGGCCTTTTTTCTTGTATAATTGTGTTTGCAAGTCTTTTCTATTGATTATGAAGCGTGAAAATAGTTGGATCTACCCTACTCTATTCTATTTGTAATATGTTTTGTCCTTCAGCAAAGTTTTTTGACAGTTATTTAGATGGTTTTTTGATTGGGATTTGTTCTGAATTATTAAGATAGTTATTTTGATAATGATTTTCTACTGCATTTCTAAGGGGCGAGCTTGTTATCTCAGTAAATGGAGAATCAGAGACCCTTGCCACAGGGTTATTGCAGCCATTTATTACCCACCTTAAAACGGCAGCAGAGCAAATTGCTAAAGGTGGTTATTCAATACGATTAGAGCCTCCATCTGGAAATCAGCATGCCCCTTGGTTTACCAAAGGAACTGTTGAACGGTATGCTTATAACTTCGGCATAATGCAAATAATTTTCACTAATTGCTACTTTATTGTTAGTTTACTTCTTAAGCATGCCTCTTTTAAGTGCATTTGTACCTGGTTTGAGATCCCTTACTAGTCATTAATGAATTGTGGCAGTAGCTTATACCGCTGTGGTTACACTTAAAAAATTTCCTTGTATGTGCATTTAGAAAGATAGCTAATTCAAAAATATGTCTAATCATTTTGGAAAACATGGAGGCTATGAAATATTTAACTGGTCATTAATGAGTTTTGATGATAGTTTATGATAATGTTCCTACATTCTAGATGTTTCTTTACTGGAGAAAAATTGAAGAAGTTCAGGATCATTTTTTGGTTGAAGAATTCAGGGTTAAAAGATAAATGCAGTATGATCTGATACTACTTGAAGTAGATATGATTCCTTTAGAAATAGAACCCCTTTGCCAATTTATTTCATTTGTTTAAAATATTTCTTATTGAATATTGGCAAAACATTTTATAAGAAAGTCTTAGCTACTAACTGTCAAAAGGGTGGTTTCATGAGGGAATACTACTGCTCAAAAAATAGGATATTGAGGAGCACATTGTTTATTGTAATACAAAACAACTCTGTAAGAATATTAGGTACAAGATTCTTTTGCACATATGGCGTAACTCAAAAGGCATTGATAGGAGAACAACTCATTTATCAGCCCCTATTTCCCATCATTTGAGGTGTCAGTTTAGTAGGGCAAGATTGGGCTCTTATTACTTTAAAATGGAAACAGGAAGATGACTCAAGATTCCATGAAAGGAAAGGACCTATTTATTATGCAGTCAAAGGGTGGTTGAAGATGAATATCATGTGTTTGTTCAATGTCTTGTGTTAGAGGACATTCGCTAGAGATGGAAAATTACAACTAGCAATTTAATTAAGTTGTTTCAAATAGTACTAAGAATACTTGGTAACTTTATTGATGAAGTCTTTATCATTTATTCTATGTATATTTCCTCTATACAGTAGATCCCGAGGGTCTACAGATGCAGTAAAAATCAGTTTCAGATTTATTTTCAGTATATAGACTGCAAATTTTTCTTGTTGTTATGCATTCCCCCTTTTTTTTTGCGCATGGAACTTCTTGAGTGATGGTTTCCTATCTCTATTTCTAGTTCAGGTTTGTGCGTTTTGTAAGTACACCAGAGGTGGTTGAGAGGATTAACACAGTTGAAACTGAAATAATACAAATTGAAGAAGCTATTAACTCTCAGTGCAATGAGGCTTTCACGGTACAAATTATTTTTGCTCTTCAGATTTAATCAATATCAATCTTTCTCTTTTCTTTGGATAATATCTTTGCGTTACAATGCCTACAGGTTGAAGAGCAGTCAGTGAGGTCAGCAAGTGACAACCATGAGGAAGGTACACTGACTTTTAGAAAATTTATATTACACCAAAGTTTATCTTGCCCAAGGCACTTCTCCTAATTTGAATTTATATGGAATCTTCAATAGATTTATCTTTCTAAAAAATTAGAGTAGTTTTGCAATTGAATCTAACTTTTAGTGATGCTAGCTTACATAAGGAGATTGAGGTGTTTTATAGTGTAATGATGTATCACTTTATTTTCCCCATCATTTATTTAATAGTGGTGATTTTCTATTAGGAAGTACACAAGTCTAAGGATATCCAACCTTCTCAACGGTGAATATGGCATGTTGACCAATGCATAATATTATCATTGTTGCCTATGTTCAAGGTTGATTATTGTTAAGCCCATTAAATTCTTAAACTTTTAATTTTTGCCTGTCTGTTATGTATATTGAATTGATATGACAAATTCTTGGAATCTTTTTGGAAAAGGTTTGTTTTGTTTTCAATTATTTTTTAACAGGAAAAAAGAAGTCTTATTACTGAAAAAGTAAGATTTTAAGTACAACTAGAGTTATCTTGGGATCTTAGAGAGAAACCAAGAAACATTTTTCAACGATTTATCTAAAAGATAGAAGTTTATGTTAGCTTGACATTTGCAAAGGTTTTCAAGGGCAAATTTGTGTAGAGTTTACACATGAAGTGCAGTTAAATCTTTGGATAGGAAATTATAGCCAAAGGTTGCATCTGCTATTTATGTTATGTACTTCATACTCAATGCTAGATAATCTATTCCATCAAGACACAAATTTTACGTCCTATACATGAGATGACATTTTATCATGGAGATAACCATAACTGCTTGTCTTTGTTCTAAAGTGATATGTAAAAATTTGTAGGACACCCATGGAGTAGGAACCACTCTGATGGCATTTATTCAGTGACTCTAATAATAGTGCTCAATTACCTTTTTCTTATTGTATATACTGCACATTCTGTTTCCTTTATCACCCAATATTTTCAGAGTTTTCATGTTATTTGTTCCCTGCTGCTTACCTCTAAGGTCCTTTTTCACCATACTTTTTTGAAAGGAGCATCTCAACAAGCAATTGCTAAATGAAATAAAAGACAAAGTAAATCAGATGAAATTTTTACTGATTTCTTATTTCCCCCCCCAATATTTACTATCTGCATTGTTTACAAATATATTATTTGCAGCTAGGAGGCCAATTTTTGATGAGAACTCAGACAATGCAATTGTTCCTTATCAGGTAATGCAAGAAACACAATAGATTTGCATTATGTACAAGGCTTTCAAAATTATTAAATACAAGAGGATTATATTTGTCTCTTATTTTATTAGGCAAGAAGACCCTTAATAGATGGAGCTGAGTCTACACACGGGGAGAATTCAAAGTATTTTTCTTCACTGTAAATTCTTAATTAATAATGAAACCTTTTATTTCAAAATGTTGCTTAAGGTAATGAAATACGATCTGTGCTTGTGATTGAGTTTTCTTTCAGAGCTTGCTTGCTTAGGGTCTTGGAGACACGAAGGGTGGCTTTACAGAAAGAACAAGGAATGGCCTTTGCTCGAGCAGCAGCTGCTGGTTTTGATGTTGAAATTATGCCTGATCTGGTGCTTTTTGCTGAATGCTTTGGAGCTTCTCGACTAAGGTAACCATTACTTATCATTGTAAAATTGTTGAGAACGTCAAAAGGTAAATGTTAACAGTATAATATTGCTGGATGTTAGCTTGCATTAATACTGCAGAACAGGTTTACAACTAATAAATATATTAGTAGAACTCTGAACTACTGGTGGTGATATAGCTATTCTGGTTGTTGTCAAATCATTCAATTCAGGATTTCAACTCAACAATAAAAATTCATTGTTTTGAAGCATAATAAAATTTCTGAAAGGCAGTTTGTGTTTCCTATAAATCAACAGTACAACATTCGAAGCATGTTTGATGTAATTAGTTACAATATTCAGATTTTAGTGTTTTTAAAGAATTAACATCTCTTGTAGATAATAAATATGGCTTGCCTAATTAAACAGGGAAGCTTGTCTAAAATTTATGGAAGTTTGGAGGAAAAAACAAGAAGCTGGATTATGGTCCGAAGAAATGGACCTTGAAGCTTTAGAAACTTCTTCTGCCCGGTCTATATTGAATACTTCTGGTTTCTTGCTTAACAGCAATTCTGTTTGCACTGTTAAGCCAAACCATTTACATGATGCAATGTCTGATGCTCCATGTGAGGTTGATTCGAAGCCTTCATCTCAGGATGGTTCAAATGGCAATGAGAAATCTCAGAGATCCGGAGGTAACAGAAATTATTTTAAAAATCTGTATACATTAGAAATTGCAATTTCTTATATTTTTTGTGAATTTAATTTGGTAATGATCATCAGTTACTAATTAAAAATTTTGACATTAACATGGTTACTCAGAGGTAAGATTAACAACGGATCAACAAACGCACCAAATGATGGGTCTGGGCACCAATGATATACATGGCCATTTGCAACAACCAATGATGCCTTCCTGGCAAGGTTACATTCAACAACATTTTCATCCCCCTGGCATGGGGCTGGGCCAGACAATGCCTGGGGTTCATGGTTATCCAATGCAGGGTGTCCCCTATTATCCTAGCTATCCTATGAATCCACATCTCTATCAAGGAATACATGCTCCATCAATGGATCATAGTCATACTCCTATGCATCCAGCATATGTATCAAGTACCACGACAGAAGTTGCAGAAAATTCAAGGCAGGGTTCAAATCAGATGATGGACTTACATCCTCGTGAAAAATCTCATGCAAAGCATTTATCGACAGCATATGAAAATTCTGTTGGCTCAGAGTCGGACAATTCAAAATCAGTCCAAGGATCAGATGATGAAGACAGCCAAGTTCAATCAGAAGAAGAGGAAGAAATAGAGAAAAAAAATTCCTCCATTTCATATAAAAAGGGCTCTAGCAGGCAATTAGGAAGCAGAAAGTCTGGGATGGTGGTGATCCGCAATATTAATTACATAACATCGAAAAGACATGACCGAAACAACAAAGATGGAAACTCAGACTATTCTGGATCTGATCTAGAAATCATTGAAGATGAAATTAAGAAGAAAGCTGGTGATGTGCCACTGCATGTCAAAGAAGTTGTTAATCTTTTTGAAAAGAAAAGCAAAAGTGGGAGTTCTTCAAAGAAAAAAGATCACCGGAGGAATCTTGTAGAGAGTGTACATTCAAGTCCATCTGAAAGCAAGAGTCCTAAACATGATCTAAGCACAGATGCTGACAATGAAGGATGGAACATTTTTCAAAAATATTTGCTTGGGGATGGAGACACATCCCCAAGTGGTGTTGATGGTAACAATCAAGCAAAATCAAGCTCTACTGGTCAGCAGAAAGATTGTTGTGATGAAATGATGGACAGAAATTTCTGGAATTCTGAAGATCATCAAGCTTCACGAGTATCCTTTGAGCAAGAATTGGCTATCCACAATAAAGAAGCTGGTGTCTTGAATGAAACTATAATTTTGCCTGGTCAGAGGGAGAATTTAGTTTCGGATAGTCTGCATTTGGCTGATAATGAGGCACATTCTCATCTTCGGAAGTTAGCTGCACAAGACGAGTTCATTGTTTCTAGGGAGATGACTGCGGATGGTACTTTCAAAGACCCGTTAGCAGGTGATGTAGCTGAATATGATTACGTGCACAGAGGAAACAGGAAAGATTTACAGGATGATTCTTTCATGATACCGGCAAACTCTGTTGCTCATGACCACAATGACAATGATTGGAAAGCCATTATGAACTTTGATTCTGAGGTTCATCAACCCTACAATTTAGATGAAGAACTGGAAAGCTTGAAAGGAATTCACAGGAGTTCTGAACCTGCTGAATTATACATGATTCCAGAAAGAGCATTTGAAGATAGATCTTCCGGTACACCATGGGATCTTGCTATTGACTATGAGATGGAGGCTAACATGGCAAATAAGGGGCAACCCACTTCCAATCACGATGATAAAGCCATCGAAGAAAGCAATAGCATTGATGCAAGCATGTCTACAAAACGTCATCCGAAAAAGAAGATTTCAGAAAGGGAAGCTAGGCTGAAAAGTATGCAGGAAGCTTTAGAGAGGAGAAAAGCTGACATGGCTTCTAGACATGCTAAGCAGGGAAAACCTAATCCACTAGCAGAAGCTCAAATGCGTGCACAAAAACTACGTGCATTCAAGGCTGGGTTAAGGAAGACAAAAGAGGAAATGGTAAGTACCCTTTATTTTTTATTTTTATTTTTGTTTTTTTGATGGGCCATATTTGTTGGATTGTGTGTTGGAAAGCATGTTTTGGACTTATCTTCAACATTATCAGAGATTTGCCATACGTTTTTTTAGGATGACTTTATGTTTTCCTAAATTTCTACTCTCGTTCTGTTTTTCTTTAGTCAAATGTGCCCTTTGATTTCCTTACGCTTGTGAAATCATGAAATGTCAATACAAGGATCTTCACAGTACATAATTGTTTCAAGTGATCATAGTTCTCTTGTACTGGTGCAGCTCCTAGCACATGTTTCTAGGATAATGGCTCTTTATTTTTATTATGTCATGTATAATCATTATTAGTATACAAATCTCTAGAATAAATGTCTGTAAGTGGCGAAGAATTTGCTCCATGTGTAGGAAGAGGAAGAAAGAAAACGACTTGAAGAATTGAAGATACAAAGGCAAAAGAGAATTGCAGCAAGACGTTCAACAAGCCCAACATCATCGACATCTACTCCGCGCTCAGTAAAACAACAGCTACGGAAACCTGCAAGTTCCAGTAAATTATTATCATCCAGTTCTCATAAAGGTCATGGATCCAGAGCTTTGAGTCCTGGGAGCTCATTTCCAGCTTCCTCATCTAATTCTGAATCTAATGCTCTTAGCATAAGATTGAAGTCACAAAACCAAAGCACACCAAACCATAAAGGGGGATCTACTAATCAATTGAGTGAGTCTGTCATATCATTGCCTGAGATGAAAAGAGAAGAGAAAACATCTAATGTAGTTAAAAGGTTGTCAGCCACTAGGAAGAGTTATGATCAGGCAAGTGTCACAAGGACTGAAAAGGTCTTGGACAATGAATCAAAGAAAAGAACCTTACCTGAAACTAGAAAGAGTCTCATGAACAATGAATCAAAGGAGAAGCCATCAAAGAGTTCTTTATCTGACAATATTCAAAAGCCCCGAAGGAGTAATATTCAAACTGCCAACAAAGTCAAATCAAGCAGCAGTGATGCTTCTGCTGGAAAAAGGAAGATTAAAGGAAAAACAATAGTTGATGAACCAAAGAAAGGAAGTGCAGGGGCTGCTTCAGCCGAATCGTCAGATATGGCAAACAGGGAAAATCCCAAAGCAGTGAGCTCAGAAGAGAGAAATTCTCTTGGGTCATCTAGCGTTTCAGATGATGACTCGTGTAAGAAAGCTGGTGTCGGTCCTGGATATGTTATGATCCATGCCCCTGCTTCAAACAATGGTCCAGATAATGCTAATGAAGACTCTGCTGATTCAAGTGAATTTCAAGGATCTGTTAGAGCTCGAGTTAAGGTTGGTGATTATGATGCTAAAGATGCTCTTTCTGATGTCCAGGAAGAGGAAGGGCGGACGATACATTCACCGAATCCCTCATTTCAAGAATATAGAGATAATGAGCCATATTTTGCACCCATCGCTCGCATGACATCATTTGAGGACCCTTCTTTGTCTAAAGCTACTTCCAATAATGGTATTCAGTTGTCTGACTCAACATCAGAATCCAATGGAGCAGTTATACCTAGAGTGCCCATCTCTGAGAATGATTCTTTTGCAGAGAATTCAGTTTCTCTGCAAACTATGGTAGAAGCTTCAGAATCAGTTTTATCTGTTGCTGACACTGGAAACTATGAAGCTTCATTCTCTCAGCAAAAGGGTAATCATGTAGAAAAGAGCAAGGAGGGTTCCAAAGTATTCAAGAAAATCTGGAAATTTGGTAGGAAAAGTAGTAGCAATACAATCATATCAGAAAGTCATGAAGACGTGGATCATCTAAAACCAGTAGGTGGATCATTGTTGAAGGTTAAAGCTGGTATTTCAGATGGTAATAAGCATGGTGACACTGACAAAAGTCATCCACCATTCATGATCACTGCTACTAGTAATGGAGCCCCTGCAGGTATTAGCATTATTTTTATTTCATCTGTGCTATTTTATTTAATGGTATTTGAAGAAGATGATTTACAAAAGTGAACTAAACCATTGTTCCAAATACTGCAGCGAATTCCCTTGGAAACCTTATTTCTCAAGATGAGGATGTTGGACCTGTGCCAAATACTCACAAAGGTAAAACATGATTAACTAAGCATCCTATTTCTTTATATATTTTGAACAATATCAGATAATAATATTTGGAAGGATATGTGCTTTGACAAAGCAGCGTCCCGCTCTTTTTTCACACTTCCTACGTTCCGGAGCAAAGGAAATGAGACAAAAGCGAGATAAAGGATGTTTTGCAATCAAAGGAATTGACAAGAGCTAAAACTTGTGTTGGATTTAATGCCACATATTAATTTTTTTGGTAAACTTATTTATGGATGATTATTATGCTTTGTAAAACCACTGCGTCGATAACTTCAGAGAAGCTGAACATTGTCAAAGGGTCTTTCATTGTATGTGCATTCCACTTGTGTGAAGGGGTTTAAAAGCAAGATTTGTAGTGTGGGTTTTTAAATTTTTGTTTACTTAAATATTTGAACGAGAGCTACTATTCTTGCATTCCTATTGATTGGGTCTGTACATATACTTAAAGGTTATTCTATGTATCAGCATTTTATTTCCCACGAATCTCGAATCTATAGAAGATTCAAAATTAGCATGGTTTCTTTTTGTGAAATGCACAATCTAAAATCAACATTTTTGAGAATCAAGTGGTGGATGCTACTGTGTCTGGAGCATAAAGTTTTTTGCAGTTTTGACCTTAAAAACAAGGTATTCTAATTCGTCAGCATAACAAAGAATAGATACATGTTATAATTATTGATATAGTTCTTTATAAGTGAATAGAATTTGAAAAGTCAACTCAAAGGCATCGGTAAAGTTGTAAACGAGAAAGTTTCTTTTTAAGTTAGTATATCAATTTTCCCTTTTCTTAAGAGTAAGCCTTATTTGAAAACAAGTATAGGGCTCATGTTTCTCTTGTACTGAAAAATTAATCACTTCCATTTCGATAAATTAGGATTTTTCTGATAATTTTGGTAATGTGGATTGTATTTCTTTTTTACCCTTAGGCTTTTTGGAGAATAAGGTAGTGAAGATGTTATTTTGATAATGAAGAGGGTTTAAAGGAGTGTTATTTATATTTTCTTTTGTTAGTTTATGTTCTTTTTACTATTAATATTAGGCTTGGACTTTTTGCCAAATCATGGTTATTATAGCACACAATGTACCTCAACATCTATAGTATGGATAGCTATTTGCACTAAGCATATAACTTTAGGGTTAGATTTTTGCCTAACTATTATAAAGTGCAAAATTGATTATGACTATTATAGCATAGGATGTACCTTGTTTTGCTAATGTTGGAGATTGCAAGCATAGGATGTACCTTGTTTTGCTAATGTTGGAGATTGCAAGATTGGTGTGGCTATCACAAGATGCATAAAATGTAGTAATAATATGAATATTGCTACAAGGCACAACAATTGTAATGAAGATATGTAGTGTGAGTATAAACATTGTTGCAAGATAAAACAAAACAACTTGTAACCTAAATAGCTTTTAAGTTTTGAATGTTTTTATCAAACTATTCGATTTAATTTATTTTGAGCATTTGTTGAGGCTTTAATTTAAAAGATATTGAATTATTTGATTTAATTTATTTTGAGCATTTGTTGAGGCTTTAATTTAAAAGATATTGAATTGTTTGTTGTTAATGAAATATAAAACTGAAATTGAAATTTTGTTAAGTTTATTAAGCCTCTAAATGTATTTAACATGTTTTAAAAACATCATTAAAAAATTTACTAATTGTTCTTTATAATATTGGAATAATATCCTACTTATGTTTAATATATGTTAAATATACTCTAGGAAAATGTCATGTTCATTTTCTTTAATGCTACTTGAATTGTATAATTGGCATATTTTTCCTTCACTAGGAATTTTGAGCAATTAATCTATTTCAACTTCGAGATAATGATATCTTATTTGTAATACATAGATGATGAGATCCCATTTGTGCTATTATTCAATTAGAAATGTTTTTTTTTTTTTGCATCTATTTTTTTTTAATTTTTTTTTTGCAGTTTGCAAACTTGCTTAAGATCCAAATAAAGAATATGCTCTTGAATATTCTATGTATTAAGCTATAGAATTCCTTTATGAAACCATCCTTTATATAATTGTTTTTTGGGGAGTATTTATCTAATAAGAATTTAGAAAGATTAAGAGTATAGGCTACAAATTCACAAATAATTTCAACTTCAAGTGCATCATTTCTGCTTTAAGAAGCATGATATTATATTGTTTGTCTCTTCACTTTGAATTTATTAAGTAGGAATAACTTTTTGGCTTTTGTTTATTTGTTTCCAATATTTATTTGCTAAACTAGGACCCTATACAACACACCCATGAAGAATAGTTGGTTAAACAATGGTATGATAGAGGTGCTTTTAGATATCCAAGCCAAAATATTTTTCTTCTTACATTTCCTTTTTAAGTAAATAAATATTTCATATCACATTCAACTCTTTGAATATTGCATTGATTTAATTTGTAATTGCAAGAGCATTCTAGGCTAAGATATTTATAAAATTAGGTTATGTCCACATGTTTGTTTCTTATAGTAAAATTGTATATCTAAGTAGAGATGATCTCATTAAATGTTAAAGCTATATCCTCATCATGTGTGATGCACAATTAGTAGAGCAAGAATGAGATATCATCATTTAACAATTGAAATAGGTAGATGGCTTAAAATTCTTTGTAAAGAATGAATATGTTAACTATGTAATCCAAATAACACTAAAGATGAATACCACATTTTCTTGCCTGCATTAAAGCACATTATACATAGTTGAGATATTATAATTACAAATTTTGTTGAATTGTTCTAAATGTTAGCAAGAATAATTGGTAATTTTCTTAATAATATTTTTAAAACTCATAACATGTATATTTCTACTATATAATAAATTTAAAAAGTTTATGGATGTAATAAAATTCCAGTTTTAGTTTTAGTATATCTTATAACATGTGCCATAAATTATTATTTTAATTTTATAGACATTAACTTTCATTTCTAAATACTAATAAAATTCATAAAGAGAATTAAGCATTTTTTACAACTCTTACATTGAATTTAAAATTAAGACAACATCATTACCATAAAGTGTCATACCCTTATTAGTTATCAATACAATCCTATAAATAACTAATAGAAATACTACAAAACCCTAAAGATATGGATTTAATGTTGATTTCTAAATTAGAAAATAACCATAAAATGAATAAAATTTCTTTATTAAAAGCATAAGGAAAACAAAATAGCATAGTTGATAAATCATGCGATAGGTTGGGTTGATGGGCATGCCTCGACACATGGGTAGATGTGTCGACACAGTACTTGTCTCTGCCTATATAACTGCACATACCCATCACATTTATGGCATTGTTAAGTTAATAGAGCAACCAAGTTCTTGCATTTTTCTTCCATTGGAGTGAGAATATTTTCTAAATGTCCATAGTAGGACTTCAAGGATTGTACGGATCCTTATTTGAACATCAATGTACTTGAACACTTTGATGTGCTGACAACAAAGATGAGTGATGGGACGCGATATCGCATGGGCCGCGATATCGCATCCTCCCCTGCGATATCGTGTACGCTATATTGTGGTGCACCGTCATATCTATAAATAAGAGGCGGCTCTCCCTTGTTTCCTCATCCTAGGCTAGACAGTAGGGAAACTATGGTAGATTGATCACTCCAAAGATAGAATATTTTCCATGTGTCCGCAGTAGGAGTCCTAAAGTGAACGAATCTTTATTTGAGAAAACATTGTACCTAAACACAAGTTTGTGTACGGCAATAAAGACGAGCTTCTTGGATAAACCTTGCAGTGCATGGAATAGGCTAATTAGGATTTTATTTACTGTTATTTATTATCTATTATTTATTGCTTTCTCTTTCAACCATTCTCTCCTAGTTAAGTGCCTCAGTACGACCGCTTCAAGCATGTGTGTTACATGTGGTGATCCCAGCAACGATTAGCGTTTGGTAGCCACAGTTGCATTGGTTCAGGGTGTGTACGGTAAGTGGGAACGGATGTTGATGCTAGGTAATTTAGACTTAGTTCATTAGTTAGAGTTAGTAATTAGTTTCTCAACCCTTTACCTTGTTAGCATAGGAGACAAAAACATAAAGACTATAAAAATCATATACCTTGGACTTACTTAACCATACATCATGACAACTACAAGTAAGTCTGGGAAGACAACGATGATTAACCCTAAGTGTTCCATGGGCATGTAGGCACTTAGTTTGCGGAGTTCGACCGGATCACGCGTGCTAGGCTCGTATTCGTATGGTTAAGTGTAGGGGTATCTCGCCACTCATCAACGAGATTCTTGGAACTCCTTGCAGAACTTAAGAATAGTTTAGTGTTTCCATTTGATAAATCATGTTTTTGTATCCGATATCAGGGCACAATCTTTGATGTCGAGGATTCGATATTGCCCCTTCCGTGGTAGCCTATAAATACCAAACTTGGATGCATAGTTTACATATAGATTTCAATAGATTTTAGAAATAGACATAGAGAAGTTTTGTTAGTTTGTTTCCATTGCATGCTTGTAGTGTGATGTTACGTGATTGTACGACATCCTTATTTGGGTGTGACGTACTTGGACACATTACACGTTTGGCAATAAAGATTGAGATTACTTCCATCATTGTAGCATCCACTTAGCTTGATTATTATTTTTAATTACTTAAATGCTTACTATTTTTCTTAGTTAATGTTTATCATTTATTGCTCTTTATCGTTTTCTGTCATTAAGCGGAATGAGTATGACTAATTGTGAGCACTTAAGTGTAATTACTTAGTAACCTGATAGTGTTATCATTTGGTACACCCAATAACGGTACGCTCGGTAATCTCAACGATAGTTACATGAAGTGCAACGTGTGTACAGAAGGTTAAGAATGAATACTCATTGTACGTAGGTTAGTTTAGACTTTACTTTCCATTGTTAATTAGTTTAAATCATTAATTTCCTTATTATCAATAGGAGCAACATAAGGTTGAAACAACATCAGAAATCATATGCCTCACTTTGGACTACACCATATGTGATAAAGCTACCACTAGTCCAAGTGGGAAGACAACGAATTGTGATGAAGGCATAACAATCTAGATGCCACAACTAGTCCCATTTACAACGTTTGACCAAATTGTGCATGAATGCTTATGATTCATATGGTTGGACGTAGGGGGTACCTCACCACTTATCATTGGCGTTGTGGTTGAGGAAAATGCTATTTATCTAAATTAGTCATATTATACATGATTGTTGTAAATGCATTAACGACATATCTTTCAGAAAATATTAAGTCACAGACATCATAAACTAACAACAATGTTTATTTTACATGGAAGTGATAATGCATCATATGAAGAGAACATTCATTGGAGAACTAATTGTACTGACCTAAATCGTCGATGTAAGGCTGGAAGGGGAAACAAACACCGAAAGATCGTCAGGCAGACACAGCTGACCCTACCTTCACTCGAGGGAAAACTAGAAAAGAAAACGAAGGCAGAGTGCCTTGGATGGTTTGCACGCAAATCAACCAAGGACTTCCTCGAGCGTAAACTATGGTCTACGCTGGGGTTATCGTAATGAAATGTAAAACAATGTGCACAAAATGTAAACAGAAACGTATGCAGAACTGGTATTGCAAACAGAACATAAAATGAATGTAAAATAGAGTAAACAATAAAATGGCTAGCAAAATGAACTGTATTGTATTGCTTAGAAAAGATGTGCATCGGTCAAAGCGTAGCTGCATGTGTGGATGGTAGGTCAAGTGCCAAACCCCGGGGTGATGTGATGTTTTCAGAAGTGCTTGAATGCTAGGAGTCAAGTATGCCCGAGCACCCAAGGATTGCTGGTCTGAGTTTCCTAAGTCGTCCACCTTCAAAATTGCCAATCCCATTTATGAGAATTGACAAGGTATTTATAGGGCTGGGCTGGGCTTGGGTGCGGAATTCAAGAATGGAATCAATGGCTGGGAGATGAGAGGAAAGCGGATCTAGCGACACGTGTTCGATGAACAACTATATGTGACTTGGATGTGTGTGGGAAAGCTGTGTTTTGGACCAGGTGCATTGTATCTTACAACGTGTGACAACTCACTCAAGCTAGTGTACACTCATGGAAGCACATACAATTCAGAGCGTAAGAGCTTGACAAGCTCACAAATGAAAATTTACAATGAAATGATAATGTACAACAAGAGAAATTGGCTTTGGCTCGCTTGAAACTTATGGATCTCTGACTTGACTGCTGCAGGATGTCGATTTGAGTGGTTTTGTGGTTTTTTGAGGCATCTCTTCTTGACAAGAACTTCTAGCATGAGTTGACTTTGCCTTAGCGTGTGCACGCTGTACTCATGCTGCACTCACACTACAGCGTGAGTGACTTGAAAGTGATGCATTTCACTCCAAATTTTGATTTTTTGAAGCCTGATTTTTTAGTGCAATTGCTACTGACCTTGAAATTCAGAAATTGAGGTTGAAAGTGACTTGTTTTGAGCCACCTTTGGCAGCTCACGCTGGACTCATGCTGCAGCGTGACCACAACGTGACTTGTAGTGTGACCAAAGTGTGAGCTGCAAAAACTTGCAATTTTTGGACTTGAACCCTGGGATTCTGAAGTTTGAAGTTTGAAGTTGTCAATGATGAACTTTGAGGATGACTTGCACTTTGGAAATCAGGTCATTTTGACTCAGTTTTGGGCTCTTGAAAGTTGCTCACGCTACAACATGACCTTAGCGTGAGTGAGGAAATTTGCACCTTTTGATGTTGAAATTCGAATCCCTGAATGCTGAAGCTTGGAGTTGACATTAGTGGCCTTCGAGGATGGCTTACACCATGGAAATCAGATCATTCTCACTCGGTTTTGGATTTGGTAGAGTCAGTCACGTTGTGCTCACGTTGCTAGGGTGACTTCAGTGTGACTACAGCGTGACCAAGAAAATTGCAAACTAGCATGAGTTCCCAGGACAAGCCAGCATGTGTTCTCCCAAATTTTACCTCCGAAAGCTCAAGTGTGATTTGTTCTTGCTTCGAAGTGTTAGGCCAAAATTAGTGGTGTTTCACTAATGAGGTATATATTGAAGAGAATTGGAGTGACCAACCTCATGCAGGGGTTTTATATGTTCATGACCACCCTGACTACACTCAAGGACTATAGTCACCTAAGGTAAACAATCCTCAAGGGGATGGAGTAAGTCCTAGACCAAGGGAGGCCTCAAGGCCTAAGACCTCCTCAAAACCTAGAAAAGATAAATAAAAGGACCAAAGGAAGAACTATAGAAGCCATGGTGATTCTCCTAGTTTCTCATCTTCCTCTTCCTCCTCAACATCTAGTTTTGATGAAGATGAACGTAGGCATAGAGATAAAGCTTCATTATGGACTCAAAATAAAAATAGAAGTCAAAACCAAGGGGAAAACCAAAGACACCAAAATGAGCATAGAGAAAATCATCACAATTAGACAAATAGAAATAGAAAATTTACCATGACATGTCTAATGATAGTGAACCCTTGTTAGCCACTAAGAGCATGATGCAGATCACAAAGGCAATTAAAACACCCCATAGGCATTGAAAGAAAAGTTTCATCAAAAGGCTTGATATGAATAACATCCCTAAATTTGTGGGAGGCTATAATTCTAATTCACAACATCATTTACAAGCCTTCCATGATGCATGTGTCTTACAAAACATTGAAAGTGGGTAGAAAAAGCTTAAGCTCTTTCCTATGACACTAATAGACAAAGCCAAAGTGTGGCATATATTGTTGAAACTAAATTCAATCCATCATTGGTCCACAATGCTGGAACTTTTCAATGAGAAATACCAAGCCTATGTGAGATGTCCAACCTAAGGAAACGAATCCAAGGATGGAAACATGAACAACATGAACCCTTGGATATGGCCTTACATAGATACTATTCTCTATTGTATAAATGTCCAGGCCATGGTTTCTTTGAGGAAGAGCAACCTTTCCACTTCATAGATGGGCTTCATAGTCAAACTAGAGAGACTCTTGGGATTTATGCCCAAGGTCAATTATATGAATTAAAAAACCAACAGATCCAAGGGCTAATCAAGCATGTGGCAAAAGAAGAAGGAGAGCTATGTAAATGAGAGAATGTTGAGAAGTATCACTAGGATCTAACTCTTCAAAAGAAGAGGGTCCATAGCCATGATCAGGAAAAAGAGGTAGCTCTTGATGAGGTGATTTCACAACAAACCTTGTCAATACAAAAGTGTATCAATGGGCTTGAAGCAAGGTTAGATAAGATCTCAAAATGAATAAATGAGAAAGTTACAACTTGCATAGAAATCGTAGAGGAGAGAGTAACGTAAAATGAATCAAGTGATCACAACAAAAGGAGGAAAAAGAACCAAGAAACAACTAGGAACACTTATTGGTAAAAAGAAGAAATAGCTGAAGAAGAAGAGGCTCTAGACTCAACCATCAAAGAAGATGATTGACATCTACCTATATGACCATCCAAAGGGCTATTGCCTAGTCATGTTACATCTACATGAGTATTGGGCTTTTACATTGAATCCCAAGTTTGTACAAAGGCAATTGCCTAGGAAATTACCTTTCTCACAAGGTAATTATAGAAAATCCTACAACCAACTGTACTATCCTAGTGGGACTTCTTATCAGCCTCAAAAATACTATCAAATGTAGTGGCAGAACCCACAGTCGTGGTGGAGGCCATCATTAAACCAACTGATGAGAGCGGTTACTCTAGTAGTTATTCAAATTATTAGAGTAGTTACTCTAGCAGTTTATTCTAATTATTAGAGTAGTTACTCTAGCGGTTTATTCTAATTATTAGAGCAATTACTTTAGCAGTTTATTCTAATTATTAGAGTGGTTGCTCTAGCTGTTTCTTTAGTAGTTATTTTAATTATTAGAGCGGTTACTCTAATTATTAGAGTAGTTGCTCCCAAGCCTATAAATACAGTGCCTAGGTGCACAATTGGAAAAAAGAAGTTTGTTAGTAGTCAAGTAGCAAAACTCTTGTAGTCTGTTTGAAAGTTAGAGTATTTTCCAAGTGTTCATAGTAGGAGGTCTAAGTGTGGACAAATATTTATTCAAGCATTGTGTACCTGAGCACACCTTGTGTACGACAATAAAGATGAGCTCTTTGATTAATCCTTGCAGCACTTGAGATTTTTTTTCTTATGCATTTCTTTTATTTTATTTTCTTATGCATTTATTTTTTATGCACTTTACATTTCTGTTACTAGCAGAGTAATTCATTTTGATCAATTAAGCAAATCGTTAAATTACTCAAGCATGACCACTTCAAGCATGCGTGTAATGCTTGGTAACCTAGTAACGATTAGAATTTGGTAATCCTAGCAATGTTGCACTGGTTCAGGATGTGTACGACAAGTAGGAATGGATGCTTGTGTTAGGATTAGTTAGAACTTAGTTAATGAGTAGTTAAGTTAAATTAGTCACCTAGTTATCTCTCTCTTTCCCTATTAGCACAGGATAGAAAAACATAAAAGATAAGAAAATCATATGCCTCAAGCTTACTTAACCATGCAATCATGACATATAAGTAAGTTTGGGAAGACAACGATCAATCAACTCATCCTTATTCCACAAGGGCGCATAAGCACTTAGTCCTTGGAATTTGACCAGATAATGCATGAAACGCTCGTATTCGTATGGTTGAGCATAGGGGTACCTCGCCGCTATTGTTGGGGACTTAGTTGTTTGTGTGCTAACTAGAACATAGGAAATCATTCACATCGTTGGAACAAACCCTTAGGGTTGGTTGAGAAAATAATAAACAAGAATACATTGCACACTGAATAAACAAGTATGTCTCATTCTTCATATGAAAGCGTCTCACCGCCTAGGTCTAAAATAGAAAATAGTCGACGGTGTAATACACATGATGTTGATCTGCCAGTCCCTCAACAAGTTTGAGTGGTATATATTCGTCTCGATGAGTATATACCAGAATTTACCTTTATCCTCCATCAAGACGAACAACTACATTGGCGAGACTTAGAAGGTAACATAGTGTTACCTCTCGATCGTTCAGTCCCTAACATGCTTCTTCATGCTCTCACACGAATTGGCATGCCACACTTACATGTGGAATACGTTGTGCAAGACCATGACTTGAGAGAATATCGTCCCACAGAGGCACAACGTCAAAAGGACTTGCAATGGGAGAGACATCATAAGTCTTTAAAAGGTAAGTGGTCCCAGGATGCTCCACATGTCTTAAGCGAAAATGAGGTTGGTGAACCTACCTTAGGTAGTCGTCCACACAACGATGTTCCTTCCCTTGACTTTGGCCAAGGGGTTATTTATCAAAACCTTCATTCCACTATTCATAACCTAGGTTCTGATACCCATGAGCACAAAGGATTTGAAAAAGGGACATGAACTCATGATAAAGGCGGACATTCTAATTGTAATCATGATCAGGGTCGAGACCGTAGAATAGAAGGTTGCAGAGACCATCATAGTGATGATTCTTCTTCTTCTTCACCTTCATCATCTTCTTTACCCTCTCCTTCAATATCTAGATGTGGTCATAAAGAAAAAGACCATGGGGATAAAGGTAGGCAAAGTGGAAGTCATAGACAAAACAGCTAGGAAAGGGGATGAGGGCACTCTAGAGAGTCATGACATAGAAGAAGGGAGAGTAGGGAATAACGTAGGCATCATAGACGCCATGGACAAGACGATCACGATGAATCACTACTCGCTACTCAAAGTATGTTGGACATAACTGAGGTTGTTAGAATTCCAACAAGGCACCAAAAAGATAGTAGGATCAAGAGAGTAGATATGAACAATATCCCATGATTTGAAGGGGGATACAATGCAGATCTTTAGAATCACTTACAAGCATTCCATGATGCATGTGCCTTACAAAATATAGAGAATGAATGGCAAAACCTTAAGTTGTTTCCATGGACACTAGTTAAAGGAGCGAAAAGCTGGTACCAATCTTTAGAATTAGAATCCATTCGTAGGTGGAGTACTATGTTAGAACTATTTAATGACAAGTACCAAACGTACTCTCGAGTGTCTAACTTGTGAAAGCAAATCCAAGGCTAGAAACAAGGAGGACATGAACCCTTGGATGCTGTCATGGATTGATATTATGCACTATTACACCATTGTCCTGATATGGTTATTCGAAAAGGGATCAACTATGCCATCTCGTGGATGGGCTTAGGCATGAAACGAGAAGAACCCTTGGGACTTATGCCCAAGGGAGACTATCCGAGCATAGGTCCAATAAAATTCAAAGACTATTGGAGCAAGTTGCTAAGGAAGAAGGTGAGTTACAGAAGAGAGAAAGTGCAGAAGAGTATAATTGAGATCCTTCCCTTCAGAAGAGGGGAGGTAGATTTTGTGAGGATGAAGAAGAGTCACCACTCGAAGAGATGATGAATAGGAAAACATTGCCTATCGAAAAGATAACATTAGAAGTTTCGGAAAAGGTAGACCAAATGTGGGATTCCCTAGATAATAGATTTCAAATTGTTCTTAAAATAGTAGAGGAGTCTAGAGAGGAAGGTAGTGAGAAAAGAAAAAAAGAGGTTGAACATGCACATAGAAAAGGTAAGGGAAAATTTGCCATCATTGAAGAGGTTGTGGATTCAAAAACAGACAATGATAGTGGATGTGAGATATGTCAATATGACCATCCTAAGGGATGTTGCCCTATAATCTCACATCTGCAAGAGTATGTGGTGTATGCACTCAACCCACGATTAAACAAAAGGCAAACACC
>MNCI01006819.1:206553-272728 GCA_015680685.1 Gnetum montanum | reverse complement strand
TGACTAAGTTGAAAAGGGGAGATCTGAAAGATTGAGTGTGGTTGTCCATCTGGTGAGGTGTTTGTTGAGTTGGTTGGCTTGGGCTCATGGAAAGGTTTTACTTATTGGATGTTGACTAATTGTTTCTTATTTGGGCTATTAGGTTTGTATATGATCATGGCCCCAAATGGAAAAGTCTCATCAATAATGTAATATCCTTTCCACAATGTCTGAAATTCTGTTCATTGGGGTACATGTGTAAGATTCCAATAGAGAACCTTGTCTCCTGGTTGAAACTTAAATTTTCTAATTTTGAGGTCATGGAATTTCTTGTTGAATGCTTTATGCATTTCATTGGATGATAAGGCCATTAACCAATTTTCATTTAGCAATTTGAGGTTCATTAATCATTCTTTCTATGCTAGACTTAGATTCAAGTCAAGGTCATAGGCCTTAGAGAGTGTATGGAGCTTAGACTAGATGGGCAGTGTTGGTAGTTTTCCATACACAAGCTCATAGGAAGAATAATCTATGGGAAGCTTCCATGTGGAGTGATAGGCCTAAAGAGCATCATTTAATTTTGTGCTCCAATCCCTTCAATATTTTCTAATGGTGTGCATTAGAATTTTCATAATCTCCTGATTAGTGACCTCCGTGTTAACCATTGGCATGGGGGTGATATGGTGTTGTGAGTTTATGCTCAATCCCCAAGCACTGCATCAATTTTTGAAAAGTGGCACCTGAAAAATGAGTATCATTATTAGAAATTAATGCACGAGGCATACCAAACCTATTTATGATATTTTGTCATACAAACTAAGTAGCAGTGGTGGATGTACAGTTGGTGATAGCTATTACTTTTGCCCACTTGGTGCAATAGTCAACTGCGACTATTATATATGCCTTTCCATTTGATAAAGGTGTGATGGGACTCATAAAGTCAATGCCCCAAATATTGAATAGCTCAAGTGGTTGAATCCATTACTGTGGCCCCGCCATTTGAGTTTTCATTCCACCATCCCTTTGGCAATGATCACAAGCATGAACAAATTGGTGTGCATCCCTAAAGATTGTTGGCCAATAATATCCTACCATGAGGATTTTTATGGCCATGTGTCTTCTAGCATAATGGTCCCCACAAGGGCCTTCATGAGCATCCTAGAGGATGCACAGTTGATTCATATCAAGGATACACCAATGTACCAGGCCATCAGGACAAACTTTGTAAACGTTTCCATTAATTTCCATGAAATTCTTGACCCCATGAAGAAACTATTGTTTCTTTTTATTGTCTAGCCTTTGTGATAGTTCTTGCTTGAGTAGATAAGTGAGGATGGTGTCATACCATTTTGGTTCATCATGTATTTGTGCATTAATAGCCTCTGCAAGAAGAGATTCATTAGGTAATTGATTAGATAAGGGGCTCTCTTTCTCCTTGTCATCCCATCTTAGTCGCAATAAGTGATTTGGGACCACATTCTCTACATCTTTTCAATCTACCATTGTGAGATTAAACTCCTACAAAATCATGAGCCACCGTATGACATAGGGGCTCACCATTGATTTATTCATTAGAAATTTGATGGCACTATGATCTATGTACACAAACACTTTATAGCCAAGCACATAGTGCCTAAACTTCTCTAATGCGAACACCACTACCATCAATTCCTTTTCTATGGTGGTGTAGTGAAACACCATAAAATTTCAGGACCCTCATGCTCTAGCAAGGTCTTGGGATTTAGGCAAGGGACTTCCACAAGTGTAGTGTCATGATAGTTCAGTAGGAAAATATAGGAATTAAGGTTAGACTGTCCAATCTGGCAAGTTTTATATCTCTAGAGCAGATAGGCCCGATGGGCTCTCTGGCCCACCCAACTGGACAATTGACCTAGCTGGTAGCCTACCCAAAAGCTATGCTAGGAGTTTTCAAAAGTGTTTGGAATGAGCAAAATAGTTCGGCAAGTTTTCTAGTGGATAAGTCTGCTACACTACGCTATGATATGTAGTGTAGCAAGGCTTGAAAGATAGTTGCTCAAGCATCCAAGTACAAAGTGACAAATTGATTGTGAAGATAAGGCAGTATTCGGTCAACACAAAGTGCTACACTATGCTATGCTATGTAGTGTAGCATAGCTTAGCAAAGGCAAAGAAGAAAGGCCTGTCTTGCCAAAAGATTCTAACCAAAAAGATGCACTCAGCCATACTTCAACCTCCAAAACTCCCTATCCCACTTAGTACTTAGACCTTGAGCAAATTCTCTTACTAGAAATTGACAAATTAAACAAGGATGCATGATACACTAGCCGCTATGTTGTGCTACGCTACATAGCGTAGTAATGATGAAAAAGTAGGAAAAGCATTCCAAACATGGTTTCAATAGGTTCAAAAGCTCTCTTGCATGAAGGAAAAAAGTTGCAATTACTAGCATGACTAAGCCTCAGACAAATGCTTTTCAACTCCAACACAAATTTCAGTCAAGGCTAGTGGCTACGCTATGCTACGCTATGTAGCATAGCATAGTGTAGAAACCAACTACTTACACTACATCAATGTGTTCAATAGAGTGAGTAGCACAACACTAGTACAGAAGCATCAAGATGTCTTTGAGTCACTTGAGGACTTGTTGACAGCAATCTTCCTCACTTTGGCACCTTCTCGGCCAAGTTAGCAATCTTACTCCATCTTGCACAACCCCTAGTTAGCCCCCAAAACATTGTTCCTATGCTTCACCCTACTCGTAAAAGTAGGGAAGATGTGGTCCTAGGGCATATACTCCATTTTCTGCTTACATGATTAGCATAATGGATCTCGGCATATGCAAATCCGACAGTATAGTCACAACATAGCAAAGTTCACATCTCGCATTGCACACCCGCACAGTACAGACATAACAACATCTTGTGGGGTCTAGGACATGTGGCAGCCAAACCACATCTCTCTCCTACTCTTAGCCCTATAAATACCCTAGCAAATAATGCTTAGGGGGTTGGCAAAAAAATTTGAAAGGTTGGAAAAACATTTGGGTTGTTAGCAGAAAATTTGGTTGGCTTTTGTTGCAGTTGGCTTTCAGAAGGCATAGTTGGCATTTTAGTGAGCATTCTAGTTATCTTTGAGTTCTTTGGTTGGCTCCAAACATCCCTTTGTGAGTCAAGCATTCTGACATCTTAGCAAATAGATTAGTAAATAGAGGAACTGTGACTATACAGTTCGGTGTAAGAAGTGTCTCTCCGGTGTTGCATAACCTGTTGTGCACCTTTCAAAAAAGGCAAAGAAATCAAATCCATGACCTTGGGGTAGTGCATTTTCTCACCCAAGTTTGTTCTATTATATCCTTACTATGATCATTGTTTTGCACTATTCTCGCTATCTCGCATTCATTGATCATTGATCTACCTCGCGTATCTTACTTCTAAAACAAACATTTACATAAGGTTAAGATACATCGACTAAGTCCCTATCTGATCGACCAGACCGTTCAGGGTGCCCTGCTTCTGTTTTCTCCAACATGGCCCTCGCACGTATCTGGGGTTAAACTATTCACCTGGCAACCTCTCGGTGTTCCAGCCATTGACATTTTTGATCACTACAATTTTTGGCAATAGAAAGAGGGCTTTTGGTGCCTTTTCTGCGTCTTACGGGTAGTCTTGCATGCTCCCTGTACCCTATCACGCACTAGCATAAACGTGACACCATTTTGTGGTTGTTTATGCATCATGTGGTGCAAATTGGTTGCAACAACAGTTCCTTTGGAACCTGGCAGGACAAAAATCCTCCCATTTCCCATTGATTTCCCTATATCTAGTTTGCAATCTCCCCTTTTACCACACAAAATGATTCTAACAACGACCGTCATTTCCACCTCGAGCCTTAAGGCTCCTTTTTCGGTCCAAAGTACCATGGGTTCTAAGCAGCCACCTAGCTCAGTGATGGTACCACGCTAGTCCCTTAGGATTCAACATTTTTCACCCAAGATCTTGGCATAAGATGCAAAGCATTACAATTTTATCTATGCCAAGATCCAAGTAGATCTACCCCTGGACTGCCAAGAACTCAAGCACAAACAGAGTTTCAAGTTCCTTTATCGGAATGGGAAGGAGTTTGTCCTTAACCTCAATGTTTCCATCCCCTTGACGGAGACATATTAGTGGATCTTTGATTAGCTGCTATGGGTCAATAAGCCTAGGGAGCTGGACATGGCATCCCATTATAATGAAGCATTTTAGGATGGGTAGGAAGACTTGGAATCCCAATCCAAGGGGGGTGGCCAGACTTATCCTGCAACCATCCCTTCCATTGTGGCCTTCAAGTTAAACTCACTTTTTGCAATGGCTCCCTTTGTGATAGCCACGAATCTTGCCCAACCCATGTTTTCATCAGCCATGGGCAGACATCTTGCACCCTCAATGTATCAGCATGCACCTCCCTCAGTTTCATACCCAGGCACTCTCCCTCATCATTATTTCCCATCCTCATATCAAGCACTAGTTACGGCTATGCTACCCTGCGTACACACCATGTTTGCCTCACAGCTGCATGGAGCTTTCACTTCCATTCCATCTTCTACACCTATTCCACCATCAACGGTAGGTCTAGCCCCAACCACGTGGTGGACCACAACCTATTCACTCGCTACTTCATAGCCCACTAGATGTCATCTTACCCTTATCCCCAAGCATACCATGCCCCACAGGTATCACAACCAAGTGTGAGACTGTGGCCCATTCCATTAGTCCTGCAAATGATTAATCCTACAACACCACTAGTGGTCACTGCTCCAACAGCACCATCCACTAGGTGGTGGACCTCAAAAATGACACCCTTTTCAAGGGTAGCCTCAATGGCACCTCCTATGAGCCAAGCTACTGCCCCTACTATGCCACCAATAATGGTTGCCCCTGCAACCCCACAACTGTTTGCATCATCTCCGAGTCTGTATCAAGCGTTTCAACTTATTCAAATCCTTATTGAAGAGGTTAAACACCTCAAAGCCACCAGTTCTGACACAATGCAAGTCATGGATTTCTACCATGACGATCCCATTAGCTTGGCTATTCCCATGCTTGCATTACCCCCTGGGATGCCCCTTCCCCACTTCACAAAATACAATGGGGAGGGTAACCCGAATGGGCATCTGGTCACATTTAGATTAAAGTCTTTTTTGCTGCAACAGTGGCTGAATACCATTATTCACGTCTTTGTCATGTCTCTGATGGGCAAAGCTTTAAACTGGTACCGTGCACTCTCACGTGCCTCCATCTTAACACTGGAAGAGCTTCTGACCTAGTTTGTGAGCTTCTTCAAGTATAACTTGAAGCCCAAAGTCATGATGGATCAGCTGATGGGTGTTAAGCAAGACCCACTAGAGTCAGTACAAAAATTTATACAACACTGGAGTGCAACCTTGAATGACATCTATGAGCCTATCATGGAGGCCAATTTGCTAGCCATCTTCAAGGGGGAAGTAAATGATTTCATCAAATCCAAGCTGTATTATTTGGCTTCATGCTCTCTTACTTAAGCTTTTGCCCAGACAAAGAGCATCTAAGATGTGGCCGAGGACTGTAAAGACCTAACCTATGTTGCATACAAAAACACATACAACAAAAAGGACAAAGAAAAGGGCAAATCTGCAACAGCCATGGTGGCCATCGTGGCCAACGAGGCCAAGCCCAACAATAGTAACAATAACAAGAAAGTAGCTACAATGGAAACTAACCCTGCACCTAGCCCAAGTAACACTGCCCAACCTTCCACGTCGGCACTAGAGGTACCCACCCCTACTAAACCTAACTTTGAGCATAAATATCGCTCCAAGTACACCCCTCTACCTGTCAAGCCTTTAGAAATTTTGAAGCAATTACTAGGGGTTGGGTACATCCAACATAAGTAGATGTTAGAGGAGGCAACCAAACAACATCAGTGGTATTATGAGTTCCTTAGGAACCCCTCTTTGGCTATGCCCAATGAGTCACAAGTTCCTAAGAACTTTAGGTTGGAATGGTTTTGTGACTACCACCAACTCTGTGGTCACGATACAGATTACTGTGTTTAGCCTTAAAAGATGACATTCAATGGATGATCAATCAAGGGAAGTTGGTGCTGGACGAAAGCAACCATGTCCGCTAATGATCCCCTCAATGCTAATGATTGATCCATGCATGTTTACAAAGACCCCCTCAATGCTAATGATGTGGGGTATGTTATCAACATGATTGGCATAGACAGTAATCTAGAACCACCACAGTAGCCATTTTTAGTTTGTGTACCTCAACGTAGTGTAGCAATGCAAACGGAAGAAAAGAAACCGCAACAACCATTTGTCCTCAAGGTTCCTCCTCAGACATCTACCCCTGCATCATTCGTACTCAAAAATGCACCACCGCCCACACTAACACCGCAAACACCATTCGTCATTAGGGGGCCAAAACACTCAACCGTCCCTGTCCCACAAAGCCAACACAAAACAACATCACAACCTTCCTGTTCAAGAAAACAGGAAGAGTGCTCGACAGATGAAACAGCCAACGAATGTACTACTCTAGTTCCTTCCAAGCCTACCCCTTCATCCTTTGCATCTACGCCCACCTCATTACCAAAGTTAACACCACTATGCACGTGTGATCATCACCACCCTGCTAGAAAAGGTCTAGCTCCAAATCTAAAATCACTCCTCCTCAAGAAATTCGTTTCCTAGGACGAATGAAGGAGGAGAAGGGTGGTAAGCAACCAGAAAGTGGACGGGACCTAGATGACCTTACTCAGGTCAAATAGGCTTTGAAATAGAAGAACATAACCTTGAGCCTATACGATCTGGTAATGACCTCTATCGCACACTGCGAGGCTTTGGTTCACATGCTAGCATCCATACTAGTTGACGAAAACATGCTAGTAGAGGAGAAAGCAATCTATGTGATTATGCTCCCTGCTATGTCTGAAGAACCATCACCATCTCAGTTGACATTCCATGATGAGTCCATTAATTATGACCATGAAAAGGGTTAGGTGATGATAGCACCCCTATTCATCACAATTCGGGTTAGTCAACACAAGATCCAAAGAGTACACGTTGATGAAGGGGTTGCTACAAATGTCATCCTATTCCCCATAGTGGAAAAACTGGGTTTGGTGTACCAAATGAAACCCATGACAACGTCATGTCTAAAGTCATTCAACGGAGCACAGGTAGTGGTGAAAGGCACTATCCACATTAACTTTGTGGCAGGGGATCAGTTCCCCACAAATGCAACATTCATCGTGGTGGAAGAAATGCCTAGGCTTAACCTAATCTTGGGGAGGTCATGGTTAGCCCAACTCAAGGCTATCTTTTCACCCATACAACAGGAAATCCATCTACCTTATGCGGGCAGGGAGGTGGTGATCCAAGATGATGAAATAGCAAACCAGGCAATAAACAACATCGATATGGAGCAAGGTTTAGAGGTCATAACCTCTGAGAATGAAGCACCTATCTCCAGTGAAGCCAATTGCTTGACAAAAGAGCCAGCACAAAACACCAGCTTAGAAAATGAAACTACGTGGGCTGAATTACCTTTCCAAGTGGTAGACGACGACGTAGAAGAATACCGCAACAAAGCTTCTTGGCCTTACGCGTCGCCAAGCCCACGATGGGTTAGAAAGCAGTTGCAAGGATGATCGTTACTTGTGTAGCGTAACAACTCCACTGCTCCTTAACCAATTAATGCTCATTATGCATTTTCTCCATCTTTGCTTCACATTCAGTCAGCTATGCTAAGCATTTAATTCATTCTTTAAACCAATCGCATTACATCTACCGTTTGCATTGCGCCACAGCCCACTAAGGCCTAAAACTGGCAAAAGTTTCCCTTAACATCATCCAATGAACCAAAATGGCCTAAAACTAGAAACGACCTTAAATGGCCTAAAACTAATGATAGCCCAAAATGACTTAAAACTATCAATGGCCCGAAATGGCCTAAAATTAGCAACGGCCCGAAATGACCTTAAACTATCTTTATGACCCGAAATGGCCTAAAACTAGCAACAACCTAAAATGTCCTAAAACTAAAACAAGATACTCCTAATGAATTCAATTCATAAATAAAAAATGAATAAAGTGAAATAAAAATAAGTACAACATGTAACACATAAGAAAAATCAATCTCTTCATATTTCATTTTTTCCTTTCACAGATTAATAATGTTTGTAACATTCTTTGAATTTAAATAAAATCTTCAGCAGCTACGCTATGACCCTTCATCCCCTCCATCGTTCCCTACTTAATTAGGCTTCGTGTTTTCACATGGATCCTGCACCATGAAAGAAAAAAATAGTCAGTTAAAGCTATAATAAAGAATGAAATAAAATAAATTACTACAACATTGAAAATTAACTCACTCAAGATGGCCCCGTGTCTATCTCGGGGTGTATTCGATCCATGCCTATCGCAAGGTGTTGTAAGACCTCCTCTTCTATGATGTCAACCCAATTCCTGTCACCTAAATCAACACTTGCTGCAACTTTCTCCTTCTCTATGGATGTCCATCTTGGAGGTCTTGGAGAAAAGGTGGAAGTGATGGTCTCACCCACAAGAAAGGTCACTTCCCTCTCAGGTGATTCACTCACTGTCACCTGTTGCATGAACTTATCGTAAGCCCCAGAAGCGCCAAATACTTCATATGTATGAAACTTCATTGAGGCATCCCTATATAGGTTATGGTAGGTGGCATGTTATAGCTTATACATATGCTTATGATTTTTCTATGCCTACCCCCACTCGTAAACCTTAGCACTGTAATCCTTCCAGTCCTGGTTCTTCTTGGCTAATAAGTCCATTTGCATGCACTACTCTATTATCTCATGAGTGGCCTCATTTTGCATTGCAAGGATTTCCAATACCTTGCATAGTCAATGACGACCGTGCACCAACTGCCATCGTTGGTGTCTCGGGCCAATAGGAATTCGTTCCAGGAATGGAGGTCTCCCATCTCGGTGGTCAAGTTGGCCTTCTCCTTCTCAAGCCTCTGCACCCATTTCCAAAGTTCTTCATTCACGTGCCTGAATTCCCATAAGGATCATGCTGAGTACAAGGCACATTGGCTTGCCTCGTCATATACGTGACAAGGTACTTCAGTCACCTCCAGTGAAAATTCAGGCACGATGTCGACCTCAACCACTTGTTTGGGATTCCACTTGAGACGAGAGGCTGCCAATCACAAAAAATGCATTAGTCACAGTGACATAGTGAATGCAATGACAATTTAGAGTTTAGCATAGGATTTTAACTTACCCCCTTCTTGGTTGACCCACTTTAAACAATCAATCATGTCATCAACCACCCCTTCCATGAAAGTAAATTTATCAGGGGTCTCAATCCATAGTCACAAGCAGATCGAGGACGGGCCAAGGGTATCAATGGTCTTGTTAGCTGCATAGTAAAATGTGTTAGCTAAAGTCAAGAGAACCATTATAAGGCTTATGAGTAGTGTAAATGACAGTGTAAAGCTCCTACCCAACAAACCCTCAGGGGTGATAGCAGGGGTTGCCCATTGGCACACTGTCAAATATGTGGTCAAACTCACTAGTGTATAAATGAAGCCCCTATCCTTCCAATTGACCTAGTAGTGTAGCAGCATCCTCGATGCTCATGTGCCCCTTCGGTACCGAACTACTCTCTGCAAAAGGGTCATTGGTAGGGGACTTTTCTTGATTACCAGGAGTCTTTGCTTCATTGGTTAGACCCCTTTCTTGGTCAGCAGGGGCCTCCTCTTCATCGGTAGAGACCTCCTCCTCACTAGCTAAGGCCCTTTCTTTAATAGCAAGGGCCCCTTTTTCACTAGTCGGGGCCCCTCCTCTGTAGCTAGAGCATCCACCTTTTCACTACTCGCCCCTGGCATAGGGGCTGTTACCTCTTCTCCTCCTTCTTTCTCTTCTTCCTCAGCTGATGAAGCATGATAGCAACAAGTAGATAACATCAACTTGAAGCAGCTGCTATGCTGTGCTACACTACCTAGTGTAACATAGCATAGAGAACATTAGCAAAAATCCATAAACCAAAAAAAAAACTTACTGATCGGGGGTTGCACACTGCAAATTTTGAGTCGTAGCTTCTTCCCTCTTCCCTAGTCCATGCGAGGAGGTTCTTCAGCCAAAAGATACCTCTTACGTTACAACTTGGTCATCACCATCTCTGCAATGAGGCGTTCCCCCTTTGTCACACTGCCGATGGTAGTAGGGGTGCCTCTCCCAAGCTATCCTAGGCCTAAAAGTTGTGTGCCACCCAATCCTTGGTTGTCATCAAAAATGACTTCCTAAAAGCTTCTGGGGGGTCTTGAGATTGGGTGGTATGGAAGAATTGGCAAATCCATGGTTTGGAAATCTGGTTACGATCTTGTAGTACCCAGACCCCATTCTCGCGGACTACCAAGAATTCCATAAAATGCCATAGGCAAGCTATAAAGAAGGCATGATGCATGTTGAAACGGGACTCAAGCTTCCCATAAAGCTTGACCATTTCAGCTTGCATCCCTCTGCAAAGGTGTTTTGCC
Source organism: Gnetum montanum (assembly GCA_015680685.1). Classification (NCBI taxonomy): domain Eukaryota; kingdom Viridiplantae; phylum Streptophyta; class Gnetopsida; order Gnetales; family Gnetaceae; genus Gnetum; species Gnetum montanum. Next base: position 262,220 of record MNCI01006819.1, on the reverse strand, counting down.
CAATTGTAACAAGCCCCCTCTTCCATGATGTCCCTCATTATCTAGCTTTCTCAATTCCAATGAGTTTTCCTTTAGAGAGCAGCTTGGGGAAGGTGCGGGCATGGAAGATGGGATAAACATTTTGGCCACCAATAGCTTGGCCTTCTCAATATAGATTCCCTTTCAGTCCTTTGTTGCCCCTAACCACTCCTCAATGTCCCTTTGATGGCCTGCATCTCTCTTAGATTTTTCTCCTTCAGGGAGACTATTAGAGGGGACACTGAAAAGATCCGTGAATAATTGGTCGTTGACGTCAAACACCACATGCACACCATGAACATGTGTGTGGAAGTGGTCTACTTTCTCGGAGAATGAGTCTGCTAGGGAAAGCATTTCGACAAGTGGGACGTTTAGTATAACAGCCAAAAATAAATCTATAAGCCTAGCCTTCTAAAGGTTATGGACAAGCGTGGTTGGGATCCCATTGCAGAGCTAACACCGAGTCTCCTCCACCTCCCCGTACATAAAGAATAGGTTGGTGTCATTGCGCCTGGAGGCCATTACAGTCACCCCCTAGGATTTCTTTGCCACTAAAATAGTTTGTTGAAAACAAAACAAAAAACAAAAAAAAATAACAAAGAGAGGGTTACCAAAAGGTAAAAATCACTTGAATGTGTAATAGTAGATTCACACCTTAGTGTACCAGGATTAAATAGCATAGGAAACGATGGGAGATCCACCAAAATGTCTTCAACAATGAGTTGCTTGAGGGATGCCGATTCCCTATCCAACCAACCAGATTCCTTGCATTTTCCATAAAATTGGGAATATTGGGCTAGATAGGTTTTGAACTCACCCACAAATTGGCCTATTACGCTGACGCACACATTCCTAGTGGAGGAAAACTCCCGCAAGGCCATCTGTGCCAACTCTAGGGCATCTGTGTCACCATGAAGACCACCCTTGCCGAGAAATGCCCTGACAAAAATAAGCATATCTACACTGTTAACACTTATGTTTAGTATAGCATTGATTACAAAACCCAACAAAATACCTTCGTAGAACTCACTTGATGGCATAGTAAACTATTCTAGGTGGGTTTTGAAAGTAGGTGCCCATGTGATGGGCAACAAACAATGTGTTGTATAAGTGATAGCACTTATACTTAGGCATCTCCAAAATCCAACTTAAGCATCTCAGGCTCTTTGGACACTGGTTGGAACCTTCCACCTACTTGCCCCAGATTGACCCATTAGTCAAAAATTTCAAAATACCCTGGTTTGCCCCAAGAAACAGGGTTTCTGTGATTGTAGCTGTTGTCTCCATTAACAAGTGTGACCAAACAATCATACTAAAGTGCTGGAGTCAGAATTGTAGGAAGTCCAGCACGCCCTCCCGAAACTAGACCACCTAACATTCCACATGTGCATGGGAAGGATGGACATTGGCCATTGGTTCTCTAAGGTAGCACAAGACTCCTACAATCTCCAGGATAATCAAAATGGCTTTCAGCATGACCCTGCACAACGAAGAACCAAACATTAGCATTACATACAAGTGAAGGTTACACATAGCGTAGTGTAATCCTTTGATCACGTATAGCGTAGCATTACCTTTTCATTGCATGTAGCATAGCATGATTTCATAGTTGCAAAAAAATTAAACAAAAAGCACAATACAAAAAACAACAACAAAGCAAGTTTTGTAGCATAGCATGGCCATCAAACTTCACACAATGTAACAATGCATAGATGACATGTAATGATACGAATGAACAACAATAGAAATATGTGCAACAAAACAATGACGTAATCAACACATCACTATGACAAGTGTAGCAATACGGAGAACTCAACAAAAAATGAATTTAGCAACGTAGCGATATTGTAGATTCAACTGAGTAGCAAAGGCGACGAACCCAAAGACCTCATGATGCACAGGCATATCGCAATAAAAGCATTACAAAATGTAGACAAATAAAAGTTCCCTATGCTACAGTTGTCTAACCATACTTTGGATGTAAAAAATAACTCGCGTTGTACTACGATAAACACATGTCTTAATTGTTAAATCTCCCAAACAGCCAAACCCACTTGAGGACAATGCGCTACACTAACCATGCACTAAGTTATCCAAACTTGCTCAAACCCCAGTGACAAGGCAGTCGCAAAAATGGTGGTCAAGAAGGTACTGCATGTAGCTATAGCGTAACATCCATACAGCCGCGGTGTCCAATCGGAAACAATGGCAGTGTAGTGGCCAAAACGAGTGGCAAAGGATGTGGATTTCAACAATAACTACAAAAGTTTGAACAACAAAGGTAGCATAACAACTTACCGAGTAGACAGAGCCTCCTCCAGCACTTCAACGCGCACCTGGATCAGGTGCCCCAAAGTGTCCTTAACTTTGTCCACCTTAGCGAGTCCTCGGTGCTTACATTCACTTTTAGGCATCATTTCTTTACTTGCAAATGTTGTCAGCTGCTACGCTACACCATTTTGCTTCCTCTCGGCATGATCGTGCTATGCTCTAGATGTCACCTCTACACTCTAACAATGAAAATGATAAGTTTACCATGGGTAAACCCTTATTTATAGCTAATGCGGTGAAAAGAACTTACCATTTTCGCATCCCAGGTAATGTGGGATGCCCCATGTAGCGTAGCACTTTTTTGTCAAAAATTGTGATAGCGTAGCATTCTCATTTGCAAAGAGGTGGGCCCAACTGAAAAAATTTTCCCACCTTAAATTAGTAACCTACCTGTACAAATCCCATATGCCATAGTCTACAAAGACCTTAAACTAGTGATGTTTTACGGAGCCAACCTGTTAACGGTCTGCAAAGAGCTTAAAGTAGTAACATTTTATGGAGCCGACCTATTAACAGTCTGCAAAGACCTTAAACTAGTAACATTTTACAGAGCCAACCTATTAACGGTTCGCAAAGACCTTAAACTAGTAACTGTACCTTTACAACTTGTTAAGGGTCCACCACGACCTTAAATTTCCATAATTAATTACATGTTTGAACCCACTCGTAGTCTGCCAAGACCTTAAACTGGTAATCTGCAAACTTGGCCAAATATCTAAAAATTTTTACATGTTTCATTATTGCTTTGCAAATATTTACTATTATGCACCATAGGTACAAACAGGTATCACTTGACCAGGATTTTTCTTACTATGGCAGGTTGAACAAGATGACCATGTAGTGGGATCTACAGTCACCTTTAACCTTGACGAGTCCTCATGGCAAGCTTGCAAGATATCTAAACTTAGAGTCGATAGACTAGAATTCATCTATTGATAACACTGTAGCGTCCCTGGAAACGTCCCTAGATTGACCCAAACATTTGGTCCAAGCCTTAGACTTAGAGGTTGGGACGTGACTAAGGATCCTCTCATTGAAGCACCAGTAAAGACGTCCATGGGGGAACTAAAGACACTAAAAATAAGTTCTCTCTTGGATGAACAAATGCAAAAGGATGTATCCAAAGTCCTTCAAGATAACATCAAAGTATTCGCATGGTCTTACAATGACATGCCAGGTTTGGATTCACGGCTAATACAACATAACATTGTATTAGATTCATGTGTCAAACCAGTTAAAACAAAAAGCTTAGAAAATTAAACCAGAAATTGCACTAGCCATACACGATGAAATCACCAAGTTATATCAAGCAGGCTTCATTCGAGTAGTTGATTACTTGGAATGAGTATCAAACATCATTGTAGTTACTAAGAAAATGGGAGGTACACAAATCTTTATAGACTTCCAGAATCTGAACAAAGTAACAACTAAAGATGACATTCCATTGCCGAGTATCGACCAACTTATTGATAGTACAGCTGGTCATGCGTTATTATCCTTTATGGATGGGTTTTCAGGTTACAATAAAATTCACATCAACCAAGAGCATTAGTTGAAAACTACATTCACAACCCCTTGGGGAACTTTTTGTTACATTATGATGCCCTTTGGTTTAAAGAATGTTGGAGCAACCTATCAACAAGCCATGACCTACATATTTAGCGACTACCTCCTACAGAGACTTAACAATTATGTGGATGACATAGCAATCAAGTCTAAGATGGCTATCGATCATCCCATAGATCTAGAGGTAGTCCTCAAGCATTGTCATAGGCATGACTTGTGTATTAACCCAAAGAAATGTGTTTTCAACATTAGAATCAGATGCATGCTAGGGTTTGTAGTGTCAGAGGCTGGAATACGAGTGGACCCTGACAAAGTTAAGACCATCATTAACCTAGCACCCCCTACTAACCTTAAAGAATTACGCAAGTTGCAAGGTAGAATACATTTCATTAGAAGGTTTATAGCAAGGTTGACTAACAAGTTACACCTCATGCAACACTTACTAAAGAAAGGGGTTATCTTCGAGTGGATAACCTAGTGTCAACAAGCCTTTGATGACTTGAAGAAAGAGCTTTTACACCTCCCAACTGTTTACCCACTATAGAGGGATAAGCCTTTCTACATCTACCTTGCCACCTTGGACACATCTATCACAGCACTTTCATGCCAAAAAAGAGAAGACGACTCTAAGATCCCAGTCTATTACCAGAGCCATGCACTAATTGCATATGAAGCCAAATACAACGAAGTGGAAAGGAATTGTCTCTCCCTAGTGTTCTCACTAAAAAAGTGGAGACACTACCTGTTCCGTAGTCAAGTAACATTATATGCAAAAGCAACTTACTTCAAGCTATCACAAACAACTTATATTAAAGTAGCAAGATAACATGATGGAAAGCAATAATAGTGGAATTCGATTTACATTATGTGGCCCAGTCATCAACGAAAAGATAAGCAATAGCTACACAGCTTGCAACCTCACCCATTGATGATTAAGCAACCATAGAACCTGAATTCCTTGATGAACATGTTGGCATTATCAACCTTGTGCGATTGCATTTCAAGGCCATTTTGCATTTCTTTGGTGCCTCGACCACATGAGTTGGTAGTGCTACCACTATCCTTATGTTTCCCTTGGGGGACATTCAACCTTTTGCCTACCACTTCACACTCCTTTGTATGAAAATGTAGCTAAGTACGAAGGACTTCTTAGAGGCCTCCTAGCAGCCCAGAAATTAAAATTCAACATTTGGCAATCCAAGGTGATTCTCAACTTGTTGTGAATCAAATAACTAAGGTATACACCTATAAAGCTTTACATTTACAGCCTTACTATGATTTGGCCAAAAACTTGTTAATAAAATAGTTTACCATGACAGACATCCAGCATGTGCTATGTAGTGAAAATACCATAGCTCATGCCTTGGCTATGCTAGCGTTAAATGTGCCTCCACACCTGTTTGCAACCTTACCTACTTCGATAACAAAATGCATAGACCCTGTCACCCAAGTTGTACACATGGCCTCCATAAGCATTACCAACACCCAAGAGTGGTACGTTAACATGAAAGCCTACCTGAAGCATGGTGAACCCCCACATGGCTTGACATCCACCCAAAGGGATGCAATCCAAAAGCGAGCATAGTAGTATGTCCTAGTAGTAGATAATACCTTATGTAAGTCCTCCTTTGATGAAATACTGCTAACTTGTGTTGGTGGGGAGGAGGCACAAAAAATCATTAGTGAGGTCCATGAAAGAATATGTGGAGGACATATAGCTCCCAGGTCCATGGCAGCTAAGATCAGACACCTAGGGTATTACTGGCCTTGCATGGAACGAGATTGCTTTACTAAAGTAAAAACGTGTGACATGTGCCAACGTCATGCAAACCTTATACATGTGTCACCTACTAAGTTGCACCCTACACAGATCACATGGCCATTCCAACAATGGAGACTAGATATCATAGGACCCATAATGCCTAAGTCTTCCATAGGGCATAGCTTCACCCTTACTACCACTGAGTACTTTACGAAGTGGGCAGAGGCTATTCCCCTTAGGAAGACTACATCACAACAAGTTTGCCACTTCATCTTGGAAAACATCGTAACAAGGTTTGGTCTTCCCATAACTATTGTAACAAATAATGGGCCATAGTTTAGTAGTGTAGAAACCAAAACCTTTTGTAGAAACCTTGGCATTAAGCAATCTTTCTTGTCGCCATACTACTCGCACACAAATAGTCAAGCAGAAGCAACAAATAAGGTCATCATCAACTTGCTTAAGAGAATGCTTAGCAACAGCAAGAGGCGGTGGCATGAGCAAATCCTCTACATGCTGTGGGCCTACCATACGACATGTAGGATGGCTACAAGTAAGACTCCCTATAGCCTAGTCTACGGATCTGAAGTAGTATTACCTATTGAATTGTAGGTACCATCACTTTGGATTATCCTCTCAAGCATTGTGAATGAGGCCCAGAACAACGAGTCAAGAATCATCAACCTTGACTCCTTAGAGGAAGAGCGTGCACAAACACTAGGTCACATTGAATTCTATCAGGACAAGCAGCGACAAAAGCATCACATCACCCTACATGAACGACCTATAAAAAAGGGTGACCTAGTCCTCAAAGCTATCCATGAACATACAAACAAGTTTTCAACAAACTGGGAAGGTCCATTCGTAGTAATAAAAGCCTACGAGAATGGGGCCTTCAAGCTGGTAGACATGGATGGTAGAGTGTTTGCAAATCCTATGAACCATTTATACTTAAATTTGTACTATGTTTAATGTAGAGGCAAGGTAAGAGGCAAGGTAAGCACATCCATAGTCCGCTACAACTATAAAAATGGCATCCATAGTCCGCTACGACTATAAACTAGCATCCCTAGTCTGCCATGACTATAAGATGGCATAGATAGTCCACCATGGCTATAAACTAGCATAGAACATCTGCTATGACATTAAACTAGCACAGATGGTTCGTTACGACCTTAAACTGGCCCATTCACTATCCGCTACGATGATAAACTAGCACAGTTATCTGTTGGGACCTTAAACTAGCACAGTGGTTTGCTAGGACCTTAAACTAACACATTGCGGTCTGCTGAGATCTTAAACCAGTACATCAAATGGTCTACCAAGATATTAAACTGGGTTCATGGCACAACGTTCCCAAATCATATCCACCACCACTCGAACAAGCGAGCGTGCACAGTGTCGACACGGGGTGGAACATTTGCAATTCCAGAACACAGTTCATGATGACAAACGAACACCCTCTAGAACATATGCAATGCCACTACCCCTGATGTCTTGCTAATCCTCCAAAAATATCATCTAACATCTTGTTGACCTTTCGGAGCTACTGCTACCATAGCCCATCACCTTGGCATTAGCTTCCAGTGTTAGCACCTGCCGTTGGAGTTCCAGCACTATTGTGGCCCAGCCACAAGGTTGCTATCCTCTAGCCCCCACCATCTTTCGAGCTCAAGACATGTTCATTTGTTAGCCCTCACACATTATGATTGAACTACATGATGTTTTCCTTAGGTGAGAACTCCTAAGCAGTCGCATCAATGCAACTCCTAGCTCCCTTGGTGTTGGCTCCTTCAGCCTACTGCTACGAGGACCGCTACGGGCCTTCTTACTTTGGACATCGCATGTCTCAACAATAATGCCTATCACTTCAAGGACATCTAAAGCAAGTAAGACCTTTGCCTAACTACATTTCATGGTTACATCTCTGGTCTACTTTCTATTGCGCTTGCAGGATACCAGCTAAGATGGCATCAGTCAGAGATGTGTTTCGCCTGGAGGATAGGACACCATATCATTCCAAGGTGACCACTCTGACTAGCTTAGCTACTTGGGAGTGCACATCTTATCCTTCCTTTTAAGCCTTCGTCATCTTGTTTCTTACACCTGTAGTTTCCCTTTTCACATCCCTTTTACAAGCTTTCTTGATGCATGTAAAGCCCTCCCATATGCTCAATCGCAAAGTCCATGATGCACGTAATGCAACTCATCACATGGGAAGCATCTATAGGCAGGTCAAAACCCCACAGGGATGTAACATAACTCATCCCAAGGAGGAAACACTTGTCTTGCAACAACAAGGTTGTTTGCAAATGAACATGGCTAAATAGCAAAAGAAAAGTGCAAAAGTGTGACAAAAAAAATCTCAAAAAAGGAAAAAGAGCATGTGCCCAAAGTAAAATGGCACACCAACTATTTTACAATGACCCTCTCCAAAAATTTTGATGAGAGGTCAAAAGCCAATCAAAGAAAGATGTTCAAACATGCTAATTCCCTCACAAGAACTCTGACGAGGGACCGTGCTACATTTCATCTTTCCTTTGCCTGAACCTATCCCCTCAAGTCCACCCTTTTCCCCTTTTCCCTACATAACTATCTTGTTACTCCTAAGCACAGCAAAGCGACAGCTGAGTAACCACCAAAGAACAATGTTGGCAACTTTTCCTTTGTGGTATTTTGTATTCTTTATCGACGTTTATCGGGCGGATCCTCCAAACATCGACAAAGAGGGGCCAGTGAAACACTATAAAATTTTAGGACCCTCATGCTCCAGCAAGGTCTTGGGATTTATGTAAGGGACTTCCACAAGTGTAGCATCATGACAGTTCAGTTGGAAAATATAGGCACTAAGGTTAGATTGTCCAGTCTAGCAAGTTTTCTATCTTCAGAGTAGACAGGCCCGATGGACTCTTTGGCCAGCCCAACTAGACAATTGAGCTAGCTGGCAATCTACCCAGAAGCTATGCTAGGAGTTGCTGAAAGTTTTTGGGATGAGAAAAATATTTTGGCAAGTTTTCTAGTGGATAAGTCTGCTATGCTATGCTACTCTATGTAGCATACCAAGCCTTGAACGATAGTTGCTTAAGTGTCCAAGTACAAAGTGACAAAGTGATTGTGAAGACAAGGCAGGATTTAGTCAACACAAAGTGCTATGCTATGCTATGCTATGTAGTGTAGCATAGCATAGTAAAGGAAAAGCAGAAAGACCTGTATTTCCAAGAGATTCTAACTAGAAAGTTGCACTCAGCCACACGTTGGCCTCCAAAACTCCTTTCCCCACTTATTTCTTAGACCTCGAGCAAAGTTTCTTGCTAGAAATTGATGAATTAAACAAAGATGCATAATACACTAGCTGCTATGTTGTGCTACACTACATAGTGTAGCATAGTGTAGTAATGATGCAAAAGCAGGAAAAGTGCTCCAAACATGGTTTTAGCAAGTTCAAAAGCTCTCCTGCATGAAGGACAAAATTTGTAGTTGCTAGCATGACTAAGCCTTAGACAAATGCTTTTTAGCTCCAACACAAATTTCACTCAGTGCTAGTGGCTACGCTATGCTACACTACGTAGCGTAGCACAATGTAGCAAGCAGCTACTTATGCTACATCAATGTGTTCAATAGCGTGAGTAGTTCAACGCTAGTATAGAAGCATCAAGACTTCTTCGAGTGACTCTAGGACTTGTTGATAGTAATCTTCCTCACTCTGGCACCTCCTCGGTAAAGTTAGCAATCTCACTCCATCTTGCACATCCCCTAGTTAGCCCCCAGCACATTGTTCCTACACTTGACCCTACTCGTAAGAACAGGGAAGATGTAGTCCTAGGGCATAAGCTCCATTTTTTGCTTACATGGTTAGCATAATGGATCTCGGCATATGAAAACCCGGTGGTATAGTCATAGCATAGCAAAGTTCACATCTAGCATTGCACACTTGCATAGTACATATAGAACAGAATCTTGTGGGGTCTAGGACATGTGGCAGCCAGACCACATCTCTCTCATACTCCTCGCCCTATAAATACCCCACAAAAAAATGCTCGAGGGGTTGGAAAAAAGAAATTGAAAGGTTGGAAAAACATTTGGGTTGTTAGCAGAAAATTTGGTTGGTGTTCATTGCAGTTGGATTTCAGAATGGATAGTTGGCATTTTCTTGAGCATTCTAGTTATCTTTGTGTTCTCTAGTTGGCTCCAAACATCCCTTTGTCAAGCATTCTGATGTCTTAGCAAATAGATCAGCAAGCAGAGGAACTGTGACTATACCATTCGGTGTAAGAACTGTCTCTCCGGTGTTGCATAACCTATTGTACACCTTTCAAATAAGGCAAAGAAAACAAATCCGCGACCTTAGGGCAGTGCACTTTCTCACCCGAGTTTGTTTTGTTATTTCCTTACTATGATCGTTGTTTTGCACTATTCTTGCTATCTCGCATTCATTGATCATCGATCTACCTTGCATATCTTGCTTTTGAAAGGAATGTTTACATAAGGTTAAGATACACCGACTAAGTCCCTGTCTGATCAACTAGACTATTCAGGGCACCCCACTTCCGTTTTCTCTAGCACATCCCTCGCACGGATCTGGGGTTAAACTATTCGCCTGACAACCTCTCAATGTTCCAGCCATTGATGTTTTCGGTCGCTACATGTAGTTCAGATATGCACATGTAATAATTTAGCTTATGTAGTAAAGGTAATATGGATGTTTTTGATCATCCATCTATGTAAGCACTACCCTAAAAGCATAATTTGATGCATTAATCATCACATGAAATGGTCTAGACCAATTAGGTGCTTGAAGAATTGGGGTTTCAAAAGCTTCTACCTCAATTTCTCAAATGTTGTTTCACATTTAGGGGTCCAAATAAATGATGCATCCTTCTTTGTCAATTCTACCAATAGCTTAGCGATTTTGGAAATATCCTCAATGAAGCACCAGTAGTAGCCAGTATGACCAAGGAATGACTGCACTTCTTTAATTGTTTTAGGTTGCCAGGTTATTCCTTGGATGACCCTTATTTTTTTACAGTCCACCTTAATTCCTGCTTTTGAAATATGGTGTCCCAATACTATGCCTTCCTAGACCATAAGATGGCTCTTTTGCCAATTGAGCCAAAGGTTTGTTTCGACACATCTCTTCAACACCTACTCAAGATGATCCAGGGCTTGCTCGAACATAGCTCTATAGGTCAAAATTTCATCCATGAAGACTTCTACCCTACTACCGATTTTTTGTTGGAAAATTCTAAGAATTAATCGTTGGAATGTGGCTAGGGCATTACATAAATTGAATGACATCTTACGATAAGCAAAAGTTCCCTAAGGACTTGTGAAAGTTGTCTTTGCTTGGTCCTCTTGTGCAATCCGGATTTGGTTATAACCATGTAGAAAGTTGTAATAGCAGTGCCCAAAAATGGTGTCTAGCACTTGGTCGACAAAAGTTACTGAAAAATGATCTTTGAAAGTTGCAATGTTGAGCAGTCAAAAGTTGATGCACACCCATCATTTACCTCCTTTCTTGGGTATGATAACAAGTGGATTGACCCACTTACTATCTGTAATAGGCTAGATGAATCCTACCTTTAGGAGTTGTTCAATCTCCTCTTTGATAATCTACTTTAATTTGGGATTCAAATGTCGTTGTGGGATTCAAATTTCGTTGTGTATATTTGGTGCTAGCATATTCTTGGATCTATCCTAGTGAGATTAGAATATGACTAGGTAAAGCCCGCTGACTATTTTTCCACAAATTTTATCAACATTATCTTTTGTTCTATAGCAAGCTTGACATTAATGAGGACCAACCTTCCATTTTTTAGGAATACATACATCATTCCAGCTAGTAGTATCTTTAGTTCAAGGGGTTCTTGTCTAAAATTATTAGGAATCTCCAACTCTCCCCAATTAACATCATCATTTTCTCCTTCAAAGAGTTGGTGATGAAATTTCTTGAGTTCATCCATACTTGCAACATATTCGTATGTTAAGCCCTCAATAGGTTCCATGCATAATGTACTACTACTAGAATCAATTGTCAACCATTGGGTGCCTTCCTGTTTTGTGGCTACTGCATACAGATATCTCTAGATTTTATCTTCTGGTGCATATTGCTTACATGCAGAGATAGATCTTCACTTTATTGATCATAACTTCTACACATAATGGCACCCTGAATCACTCTACATGATACATGGAATCCTCTTCTTCTTGATCTTTCCAAATTCATTTTTTTATATCTGTAAGAAAATATTTCTAATGCCCATTTTGGCATCAATGGTGCTTAACCACATCCTTCCCATAATAATTGGGAAGTCCACCTTGTAGTTCTCCACCTTGATTACTAGAGAGTTGGTGGGATATGACCACCCACAAACAATGGTTATGATGTCCTCTACCAGTCCCAATGGAATAGTGGTGGACTAGTTCACTAGTTCCAGCTGGATGTTGCTCTTCTTCAAAGGAGGAAGGTTCCACATTGTGTACATATCATGTGAGATAATATTAACACCAAAACTAGAGTCATGAAGAGCTTTACAAGGCTCATTCCTAGCAATTTGCAAATATACTAGAGGATTCCTAGGATCAGCTAACTTTCTAGGTAGGTTACCAACTCAAATCCAATCAGATACAACATGGGTCAGCACTATAGTATGGATTCAAGAGGGGTTTTGGTTTGAAAGGGACTCAAATATAGGTGAGATAGAGGAAGGGGGAGGAGCAGGGGTACCAACCACTAATGTATCTTAGGGCTTTGGTTGACTACGAGGTCAAAAGAAGGGTCTTTCCTTTGTTCATGGTTCTGACCCACTTGTTCGGTTAACCAGTTGCAAATTAACCACTCTAATAGCATTCCTTTGTTGTGGTTGGGCAGGCAATTCAACCTGCATGGTTAAAGCAGGTGGTTGTTGTGTAGGAGATGGATGAGTAGGTGCAAGAACAAGAGGTGCATAAGGATAGTAGGTGGCATCCCTCCTTGGATAAGATGATTAGTATACTTCAGGAGGGTAGTGGTGAGGTTGGTAAGTGGTAACATGACTAGAGGAATCTCATGGAGATAAATCTTGCTAAACATAGTAACTATAGGGATCTAGTTACTAGTAAGGGTACTACTATCTTAGAGGTGACAACACCCACGATTGTGGTTGCTGCCACTACTTGTATAATTTGTAGGATTGTGGTGGAGGTTCACTTGGATAGTACTACTATGGTTGGTGGAATTATCTAGGATTACCTTATCAATAAGGTAATCTTTTGGATGTTTGCCTTTGTGCAAGTCCTGGATGTAAGATATACATCTAAGATTCGTGCAAGTGTGACACAACTAGGCAACATCCCTTAGGATGTTCATACTAACAAACATCACAACCATCATCATCATCTGAATCACTATCCACAGCCATCTCTATCGCAACCATTTTACCCTTACCCTTAGATATGGCACATTCAACTTCCTTATGTCTCTGGCACTCATGTTAATCATTTTTCTCCTTAGACTCTTCTACAATTTTTAAGATAGCCTAAAACCTATTGTCCATGGAGTCCCATAATTGATTAACCTTAATCTTGATTTCATATTGCAATTTTTGGAGTGGCAAGGTTTTCTAATTAGCCACCTCATCTCTGGTGAATTCATCCTTACTATCATAAAATAAAACCCCTCTTTTTTAGATAGAAGGATCCTTGTTGTATTCATCTGCACTTTCTTGTTTTCTCAATTCTCCCTCCCCCTTGGCTACCTACTCAATTAACTGTTGAATTCGATGGATGCTTACCTCTATCAATCTCCCTTGAGCATAGATGTTAAGGGTTTTCCTAGTTTCAGATCGCAACCCATCTATGATATGGAAAAGCTGATTAAGTTGAGAGTATTCGTGGCCAAGGCACCTATGCAACAAAGAGTAATATCAGCCAATAACTACATCCAAGGGCTCCTGGTTTACTTGTTTCCACCCTTGGATCTATTTCCTTAGGTTGTATACTCAAGAGTACATTTGATATTTTTCATTGAAAAATTCCAACATCATACTCTATAGCTTGATTAATTCTAGTTCCAAGGATCGGTATCAATTTTCTACTTCTTTTATGAGTGTCCTTGGAAATAATTTTAGCTTCTATCAATCATTCTCAATATTCTGCAAGGCACATGCATCTTGAAAGGCTTGAATATGATTTTCGGATTGGCATTATATCCTTCCTCAAACTAAGGGATGTTGTTCATGTCTAGCCTTTTTATTCTGCTATCTTTCACATGCCTTGTTGGTATCCTCATAGCCTCTATAATATTCAACATGCCCTGAGTGGCAAGTAGAGGTTCATCAAGGCCATGGTAATGGTGCCTACAATGCTCTATACTAATCCTTCTTTCTTGATGATGGGCCTCTCTAGATTACCCATGTCTTTGGTCATGATTATCCCGACAATCCCTTCTATTGTTCTAGTCTTGTCAGTCATATCCATCACAGTTATTCCTTCTACAGCCATGATCTGAGCCAGTTGATGATGAAGAAGAAGATTATGAAGGGGAAGAATAAGGAGAAATTTCTTCACATTGATGCCTATCATCCTTCCTTCAATGCTTGTGACCACGATAGCAATCGTAATCTCCTTTTCCCCCTTATCTTGACTTGCCTCTCTAGATCCATTTTTTTCATTGGATCTATTTTGACTAGAATCTATATTATGAATTGTGGATTGTACATTCTAATTGAGGGCTCCTTGAACAAAGTCAAAGAGAGGAGAATCACTAAATAAGTGGTCGCCTCCATCAAATGGACCAAGTGAAGGTGGAAAAGTGTTTGACCCTTTGTCCTTTACAAGCTCATGTTGGTGCTCTAGCTGATGATGCCTTAATCTTTGTGCTTCAATGGGATGATAATCCCTTGAGTCAAGATCTTACATCTCATTTTCTCCATGAAGATGTTGAAGCCCATGTCATGTGAGCATTAGCTAGAGCATTGCTAGAATAGATTAATCAGGTGGCAACACAATGTTGCCTTCCATGTCATGCTACCACAACAATTCATCTTAATGCAAGATGAAGGTGAAGTTGGGTACATACTCATCGGGATGAGCATATACCACCTGGTATTGCTGAGGTACCTAGATTACCTTGGGCATACATGGGCTCCTATGAGAAGAAGATATTTTGTGTTAATGAACTTATAGGCAGTGTGTAGTTAAGGTTTAATTTAATTATAATAATTTTTATTTTCATAAGATTTGATTCTTAGGGTTTGAACAATGATGTTACTAAGTTTTACTTGGTTTAGATAACGCATGTAGAACTATAGTCCTTGACAATGGTGCCAATGATGAGCGGTGAGATATCCCTATGCCCAACCATATGAATCACAGGCATTCATGTGTGATCCAATCAAATTTTGAAGACTATAATTACTAAGTATGCTAGAGCTAAATAATGCATGTGTATTCTTCATTCGTTATTGTAGCGACCGAAAATGTCGATGACTAGAAAATGTCAAGGGGTAGGCAGGCATGATAGTCTCGACCCCGTACCCATGGGAGGGATGTGCTAGGTGTGTGTGGATACGGGGCACCCTGAACGGTCTAGTCAATTAGACAGGAACTTAATCGACGTCTATATAGCCTTTTACAACATATATTTTTGAAACAGGAATGAAAATGCGAAGTAATACTTGAAGGTAAATAAAGTAGAAAAAATAATGCAGAATGTAATAATAAGCAAGAAACAAAGTAAAATGTAGTTAGAAAAATGCACCGCTCTAAAGCTACAAATTTGCTCTTTCAGGGAGGATACAGTCGGTTGCATAGCGTAGCGGAGTGCAGAGATCTTGAGAGTAACAAGGATGTGGAGAATAGAATAGGTTGTGCACTTGGGCGTGGACTTAGGTGTTGATAATGCAAGGATTCTACCAAGGTGGTAGAAGAAGGGTGGAGCAAAATGTTACTTGAAAATGCTAACTATTTGTGGTGTCAAATAGAGAGCTTACAATGTTGGATGTTACAATGCTAGAGAGAGGAGAAGTTTTTGGAATTCAAAAAGTTTCCACCCCTTGAATGCTTTTTGCCCAAAAAAATGCAAACCCTTTGTTGAATATTATTTTTACAAATCCAATTTTGGACCCTTTTAATGCTATTTGCTAGGGTATTTATAGGATCAAGGGCATGTAAAAGGAGCAGTTTTGGATGTCACACGCCTTGGGCCTTCATTGATTTGTTTTTATTGCATGTGCCATGCATGACCATTGGACTTGCATGACCGTTATAATGTGAGTATGTCATACCATAAATGTGCGCCTGCCACACCATAATTGCATCGTCGGCATCTGGAAACATGTGCCAATGGTCCAATTAGGTGAACTGCATTAATGTTGCACAACCACCTGCATGCCTTGCTATGATTTGTAGCATAGCACCTTGCCATGCGTTCTACTATATGTGTGTTGCATGTTTGCTATGCTATGCTACACTATGTAGCGTAGCGTAGCATAGCGACTAGCCTTAGTCGCAAAAAGCTTTGTCGATTTGCAAACCCTACTTTCACGAGACTTGCAAACTTGTTGATTCTACTTTTTTGAGCTTCCTTCTATCTCTTTCATAGGACTACTATGCCTTGCTGCACCATGTAACTCAGCGTAGCATAGCAGCAGACATGGTCCGCCACTTCCTAATGGAAAGGAACATTGTTGAAGGACTTAAGGTTGAGCGAGGGGATCGATGACATAGCCAATGTTGTCATGCTATGCTACGCCTTGTAGCGTAGCATTGCACTTTGTTCTGTAGTCGCTTTTTGAAGCTTTCTACGCTGTATAGAGGGGTGTAGTGTAGCATAGCAGACTGTGCAACTTAGAAAACTTTCTGAATGGTTTCGCGCATCCAGAATGCTGCTTCCAACTCCGTGCACCATTTTTGAGCAGGCTATTGGTTGGGTAGGCTACTTAGGTGGACAAGCAGGGTCACCCATAGAGCCTATTTGTGCCCAAAGTAGAAAATTTTCTGAACTAGCTGGCCTAAGCTCAGAGGGTTCTCCTCCTGAAGAACTATCATGGTGCTACGCGGATTGCAAGGCCTGGTGAAGTGAGAATGACTTCACAATTTTTTGTGGTGTTTCATTAGCCCCTCTTTGTCAACATCTAGAGGATAGGCTTGAGAGATGTTGACAAAATATATGAAACACTGTACCAAAATGCTGAGGTTGTCGCTCGGTGAGTGTCAAGATGTCACTTGGCTACACTTGAGAGTGTTGCACTAGTTTTGCAAAGGTTAAGGCAGAGAGCAAAGATGATGTTTAGCAAAGTCCCTCATTGGAATGCTTTGAGGGGCTCATTTGCTTTTTCATCTTTGGCTGGCACTGTTCTTCAACCTCTTATAGGTTAGGTATTTCCTTCACAGGATGAGTTGCATTACATTCATAAAGGGTTTTGATGTACCTACAAATGTGTTCCATGCGGCGAGCTATGTTACGTGCATCATGGAACTTGCACTCTGAAGTAGCGGTGCTACTCGAGGCACTCACTTTGTGATGCTGTAGCATTTATCGCTATAGCAAGATGTGCCCACAGGGGCAAAGGTCTTGTTGGCTACTAGCATTGTTGTAACTCTTAGGCATCGTTGCTAGTGTGAGATGCCCAAAGCAGGAAGGCCAGCAGTGGCCTTGGAAGCACCAGCATGGAGGAGTTGGCCTCCGAGGTGTCGAGAGTTGTTGTGGGTGCGGATGCACTGGAATCCCTACCAAAGGGATGCATGCTAAATTCAGCTATGGGATCAGCTACCACATAGCTAAACATCGTGCGAGCTGAGGCATTGGCAGGGGACTGGAGGTTTAGCCCAGAGACTACCATGAGGACGGTGGACCATGGCGATAGTAGGTTTGGAGGGCCAATGTGACTTCATACAGCATCTTCGGAGGGTCAACATGATGCCAAGGGTGGTGTTGTTGCATCTATCTCAGACCACATTCTCAATGCGTCGTGAATCGCATTCCAGAGCTGCGATGTCGCACCCACATGTTAGCATCATGCATGCTTATCTGATGTGTACTCGGTGTGGATGCACGTTGGGGATGCAACGTGAACCCAGTTTAAGGTCTTGGTAGACCATGTGTTGGTTTAAGGTTCCAGTAGACCACTGTGCTAGTTTAACATCCCAATGGATTGTACATGCCAGTTTAACATCGTAGCAGAGGAGCAGTGCCAGTTTATAGTCATAGTGGACTAGCGGTGCCAATTTTACATCGTAGTGGATAGTTGCTGCTAGTTTAACATCGTAGTAGATGTTGCTCGGTGTCATTGCCAGTTTATCATCATAGAAGATGGTTCTTGATGCTGCTAGTTTATCATCATTGTGAATGCTTCTTGGTACGATTGCCAGTTTATCAGGTACGGCTTGAGATATGAGTGATTCACTAGGTTGGTGAACTCGTTGCCATCCATGTCTGCTAGCTTGAAGGCTCCATTCTTGCAGGATTTAGTGACCATGTAAGCACCTTCCCAATTGGCTGATAACTTGCTGATGTGCTCATGGACGACCTTGAGGACAAGGTCTCCCTTCTACACTGGCCGTCGATGCAGGTCTACATGGTGTTTCTGCTGCTGCTTGCTCTGGTAGTGCTCAATGCATCTCAGCATCTGTGCGTTCTCCTCCTCCACTGAGTCTAGGTCGATGATTCACGATTCATTGTTCTAGGATTTACTTAAGACATCCACGAGAATCATCCAAAGTGATGGTACCTGGAACTCAAGAGGCAATACAAGACTGTAAGGGGTCTTACTTGTTGCAATTCTGCAAGTCGTTCTGTAGGCCCAGAGGACGTAGAGGATTTGCCCGTGCCACTACCTTTTGCTGTTGTTAAGAATCCACTTCAGCAACTTGATGATGGATGTATTTTTAGCCTCTACCTACCCGTTTGCCTGCGGATAATAAGGGGAAGAAAATGATTGTTTAATGTCTAGATTGCTATAGAAGGTTCAGGTTTTTGTACTACTGAACTATGGCCCATTGTCAATCACAATAGTCATTGGAAGCTCAAACTTTGTTATGATGTTGTCCAGGATAAAATGGCTGACTTGCTGAGGGGAATAGCTATTGTCCAGGATAAAATAGCTGACTTGTTGAAAGCTATTCCCCTGAGGAAGACGACATATGCTAGGATCATCCAAAGTGATGATTCGCGATTCGTTGTTCTGGGCTCTGCGCACTCTATAATCGAGGTTGGCAGGTTTACTAGGGAATGTGATGGAATGTTTAATGCAAGGGTAGCTAAGGCATCTACCAAGGTGTTCTCATTGCATGGCATGTGTTGCACATCTGTGGTTGCAAATTGCTTAAGTAGGGTTTTCGCTAGGTCGCAGTAAGGTTGCAGGTACATAGCCTTGCAGGCGTAGACCTCGGTGATTTAATTCATAACTAGTTATGAATCTCCTTGGATTGGTAGATGCTATATGTGCAGCGCTTGGGCAGTTAAGAGGCCTCTAAGTAGCCCCACGTATTCTGCCACGTTGTTGGTGCAAGGGAACACAAATCAATAAGCGGATGGATGCATTTCCCCAGAAGGGAATGTGATTAAGGTAGCGGCACTACCTCCTCACGTGATTGAGGTGCCATCTAAATGTAAGATGCCTTCAGAATGTGACGAGACGATGTTGACATTTCTAACATATTCGTCTAGGAATTTGGGATCTATGGTTTCCTGGTCATTGACTGGAGAGGCCGTGAGTTGGGTCGCTATGGCTTGACCCTTCATTGACGATTGACTTACATAGCATAAATCAAACTTCATAGTTATTTCCTCCCATCGTGCTACCCTGCTACTTTTGTATAGGTTGTTAGTGATAGCCCGGAGTATATTGCTTTTGCAAATGATGTTGGTTGTACTATGGAATAAGTAATGCTACCACTTTTTTAGTGTGAACACTAAGGCTAGGCAATTCCTCTTCACTTCGTTGTATTTCACCTCATGAGCTATTAGCGCATGGCTCAAGTAATACACTGGTATCTTAGAACCGTTGTCTCACTTCTGACATAGCAGTGCCACGACATATGTGTCAAAGGTGGCAAGGTAGATAAAGAAGGGTTTAGTCCTTTGTGGTGGATGCATAGTTAGGAGGTGTGAAAGTTCCTTCTTTAGGCCATCGAAGGCTTGTTGACACTGGGTTGTCCATTTGAAGTTAACCCCCTTCTTTAGAAGATGCTACATGGGGTGTAACTTGTCAATCAACCTTGTTATTAACCTTTGAATGAATTGCACTCTACCTTGCAAACCACGTAACTCCTTAAGGTTTGTGGGAGGTGCTAGGTTGACGATGGCCTTAACTTTGTCAAGGTCCACCCGTATTTCGACTTCCAATACTACGAACCCTAACATGCATCCGGTTTTCACCCTGAAGATGCACTTCTTAGGATTGAGGCGTAAGTTGTGCATTTGGCAGTATTTGAGGACTACCCCTAGATCACGTGGGTGATCAACTACCTCCTTGGACTTGACTGCTATATCATCCATGTAGTCATTTAATGTTTCTAGGATGTAGTCACTAAAAATGTAATTCATAGCTCACTGGTAGGTTGATCCAGCATTCTTGAGCCCGAAGGGCATCATGGTATAGAAGAAGGTCCCCCATGTGGTCATGAAGGTTGTTGATAGCTGGTGCTCTGGGTTAATGTGGATTTGGTTGTATCTAGAGAAACCATCCATGAAGGATAGTAAAGCATGTCTAGTAGTGGTTTCAATGAGCTGATCAATGCTTGGAAGTGGAAAGTTGTCCTTGATCGTTGCCTTGTTCAAGTCCTAGAAGTCTATACAGATCTATATTCCTCTTGTTTTCTTCGAAACCACAATGACGTTGGACACCCACTCTGAGTAGTCAACTGCAGGGATGAAACCTACTTGGTATAGCTTGGTAATTTCATCCCTCATGGCTAGTGCGATTTCTGGCTCAACTTTGTGAGCCTTCTGCTTGACTACCTTCATGTGTGGGTCTAGGATGATGTTGTGCTGAATCAACCATGGGTCCAGACCTGGCATGTCGCTGTACGACCATGCAAAGACATCGATGTTGTCTTGGAGGATCTTAGCTACGCTTTTGTGTGTTTGCATGTCTAGGAGGGAGATGATTCTTATTGTTTTTATCTCCCCCTTCGATGTGGTGACGGGCATCTCAACGAGAGAATCATCGGTTACATCCCCAGCCTCTAAATCTAGAGCTTGGACCAGATGTTTGGGCTAGTCTAGGGGTGCTTCTAAGGCTACTATGGTGCTAGTTGTGGTTGACCCCCAATTGATCATGTCGGGGTTCAACTCTCTCACGAGCTTGCTCTGTGGTCCTGCTAATGTTAAAGGCATGGAAAAGTCACGATGGATTCCCATCTCTTGCTTGACCTGCCATCATAAGATGAAAGCCTAGTTAAGAGTCAACAAGGATTGTGTGTAACAAAAATTTGCAAAGCAGTGTTGAGATGCAATTCGCGAAGTGTGAGGATGTAAAGATTGCAAGTTTGGTAGTTTAGGGTCATGATGGACCGCCAAGGCATAAGAGCGCAGAGTTGTCATAGGTGTAAAATTGCTAACGTAAAGTATGAAGCTATGTAAGTATCGATATGAAAATGTTGAAATGCTAGTTTAGTGTCATCTCAGATTGCCAAATTGTAACATGCGAAATCTTAATATGCAAAATAATGGTACGTGAAATGGAAAACTGTGAGTATGAGAGATAACAAGTTGTCAATGCGGAAATATGAATTACTGACATGGAAATGCAAAACTACTAAAATTGTGACACCACCAATGTGGAAGAAGATGCAAGAATTGCCCATATAAGCATGTGGTGTTGTTAGTTTAATGTCATTGCAGATCGTGAAGGCAACAGGTTGAAACTGCTAGTTTAGAGTCTTTCCAGACCAGTTGTATTGCGATTGCCAAGATTACTAGTTTAAGGCCTTTTCGGACCCTTAATCAAAAAAATATATATTTTTTTTATTTTTGGGAGAGTAGATAGTTGGCTTGAAGCGTGTTAAGGATTTAATTCTAATAGTGCTATGATGTCGTGGCGAGCATGTTACATTGTACGGTGTGCTTTGCATTAATTAGAGAGAGAGAGAGGCAAGCTTCCTCATCTTATCATTATGGCCATAAATAGGGGTTAAACCCTGGCAATTGGCCTATCTTCACCATAAGAGTGTAGAGCCCACATTAGAGCACAAGGCGATTTCGGAGCGTGAAGCAATTGTGTTAATCGACTAGTAAGGCAAGTTTCTACAGCGAAAAGTGTGAATCTGCGAGCAGGATAATGGCTCCTAAGATTCATCTGGTACTTGCAAAGGTTGAGGAGGTAAAGAAGACCTTGGGGTGTACACCACAAGCACGTGTCATGCCGTGAAAGAGCACACTATTGACCCAGTAAGTTACCATGTCCCCTTCGCTTTTTTTTTTGTTTTGTGCTTTCTATTATTCTCTGCTTTTGTTATTTGTTTTGCATCCAATCTTGGCTACTTGTGTTTTTTTGGTCGCATCATTTTATCTCTTTGCATCGCCACTATTGCCGTTTTGGTTGCAGTGGATGCATAAATGTTATGCTGTGGTTGAATGCCAAGCCGCTGAAACCGCCACTACCACGGTCATCATAATCGTGGGGGCTGGGGCAGTTTAAGTTTCTTTAAGCTTGTCATGTTGTAACGTAAAACCCTTGGGAGGACTAGGCCATGCATGATGTGGCAACGCGACGCGTGTTTTATTAGGGCATGTTGTCAATTGTTTTATTACTACACTAGGCTTATTCACATGTTCTTGCTACTCTGGGCTTTTCGTGCCCTTGCTATGCTATTTGCAGAAAGGGGGTTATGCTACGCTACATACATGGATTGTTAGGCATTGATGCGTTGCGTGTGTATTACCTTTAAGTATGATGCTAAGATTCGCTTATTGTGTCATGCAGGGCAGGGCCAAGGCCCAAGCTAATTGTGTTGGGAATTAGAGGGGTCCTGTGCCATGTGAGCAGACCTGTGGCAAATGCCCCTTCTCCCCATATTCCCTTGTTCCCATCAATGTATAGGCCTGGTGGGTCAAATAATAAGCATCGTATGCCCGATTTTTTTTGCGATCCTTGTATTTTCTATGTCATCATGCTAAGCATGTTTTGTTGAAACTGTTGCACGGGCGAAGAAGCCCTAGGAGGTGATGGTGGTAATGACCGAGACATAGGGGGCAAACATCTATTTCAAATATGGTGAAATATATGTGAGCTAGTGTTGGCTAGATGGTGGGGCCTTAGACTCCTTGGCTAAGAATGTCCAAAGGGCAGGGCTTATGGATCTGTTCATGGCCTCGAATCCGAGCGTTCCCACCGCCATGATGCTTTCCTTGGTCAACTCTTTCTCTAAGTAGGTGATCCATTTCTACATGAGCGTACAGGGAGTGTGGGTGGTCATTGAAATCAATGACTAGTTGTTTATAGACTTGTTCAATGTTCCTACCGATGGCACCCCCATAGGGTTGAGGTGAAAGTAGGAGTTGATCCTTCAGAAGGAGAATATCCAAGAATGGTTGAGGCTCGTTAAGGAGCAAAAGGGGTTCCCCATGGAAAATCTTAAGGATGGCCCTGCCATGAGGATTTACCCTACCTTCAATGCCCACACATTCCCCCAAATACTCACCCAACGGAAGGTCCTGGGGCTTAAGTAGGCCTGGATAATGCGAGAGGTGATGGAAGAGGGAGTCTGTTACAACTGGGCCAATTTCCTATGTAAGGGCTTGCAGGCTGAGATCTTGGGACTTCGTGAAGAAATGGAGTCCTGCACCAACATACACTACACCTTCTACATAGGCTATCTATAGCACTTCACGGAGTTCCTGGTTGTTCGAGAGGGTGGAGTCTGGATTACACAAAATCGCAACTAGATTTCCAAGCCGTGGATTTGGTAGATATTTCAGACCACACGAGCCCAAGATCCTCCAAAATTAGTCGAAAAGTCATTGTCTGTAACGACCAAGGATCGGGTGGTTTGCAGCATTCATGGCCAGGATAGCATAGGAGAGATGCCTCCCGTCATAACCGGTAGCATAACGCGGGGGGAACATTGCATGAAAGAGACTATGCCCAAGGATTTGTGAAGGAAGAGGCCTCCCCTATCCATGGAAACCATTCACTTGGAGGAAGAGGAGGGATGAAGACTATGGCTCAAGCTACAGAGGACATAGCCCCCCATTGGTAAACGCTTTTGTGTAATGCTTACTTTGTTATTGTTTGTTACGTTATGCTACGCTAGGTGATGTAGCGTAGTGTAGCATCTGTTTTGAGCTAACTTGTTTTGGATTGATGCAAACATGCTTCTATGCTAACAAAGGAAGAAGAAGAAGAAGAAGGCAACGAAGAAGTGTCAACCCTTAGGACAAGGGTGACAAATGAGGACATGGAGGCCCCAATCTCAGAGGAAAGGGCCTTGGTCAGAAATAAAGGAGCTCCTGCTTCTAGGGCGGGGGCTCTTGTCATTATGGAGCCTCTTCCTATCAATGAAGAGGCACCTCCCCTAAATAAAAAAGATGTTGATCTCCTGAAAGGAAAGGCACCAGTGCATGAGGACGGGGCTTGTATGGACTTGGCAAGGCCCTCCACCAAGGCTACCACCATCATCTTGCATCAGCAAGAAGAAAGGCCATAGCCAGACGCTGGTGAGTTCAGCAATACTTCTACCTTATTGTAGTTCATTTTGGCCCCTGCTGATATGCTTAGTCATGTAACAGGTGCTACTACTGATGTTGCGAGATCCCCTTCGATTTGTGTGGAGTTATGGGTGTCGAGATCCCTGACAAGTTTGCATTCGTGCAGGGACTTTTCAATGACATGATCAAACATCTTTAGCAGGTAGACCCTAATGTGGGTAAGTAGTGGTATTAAATGCTCTTATGTTGTTACGCTAAAAAATTTTGAGTTCGTTGATTTTGCTATGCTAACGCGACTGCTACACTCTATGGTGTCAAGGTAGCCTCTCGGCTCAAATGGGACTCGGCATGACCTACGAAGGTTGGCATCATGCCCACACTCTCACCTGATGTGACCGAGGTGTCTCGTCGCATGGTTGACGAGACTTACAAGTGTGTCTTGCACTCGGCATGCTCTCTGTGGGAGTGTAGGCATGTTAACAAGGACCTGTGGAAATGGGTCCAGAGGGTTGAGCAAAGAGAGGCTGACTTAGTCGCTAAGGTGAAGGATCTTAGATCGAGGAACAAGTTCCTCATAAACCATGACCCTAGTGCTGAGGACTGGCATAAGGCTGTAGATGACTACACCAGATTTTGGACTATCATTCACCAGAACGTTGAATCCACACATGAAATAGTGGAACAACAATTGTAGATGGACTTGCTAACCCAGAAGTGTCAAGACATGAAAGATATCAGCACCAAGCTTGTACATGAAAGATATCAGCACCAAGCTTGTACATGAAAGATATCAGCACCAAGCTTGTACATGAGAGACCACAAACATATGTACAAGCTGGAGAATGAGACCCATCGAAAACTGTAAAAATACATCGTTGTAGAGGCATTCATGTATGAAGCATTCGTGAATGCCATAGACGCTTTTGAGGCCTACGCTAAGTTCAAAGAGTAAGTGAAGGTTATAGAATCTCCTGACTTGAAAGTGGACCTTCCTACAAGAGAGACTGCAACCACCTCCCTTTCCCCGAGACCTCTAGTATGGATGACCATGGAAAGGGAGAGAGCCTTCATTGTGAACACTAAGCCTAGCAACAGGCATTGGATGGACATCACGATAGAGGAGGTCTAGCGTCATCTCAGACTTGATCTAGACCGGCTACCTTTTGAGATCGACACAGGCCCTCCCCAAGTTAGTTGTAGATGCTCATGCTATGTTGTAGTTTGCATTTTTTGCCCTACTTGACTACTCCATTCCTATGATGTAGGCTCTAGATGAAGGTTCAAGGCTTGTAGAGGGAAAGAATGATGAGCTAGCGAAAGCCAATGTGGGGGAAGACGATGCACAAGCAAATGAAGTGGAGGCAAATGGCAAAGGCGATGCAAGTAGAGACAACCCATGATAGCATGGGATTCTTCTTTTAAAATTTTTTGAAATTTTGAAATGTTGAAATTTTGTAAAAGTTTCACAAACATTGCCAACAGGTGAGAGTTTTGAACAAAATGAGAAACTTTAGAAAAGAAATTGATTTTTCATTAACTTATGTATCATGTAAAGTTTCCATGCTCTTATATGCTAGTTTTAGGCCGTTTCAGGCCATTGCTAGTTTTAGGCCATTTTTGGCCGTTGCGTAACATGCCAAGTGGATTATATGTTAATAAAATGAAAAGTAACAATGGTATTTTTAGGCCATTTCAGGCCATTGCCAAAAGAGATAATACGTCAACAACAAAACAAAAAGCGATTATGCTAGTTTTAGGCCATCTCAAGCCGTTGCGTAGCATGCCAGAAGGACAACATGTTAACAAAGCAGAAAGCAACGATGCTAGTTTTAGGCCATTTCGAGCCATAGCGTAGTATGCCAAAAGGATGGCCTATTAGCAAAGAAAAGAAATGGTAAATGTACAAGGAATGGAAACAGATCAGGAAACAATAGAGTTGCTATGCTATGCGTAGCTGCCTCTTGACCCATCATGGGTTGATCAGAACATAAGGTCGAGGTGTTTCACCAGGGTCCTCGTTCACATCACTATCCCCTACTTGGAAGGGCAGCTCAACCCATGCATTTTTGGTTTGGGAGTTGGCTTGTTGGGCCAATTCTCCTATTGGATGGTTGATGTACACATGAGCAGGTGCTTCGTTCTTAGAGGTCGTGACCTCTAACCCTTGTTCCATGTCTATGCTGCTAATTGCTTGCATTGCCACTTCATCACCACGGATCACCATCTCCCTACTTGCATATGGCAAGTGGATTTCCTAGTGTATGGATGAGGAGACAGCCCTAAGTTGTGCTAACCATGATCTTCCCAAGATCAGGTTAAACCTAGGCATTTCTTCAACCATGATAAACATTGTGTCTATGGGGAACTAGACCCCTACTACAAAGTTTATGTGAACTGTTCCCTTCACCAGGACATGTGCCCCATTAAAATACCTCAAACATGATGTCTTTGTGGGCTTGATCTGGTTGACCAATCCCAACTTGTCTATGATAGGGAAGGAAATGACATTTGTGGTGGCCCCATCATCAATGTGTACCCTTCAGATCCGATGTTGGCCAACCCAAATTGTGATGAGAGAGGCACTGTAGTTACCTGATCTCCTTCGGGATCTTTCCTAATGGTGTCATCGTTGAAAGTCAATTAAAGTGTCATGGACTTCATGGGTACAAAGGAAAGCATGACAAAATGGATCGCTCCCTCTTCCTCTGGCATGTTCTCGTCGACCGGGATCACCGTTAGCATGCGGATTAGAGTCTCACGATGGGGTATAGATGTGATGATTAGGTCGTACAAGCTTAGTGTAGTGTTTTTTTTTCTTTAGAGCTTGGTTGACCTAGTTGAGGGCATCCAGAAGGTCTTGGGAACCCCCTTGTCTGGAATTTTCCTCCTCTTTGATTCATCCCAGAAGATGAATCTCTCGAAGAGAGGTCACTTCGAATCTGGGTTCAGATCCTTGTCGACAAGATGATGCGGGCTGTGTAGTTATGTCGACCTTTGTCTTTGAAGGCAAAGGTACAGATGCAAGGGGTGAAGACATAGGCTTGGGGATACCTTTGATGTTACTTCCTTTCAACATCTCATCCGTAAAGTGGACTTCTTGCCTTGTGGGACGAGGAGGCTGTTCAGCTTTGTTGCACGCGATAGGGGTCGTTGAAGGCATCAGCCCCCTGATGACAAATGAAGCCAGAGGTGTTAACAGATGGGGCCATGTGGCCCTGCTGATAGGTAGCGCAAAGGTGGATGCCCATGATGGGACTTTCAAGATGAATGGCTACTGCGAGCTTGGACCAACCATTGGTGGTGCTGGTGCACTACGTTGAGGCACACGGATCACAAATGGTTGGCGGGGGCTGATGGGATCACTATCAATGCTGATAGCATTGATGACATAACCGAAATTGTTAGCATTTAGGGGATCTGTGTAGACATGCATAGATTGGTTTTCAGTATGTACTGGGTTGCTTTCGTCCAGCACTAGCTTCCCTAGGTTGATTAATCTTTGGATGTCATCCTGTAATGATAGATAATAATCCGTGGTGTGACCATACTATTGGTGGTAGTCACAAAACTTGTCTAGCCTGAAACCCCTAGGAACTGTAGGCTCATTAGGCAGGGCCAAAGAGGGGTTCCTAAGGAGCTCACAGTAGCATTGATGTCTCGTGTTTGCTTCTTCCAACATCTGCTTGTGTTAGATATATCCCCCTGCCAATAGTTGCTTTAGGAGTTCTGAAGGCTTTAGACGCAGTGGGGTGTACTTTGAGCGGTCTTTGCACTCAAAGTTGGGTTTGGGTTGTGCAGATGTCTCGGGTGCAGGTGTAGCAGGTTGCAGCACGTGGCCATGTTTGGTCGCAGGGTTAGTCGTAGGTATGGCTAGTTTCTTGCTATTCTTGCTACTATTGTTGCTAGGTTTGGGCTTGGCCTCAGTTGCCACAGTGGCCACTGTGGCTGTAAGGGCCTTACCCTTGTCCTTCTTTGCGAAGGTGTTTTTGTAAGTGATGTAGGCCGAGTCTTTGCTTGCTTCGACCACGTCCTGTATGCTCTTAGTCTGAGTGAAAGCCTAACTAACAGAGCGAGGAGCAAGGTAGTACAGTTTAGACTTGATAAAATTGTTCACTACACCCTTAAAGATGGCCAGCAAGTGGGCCTCTACGATGGGCTCGCGGATTTCGTTAAGGGTTGTGTTCCAACGTTGAATGAATTTTTGGACTGGTTCTAGCACGTCTTTCTTTACACTCATCAATTGATCCAGCGTGGTTTCTTGCTTCAGGTTGTACTAGAAACGTGTCACAAACTGGGTTAGGAGTTCTTCCAAAGTTGAAATGGATGAACGTCGCAACACACAGTACCAATCTAGGGCTTTCCCAGCTAGGGACATAGTGAAGATGCAAATGATCATGTGCAGCCATTGTTGCAATAGCAAATATTTAGACCTGAAGGTGACAAGGTGCACGTTGGGATCTCCCTCCCCATCGTACTTTGTGAAGTGTGGGAGAGACATCCCTGGAGGTAAGGTCAACGTAGGGATTGTAAGGTTGACAGGGTCATCCTGGTAGAAGTCCATGACCTATACCATGTCATACACCACAGCTTTGAGGCATTTTATTTCCTTGGTGAGCGTTTGGATAAGCTGGAACACTTGATCCAGACCCTACATCATTGTAGATGGTTGGGGAATTACCAAAGCAGCCCCTACTTTTGGCGTGGTGGGGGTAGCGGCTTGATCCATCGGTGGTGTCGTTGGGACCGCTCCTGGTATCGGTACTGCTTGCGTTGTCCACCACTTGGTAGGTGGTGCTGTTGGAGCAGCAACTACCGATTGAGCCGTTGGATAAACCGTTTGAGTCATTGGTAGAACATACCATGGTCCCATGTTAGGATGTACCATCGGTGGGGTTTGTTAGATCTGAGAGCAAACATAGTGAGACATCTGTGATGGTTGTAGAATAGGTGAACAAGTGAACGGGGTCCACCATGTGGATGGGCCCAGGCCCACCACTACGGGTGGAATAGATGTAAGCGTAGGAATTGACATGGAAGTTATGTACAATTGCGAAGTAGGTACAGTATGGACATGCAGCAGGGTAGTCGTGATTGGTGTGTTATGTGCTACAGGGATGTGCTAATTAACAGTTTGCGAAGGCACAGTCACTGCAAATGTAATAGGGGAATAAGGGTGATGATACGTCATGAATGTGGCATGGCTACCCATTACAGTCACAGCTATAGGCTGCAGAAGCGTAGGTGTGATGGCAAAGGGAGCAGTGACAGACAACGGGTTGGCCTAGAAGGACTGGGTAGGAGGGATAGGAACGGGGTTGGCTTGGCCGCCCTCGTCTGATTGGTAATCAAGTTCCTCATGTCCATCTTGAAAGACATCTTCCTGGTTGGATGTTGTGTCTTGTTGCTCCCTAAGCTAAGCTAACTGGATTAGCTAGTCCAGCAGCCTTTGGTTTGTCTGTGTCAAAGGTATGGAAATGCCTGGAGTGGGAACAAACTCCTTCCCGTCGCAATATGCGAACTCAAAGCTGTGTTTGCTTTTGAGTTGGTGTACATCCAAAGGTAGGTTTTCCTTAACCTTTGTACAAAGGAAGTTGTAACGCTTGTGTTGTTGGGCTAATTCCTCAGGTCCTCAATTTTGGATCCTAAGGGATCAACGTGTTTCCAGCATTGGGTTTAGCAGTTGTTCGGCACCAGTGGTGCCTTGAATCATGATGGGCACCTCCACGTTGAAGGTGTTAACAATGGTAGTTGAAAAAGCCATTGCTAAACAAGTAGTTATGCAAAAAAGCAAAAGAAAAATGCTAAAAAGGAACAAAAATACTAAAAGGCTACAACAGGTAGGCTTTACATCTTGCCGAATTCCAGAGGAACCATCGAGGAGATCGATCTATACCACACAAAGCGTAAACAACCGCGAAAGGGTATCACATTTTTGCCAGTGCATGATGAGGTATAGATCACGTGCAAGACTACCATAAGATAGGAAGGCAAGTCAACTGGCATTCAAAGGCTTTACGTCTTGTAGGGTTCTCGAGGAACCGTCGAGGCTACTGATCTACACCATACAACGCATAAACAACCCAAATGGCTTACAAGGCTACTGTAAGATGAGACAGCTAACTAGCGATCAAGAAGGCTTTGCACCTTGCAGGATCCCTGAGGGACAGTTGAAGCAACTACTCTATACCGCACGAGATGGGATACAGGATGCATGCAAAACTACTGTAAGATGGGCAAGCTAACTAGTGATCAAGAAGGCTTTGCGTCTCGCAGGATCCCCAAGGGACTGTCGAAGTGACTGATCTGTATCACGCGAGATGGGTTACAGAACACATACAAGATTACTGTAAAATGAGCTAGTTAGCTAGCAATCATAGGCCTTGTGTTCTGTAGGGCTCCAGAGGAACTGTCGAGGCGACCAATCTACACTGCACAAAGCGTAAACAACCGTAAAGGGTGTCACATTTACGCTAATGTGTATCAAGGTGTAGAAGGCTCACAGAACTACCATGACATGCAAAAAAGGAACCAAAAGTCCCTCCTTCTAGCACCAGAAAACTGTAGTGAACAAAAATGTCGTCAGCTAGAAAATGTCAAGGGGTCGATGGGCGTGACAGTCTCGACCCCGTACCCGCGGGAGGGTCATGCTGGGTGTGTGCAGACACAAGGCACCCTAAATGATTTGGTCGATTAGATAGGGACTTAATCAACATCTATATAGCCTTTTGTAACATATATTTTTGAAACAGGAACGAAAATGCTAAGTAATACTTAAAGGTAAATAAAGCAGAAAAATAGTGCAGAACACAATAATAAGCAAGAAAAAAAGTAAAATGTAGTTAGAAAAATGCACTGCTCTAAAGCTACAAATTTTCTCTATCAGGGAGGATACAGTCAATTGCACAGCATGGCAGAGTGTAAAGATCCCAAGAGTAACCAAGATGTGGAGAACAGAACCGGTTGTGCGCTTGGGCATGGACTCAGGTGTTGATAATGCGGGGATTATACCAAGGTGGTAGAAGAAGGGTGGAGCAAAATTTTAGCTGAAAATGCTAACTATTTGTAGTGTCAAATAGAGAGCTTACAATGCTGGATGTTACAATGCCAGAGAGAGGAGAAGTTTTTGGAATTCAAAAATTTCCCTCCCCTTGAATGCTATTTGCCCAAAAAAATGCAAACCCTTTGTGGAATATTATTTTTCCAAAGCTAATTCCAGACCCTTTGAATGTTTTTTGCCAGGGTATTTATAGGACCAAGGACATGCAAAAGGGGCAGTTTTGGATGCCACATGCCTTGGGCCTTCGTTGATTTGTTTATGCTGCATGTGCAATGCATGACCGTTGGACTTGCATGACCATTGTAATGTGAGCCTGTCATGCCGTAAATATGCACCTTCCATGCCATAATTATGACATCAGCATCTGGAAATGTGTGCCAATGGTCCAATTAGGTGAAGTGCATTAATTTTGCACAACCACCCACATGCCTTGCTATGCTTTGTAGCGTAGCATTCTTGGCGTAGGGTAGCACTTTGTCGTGCATTCTGCTATATGTGTGTTGCATGTTTGCTACGCTATGTAGCATAGCATAGCGTAGTGACTGGCCTTAGTCACAAAAAACTTTGTCAATTTGTAAACCCTGCTTTCACGAGACTTGCAAACTTGCTGATTCTATTTTTTTGAGCTTCCTTCTATCTCTTCTGAAGGATTGCTATGCCTCGCTGCACCATGTAGCTCAGCAGACATGGTCTACCGCTTCCTGACAGAAAGGGACATTGTTGAAGAACTTAAGGTTGAGCAAGGAGATCGATGACATAGCCATTGTTGTCATGCTATGCTATGCCTCGTAGCATAGCATGGCACTTTGTTCTGTAATCGCTTTTTGAAGCTTTCTACGCTATATAGCGGGGCGTAGTGTAGCGTAGTAGACTTTGTAGAAAACTTGCCGAACTGTTTCGCGCATCCAGAATGCTACTACCAAGTCCATGCACCATTTCTGAGTAGGTTGTTGGTTGGGCAGGCTACTTGGGTGGACAGGCAGGGTGACCTATAGAGCTTGTTCGTGCCCAAAGTAGAAAATTTGCCAAACTAGCTGGCTTGAGCTCAAAGCAGTCTCCTCCTGAAGAGCTGTCATGGTGCTGTGCAGATTGCAAGACTTGGTGAAGCAAGAATGAATTCACAATTTTTTGGTTTGTTTCAGTTATCTTCCTAATCCCACTTGTGGAATGCAATTGTATGGTTAAGTGTGACTCAAGTGTAAGATTTTTATTATTTTGTGTTTTATCAAGTTACTCACCTAGAACAAGAATAAAAGTAAGAGTGATTAATTGCTAAGTAAACTATGGCCTAATCTAACCTAACACAAGTAATAGTTTCCACTTCTTGAACACATCTTGAACTTTGTGTAAACACTGTTGGATTATCAAACGCTAATCATTTCTGAGCTACCAAGTGTCACATGTATGTTCAAATGGGTCATGCTTGTGTATTTTAATGAGTTGATTGATTAATCAAAATTAATTACTACATAAATAACATTAATATAAATTGCATGAAATCACAATATATAAATGGACAAGAAAGAAAGTCTCAAGTGCTACAAGGATGAATCAAAGAGTTCATATTTATTTCCAACACAATGGTGTGTTTAGGTACATTAATTCTTAAATAAAGATCCATTCACACTTAGACCTCCTGCTACGGGCACATGGAAAATTTTCTAACTCTCAAATGAACAAACTGCAAAATTTTTGCTACTTGATTGTCAAAAACTACTCTCAATCGTGTGCCTAGGGGCTATATTTATAAACCTAGGAGTAACCCTAGAATATCGAATTTACAATATAGCATCTTGGGCCACAATATCGCATACCTAATATCGTAGCCACTCCGATATTAGAAAAATCATGATTTATCACTAAGGATGTCAAATAAGGTGATCATCACTTGCTCTATCTACAACAGTTGATCTAACACATCCTCATCTATTATAGGAGTCATTGAAGTTCCAATGAGCATTTGTGCATCTCTAGTCCCAGTTAGATCTACTAGGGGCACAACAAGCACATTGAATGATTCTTTAATGTGATCTTTAATCACTTTGGTTGCACCTACCACATCTCGACGCTACATTACCACTATTGTGACATTTTCTCTCATTTCAAGCATCACTTGGAAGGATGCGACATTACAAGAGATTTGTCTAGACCACTAGGATTCTCCTCTTGATTATAGTGAGATTTTCCCTCTTGTCAGATCAGCTAAAATGGTGGGTTGTACCTTATCTATAACTCTAAAGAGGCTTGATTCCTCTCTACTTTCCCAGTTGAGCATTTCAGCGATTTTTTGCAAATGGCTCATTGAGGACCTATAATCTTGTGGTGGTGGTGGTGGAGCTTGTGTTTCAAGGAACTGTTCAAGCTCTCATTCTACTTCTTTTTCTGGTTCGGATTCCTTCTCTGGTTATTACTCTTCACCAAGGTCTTTTCTTAGTACTACAGGTTTGAGGAGCTCAATGAAGGAAGCATTCTAAGCCTCCTTGGGGATTTCATTCCTGTACCCTAGGATTCCATTGCATTTACATCGCTTTCTAATTAGGCAAGAGAATGGAAGTGTTGACTTCCCTACCTTTTTCTCCTTGAACCACCTTTGAATCTCTTTGTAGTATTGTTAGGAAAGGTTGGCTGCATACTTGCCCATTAGAATGGCACTTCTCTTGGCGACATAGGTGGAGATTTGGTTGAGCTCTTTGGTGGGAAATAGATTATATGTCCCTATTTTGAAATAGGTCATCTCTTCTAAATTCAATTCATGATATGCTTTGTCATCCTTGTCATATGCCCACCTTAGCCTCTACTTTCTAGTATCGAAGTTAGATCTTGTAGATAGATGGACTAGCTTAATCCCTTCATTTGGTAGATTGAGATCTGTAGCAATCGCTTTAACCAAAAATGAGACACTGACTCCACAAATGTTGATGGTGGTGCCTTCATCTTTATTATGCTAGAATTGGTATGTTTCGCCAAGTTACCATGCACCACTATCTGAAAGAATAGGCTACAAAGGTGATGCCTGAAGTTGCATCCAAACTACTACTAGAGCAAACTCCATAAATGGATTGAAGTTCATCTCCATGATGACCATGGTTGACATATATTTTTCTTGAATTGTTTCAAGGAATTCCATGGATAATGTGAGAGGTTGTCCCTACATGGGAGCTTAGGGTTCTACTACCTCTCCTTGGACTGATTACCTAGTAACAAGAGCCTCTTGATGAATGATGAAGGATGGGCCTCCTACTTCTCATGCTCTACCTACTCACCATGCTAGCCTTATTCACCTTGTGGATGCTTGGTTGCTCAATTTGAAAGTTCTCCTTGTGCTCCTCTGTTTGAGGGCATCTATAATCAAGTAAAGATTGGGTGATACTAAAGTTGTGTTCTTTATCATTAATTAGTTTTTACCTTACTCGTTACCATTGTTTATTAATTTCTTAGTTCATATGGGTGCAGAGTTAGAAAAAATTTGAGAAAAATTCCCAAAAAGTGTTTATCTCCTCATATGACCTTACATAGTTAGTTCCTCTTTTCTGATGTGTGGCTTATTATAATTGGTTATGATCCCTTGGGTGGAAAAATTAAGGTTTCTGGCATGACCATGATTGATTTTGCATTATCTCACTTATGGTTTTTAACATTCTTACCCTTATAATACCCTCTGATTAATAACAAATTTTCAAAAATTGAAACAAGCTTCCCACATAAGCACCCGCACACCACCGCGTGACCCCCCCCCCCCCCCCCATGACTAACTTGAACACTCCAAGTTTAGATAGGTCCAAAAGACATTGAAATCGAAGTGGTAAAGAACCAAATATCGTAAGTGGAAAGTGGTTGTGCAAAGCTCTAGGTCACAAGAGAAAATTTTGAAAACTCCCCTAGCTACAAATGATGAGAATGAAGTTTGGACACCACGGGGATCATATATATAGGTTTTGTGCAACCCGATATCAAGTATCCGACGTCATGTTCAACCTGATATCAAGTAGTCAATATCAGGGTCCAAGAATATGCATTAAATGGTAAAACTAAGCATGGGAAATGGAGCTCTAGGATTGGTTGGAAGGTTGGAGGTTAGGTCCATAGTTCTAGTGTAAGTGATAAATCAGTTTTACGCACCATAAGTATCAAAGGTGGAGTTGTCGATGTTAAAAACTTTGAAAGATGCAAGAAAAAAGTTGTTAAATTGAGGTTGTGGAATGGATCAATGACATGATAAGGGTAACAATGAATCACTTGGAAGGTGAAGAATGATGTGGTTGTGTTCAACAAGTACAAGTTGCAAAAGTTACACAAGTGGATCCTCCCCAAAGCAAGCATTAACCTATGATGCCCTTGTGTAACCACACCTAAAAATGTCTGTAGGCACTAAAGGGGTTGAACACAATGCATACTTGCACAACAAAACACACATGTTAAAACCACCAATTTGAGATAATAACTCTATGTTACACAAAACCATAAGCTAGGATCACATGGATAGCAAGGTGAGATGGACTGTAGAAAGGATTGTAGAAATTGGGATGTGAGGTGTCTTACCCAAGGCATAAGGAATCCTTGTGTGTTATTAATGATTAAATAATCATGAGCCCTTCTTTCCAAGATTCAAACCAAGTCCAAACCACATTTCAGTGACATTGCATTATTTCATCACTTCAACTGACAATTTTAATACTATCATAGTTGCAAGGAGTAACATCACTTGGCATTTTTTCCAAGGGAGGAGTTTATTTAGGGCACTTCTCTTTTTTTTATGAAGTTCTGAGAAGCCACCAACCTTCAAGCATGGGCATATTCATTTCTAGTGAGACCTTCAAAAATTTATTTAGTACCTTTTTAGGTTACTCTTACTTCCATTTTTCATTAAATGTACAAGGATATAAATACAACCTCAACAACATAATAGAACATATAAAAGTGGCCAAAGAGAATTCACAAATCCCCTTGATGACACACCCTTCACATCCCCCCTTGGTTCTTTACATTTTAGTCTAGACATAATGATTATGAATTTATTTTAAATCTCATGGTGAAAACGAATGTCATTATGACCAAAGTAAGAACTTATTATTAATGGAATGAGTGGATGGATGACATGGTCTCATTGTCCAAATAATCCATCCCTTACGACTTAACAACATAGAGTAAACCTCACCTCAATGGGCTACATGATCATTTTATTCACAAGCAACATTACATAACAAAGAAAATGAAAACAACAAATAGAAAAAGTTGGAAGAAATAGGAAAATTTGTATCAAGAAATAAGAAAATGACAAAAAATTGTAACAAAAAAAGATGAAAAAAACTTAAGAATCCTAAAGATTAGAATGGGGGATGACCCCAATGACTAAACATTTGGCCATGACAAGGATTAATAAGTGGATAGATAGGATCCATGCATGTATAAAACATTGGTAACCATTCATACCCAAACCACTAGATGTTTATTGGTGTTGCAGTGGCTGCATAGAAAAATCATTGGTCACACACTTGATTGGTAAATGTATGCTAGGTCAAGGTATGAGGTATGTTAACATTATGAATGTCTAGTCCATGAGTGCATCCTTGATCAAGATATGGTATGCATTAATTTGTTTCTCTCTCCAAACTGTAGATTCATTGTTTGGGTTTTCGATTGGAGTAATGATGTATGGTGGCCCTCGTGTAAGATCAAATGGTGATGATTGTGAAAAGGGAGGTGTTGCACTATGAAAAACCACAAAATTCTAAGCTTAGCACTTCTCTGACAAGAATCGAGCTAAGTCATGATGCTCCCCAGCATGACTAAAGCTTGAGGACCTCATAGACAGCTTCAAAAGGAGTAAAATTGAGCAAGAAATGGTTCCATGGGACCCACAAAAGACTACAATGACATATGGCATCAAACCTGGTAAATTTTGGACTCAAAATACTTGGTTTTCACTAAGTATGCATCCTGTACGCTGGCCTATACATGCCCAACGTATGGCCTAGCGTGCAGCAAGTTTTGAGCCGCAAAAACTCATTAAAATAGGCCAAAATCGAAGGTCTAGACTCCCCATGACCTTCCCTAAGGTCCCATGTAGGTCTTAGGCTCCTAACAATCAAATTTTGGGCACCAAATGGATCAATTCCTGCCTACACGCTGGCTCAAACGCCCAGCATATGACTTCAAAGGTGACCCAAAACAAGCACTTCAGAGCAATATTTTCACAAGGAATTGACTCTCAAAGATAGGGAAATTGTTAGTAATCATCATGGGCTCAATAAAATCAATTTTTGACCTTGAAATCACGCACTTCTAAGTTCACACGCTGAGCATGTACATCCTGCATGCCTAGCGTGTACGCCTAGCGTGTGGCACCAAGGACAAGGTCAAACAGGCCCTTTCAGACAAGTTTTTGGCATGGGGTTGACCCTAGAGACATGGGAATCTAGTCTACATCATTACAGGCTTTGAAAACTACCATTTTGGGCATCAAAAGTATCATTTTTGGCCTCACACGCTGGCCTATAAGCCCAGCGTATAGCCAACATGCACCTCAGAGATGAGCCCAAAACTCCATCGAAATGATGTCAAAATTAGCTCCTAGATGATCTAGAGGACCACCAAGATTAGGGATCAGTGTACACACCCCAGAATACCATATCTAATTCCTAAATTGCAGTTTTCATGCTCACACGTTGGCCTATACACCCAGCGTGTGGCCAGCATGCTCAACTTCAGGCCTCTCAAAACCCTACCAAATCAAGGCCAAATGAGCCCAAATTTGACAGGAAACATCCTTAGGATATCAAGCATCTAGATCCATGGCCAAAATTTTCTTCACACATCAAAATATAGGTTAAAATATTTCCTGATTGACCACTTGCTGTCTAGCGTATGGAGCGTATACGCCCAGCTTATGAGGGTACAGAAACATGCCAAATGCCCAAACTCACATGCTGAAAGCTCTATGGATATGCAGGACACCAAGGAGCTCAGAATGACATGTTGAAGCCAACAATAGGATGCGAGAGCTTAGATCTACAGGTTAGAACCATGAAATCTATTGTACAACTATCATTCATTCACTTTTTGTGGGCATGAAAGATCACATGCTAAGGGTCTGCACGCCCAATGTGTGAACTGGACAATGTTCACATTGTACACTTGTAAAATTTTACTCTTTCACACCAGTCAATGCCCCATCTATCACTAGATCTATAAATTTCACCTCCCATAGCCAATCATCCCACTCCAGATCTGAATTTTACGCTCTAAGATCATATAAAAATCCCAATTTTTGACTAAATCAGGGTTGGCTTTGGTTTGGGTGGGATTTGAAAAGTTGGTCATTTTCACACATAGAGCATGGGAGCATGGATCTCACATGCTAGGCATACATCCTACACACTGAGCATATAGCATTCACGCTGTGCCTGCAAAAATTCCCAGTAGTTGTCATCACCCATCCTCATCAACTGGGGTTATACTTCTGCCTTATGTAGATCCACAACTGCATATAGACCGATGCTTTGTACACACTCTTTTTCAATAAAATTGATACATTTGGCCAAATTTTGTTCCTTTTTACATCATTTTCTATGTTTATGCACATTTACATTTTCTGTACGTTTCGTACTAGTTTACATTTAATTGCAGTTTACGTATAACCCAACGTGTTGTAGCAGAAAATATTAGGGAAGTCCTTGTTTGATCCATGCGCAAACCATCCAAGGCACTCTGCCTTCATCCATTTCTAGCTTGCCCTCAAGTGGAGGTAGGGTTTGCTGTGCTTTTCTATGAATCTTTCTGTGCCCATAACGTTCCAGCCCGGCACCGACGATTTCATCATTTCTCAAATCTACTTCGATCCAAGCCCAATCTCTTTAGATCTGCTACACTCCTCACAGTCCTGAATCTACTCTCGGTTGCATCAAATCTACCTTCATCAGCTCTAGATCTGAGTTTTCCTCATCCAGATCTACACCTTCTTCAGCCAGATCTGCATGATGTACCAGGTACACGCTGTGACTTAGCCTTTCCCTTTGCAAAATTTTCATTTTTTTTGGGATATACGCTGCCTTATTCTTTCATTTTTATCTTAAAACACTTACTCTGCATGCTGTAGACCTTGTCTACATGCTGTCTTGTTTTCCTACACGCTGTAGACCCTATCTACATGTTGCCTTGTTTTCTTGCACATTGTAGACCCTCTCTACATGCTGCCACTATTTTCAACATGCTGATCACTCTGTCTATACGCTAACTGTTGCCAACATGCTGTGACCAGTTCCTGTACGCTCCTAACTGTAGACCCTATCTACACGCTGTGACTAGTTCCTGTACGCTGACAACAGTGCCTGTATGCTGTGAGAGTGGTCTGTACGCTGTGACTAGTGTTCACACGCTATGTATAACCCTCACACGCTGAGCATACAGGGTTATACGCTGAGTACGTTGTTCATAATTTCATACTTAGCCAAATTTTTATCATTTTTCACTTAACATTATCTCATACTTACCTTGACACATAGATCATTCTAGACATAGATCCAACCAACATGAACACTTCTAACATGTCCATTTCACATGTCAGTCCCTCCACCTCATACCCAGTCATCACCACTTCACCCATTGGGGCCCACGATGAGGCTAACCCCCAGGGGCCACCTCGTTGATCCCTTAGGTTGCAAGGGAGGGATCCATCCTTTAATGTCATAACTCAAGAAAACTATAATTTTATATGTGTTAAGATCCAGGCCAGCTTGGTATTGGATCCCACTGAGTTAGAGGCAAAAATACAATACGAACAAATTCACAAGGGAGGAGATGAGTTCATCCCTACACCATATGATATCATACCACTTCCAGAGCACTACTATGAACTCATCACTCAGCTTCTTATGGCAAGGAGCCTAGCCCCACCTCATTCCACCATAGATCCTCCTCAACCCGAAGAGGAGGATGACTTCGCTGCTCAATCTGAACAAGGGGACTCCCACCATGTACCTAGTCCTCATGCTCACTTCAACACTCTGCTCCACCCATACCTGGGAGAGACAAGTGAGCTTCATGCGCCCATGAGCATTGAGGCCCCTATGTCCCAACAGGAAGCCTCTACATCCACCCCTATCATCTCTATGTCCAACATAGCATTCCATCCGTCCATCGCTACTGTCCCACCAATCCGAACATCTCCATCTCTCTCCCACCTACAATCTCAACCACCCCCTTTGCAAGCTCATACCATTTCCACATTTAGGCCCCAAATCATTGGAATGCCTTCAATTATACCTGCTTCCACATCCACTCACTTCATACCGCCAGTACAAGTTTAGACTCCACCAATAGCTCCTCCCTTGCAATCAGTTCAAAGTGCCTTCGTACAACCAACAGCTAGGCAGTGGCCCATACCCATTTCCCAACCGCAACAACCCATTTAGTCACAACCCATAGTAGGGTAATGGTCATTCCCTACCCCTCAACCATCACAACCATTTCCTTTAGCCACGCCATCCTTCATTCCCCCAACAGTTAACATTCTACAAACCTAGTTTTCATCTGTACAACCTCCCACTTACCAACAGACTACCCCGTAGTCCACCTTATATACTACCCAAGTTAACCAACCCACGGCTTCAAGACTGGGCTGAAGCCAAAAAACTAATGCAAGAGTGAACTGATGAGGTCAAGCGCCTTAAAACAGCTACCAACGAAGAGCTTAAGATAGTTGATTTCTATCAGGATGATCCTATTAGCTCTTCGGTTCCACCTCTAACATTACCTAAGGGTGTTTCCTTACCCATGTTAACTAAATACAATGGGGAAATAGACCCCAACGCCCATCTTGTAACATTTAGAATAGAGTGCGTGTTGCTTCATGCATGGCCACATGCCATCTTGCGAGTGTTCCCCATGTCTCTCACAGGAAGAGCACTTGACTGGTATCGGGCTTTGCCCTGAAACTCCATATCTTCTTTGGAAGATTTATTACACTAGTTTGTTACCAAGTTCAAGTATAACTTGAAGCCTAAAGAAACACTTGATAGCCTCATACAGGTTAAGCAAGCATCGCTTGAACCTGTTCAAAAATTTATTCAACAGTGGAGTGCTACCCTCAATGAGCTCCATGAGCCAATCCCGGAGACTTATCTCCTCACTATTCTAAAGGGGGTCATTAATGATTTTGTAAAGTCCAAATTATACTATCTTAATGCATGCACTCTTAGCCAAGCATTTGTACAAATTAAGAACATTGAACAAGCTGCACAAGCCAGCAATGATCCCACCTATGTGGCTTACAAGAACCAACACGTTGCCAAACAACAGATAACAACAGAAACTGTAGCCATAAGCACAAAAATAAAAAACACCAGTACCAACCCACCTGCAACAACAGGGGCCACCCCAAGGTCCAAATTTTAGTGTAAGGATTGCTCTAAGTACACATCGCTACCTGCATGACCTTCTGAACTACTAGTGAAACTCCTTAAAGCCGGGAAAATCCAATACAAACACGTAGTGGAGAATGCTCGCTGTCGACATGACAAATACTACGAGCTACAAAGGAATCCCACCTTAGTAGCACCAAACGAGCCCCTGATTCCATGACATTTCAAGTTGGATCAATTCTGTCATTACCACCAGATGTCCGGTTACAACATTAACACCTACCATGCATTATAGGATAATCTACAAGCAATGATAGAGTGGGGCCAACTCAACATCAACACCCTAAATCAACCCAGCACAAAA
This sequence comes from Gnetum montanum, assembly GCA_015680685.1. Lineage (NCBI taxonomy): Eukaryota > Viridiplantae > Streptophyta > Gnetopsida > Gnetales > Gnetaceae > Gnetum > Gnetum montanum. The sequence goes on along the minus strand of MNCI01006819.1, from coordinate 220,136 downwards.
GATGCCTCCTATGTCATAAACTCCATTGGCATAGATAGTAGGCCTAAACCTATGCACCAACCTTTTGTGATCCATGTGCCTCCCAGCAAGGCAACAATCCTCTCTGTCTCCACGAGCAAGGGGACTCCAATCATCATCAAGGTGCCACCTAGAGCACCGACGATACCTTTCGTGGTCAAAGTACCATCACCTCACATGTCCACTAAGATGTTAAATTAACAAGATTCAACAAAATCCCGAGCACCGAAGACACCCTTTGTGGTCAAAGTACCACCACAACTGTCTGCTAAGATGTTAAACTGGCATGATGCACCAACCACAACCACAAAGAAACCTTTCGTCATCAAGATGCCACAAAAAGCTAGTCAGACTCCTCCCAAACTACCATTTTTCATAAAGGTTCCACCACGTGATGGCCCCTCACCTACCCAGAGCCCAACCATAGGCAATGTCTCAACCTCTTCTCCCTCAAGATTCAACCTTGCCAACGACACGGGTAAGCCTACCACATGATAGCAGAAGAGGATGAACGAACAACGAACAACACCCACAGTCGAAGTGAAGGCCACACCTAGTATATACCAACTGAATGCTGGGGGCCCTACCCCTAATTCCAAACAAATTAGGTCCAAGCTATCAACCCATACAGAGGCAACCAACACAATGGCAAATAACACGAACTTTGTAGCTACACTATCCCAAGTGAAACAAACGCTAAAACAAAAGAACACAACCATGAGCTTGTACGACCTGGTCATGACATAATCAACTCATCGAGAAGCCTTAATGCAAATGTTAGCATCCATTCCTGTTACATAGGGCATCCCTACTAACATGAAATCCATTCATGCAATGATTTCACAACACACACCACAAGGATCAGGTTCAAACACCTTAGCCTTTCGCGACGATGCAGTTAAACGTAACTCCAAACAAGGGGAGGTCACAACAGCTCCATTGTCAATTAGCATACGTGTTGGACAGTGTACCATTTGCAGAGTGCACATTGATGATGGCACGACAACCAATATAATTCTATACTCTGTCATCAACAAACTAGGCATGGCAGATGAGATCATGCCAGCAAAAATCACGTGTTTAAAATCTTTCAACAGATCACGTGTCACACTTAAGGGCACAATCAACTTAGCCTTTGTGGCAGGAGAACAATTCCCCACTAGCGCGGAATTCACTGTTATAGAAGAGATGCCCAGTTTCAACATGATTCTTGGTAGACCTTGGCTAGCACAACAACGAGCCATTTCCTCACCGATACATCAAGAAATCTGCCTTCCATACAAAGGTGGACAAGTCATTATACATGGTGAAAACACTCCCTTTCAAGCTAACCACAACATAGACATGTCATAGGTCTTGAAAGAGGAGCCTCTTGAAGCAACACACACAGCAACAAATGCAACACCTAGAGTTAAAATGCCCAGACAAGTGGCAACCAACATAGTATTTAAAGCTAAAATACCCGAACGAGTGACGAAAACCATAAGCCTCCCAGTGGAGCCTAAGCCTAAAATGCTTCCAAAACCACATCCAGTTAGGAGACAACCACACGATCAAAGCATCCCTGAGGCCAAAAACAAGCCAAATCTTCGCAAACTATTCACATTCTTTTGCGGTGCATATGTCACGTTTGTTTGTATTGTACTAGCCTACGTGTTCTCTCATGGCTTGAAAAGGCCTTAAACTACCACCGTTTCACATTATTTTCTATTTATTGGTGCATTTCAATTCATTTTTTCTGTAGTTGCTACTTAACATTGTTTTCTCTAGTTGCTTTTATTTGTAGGATCATACAAACACACACGCATGCAACCACAAATTCTTCCTAGCATCATGATGGTAAACTAATACCACAGATTCGTCATGGCGTTATGACGATAAACTGGCACCACAACTAACACATCTAATCCATCATCCTGGCATTATGACAATAAACTAGCATCACAACTAACACGTATAATCCATCGTCCTAGCGTTATGACAATAAACTGGCACCACAGTTCGTCCGCAATGACAATAAACTAGCACCCATCTGGTATGACATTAAACTACCATAGTTTTGTTTGCCAGAGTCCGCTAAGACTATAAACTGGTTTGCCTCTCCACAGTCCACCAAGACTATAAACTAGCAATGTGCCATCCGCTATGATGCTAAACTGGCAACGTCCAACGAGTTATGACATAAAACTAACCCACGATAGTCTGCTATGACTATAAACTGGTAGCTTCATCTCTAGCCTCCCGATCTGTAGTTGCATTCAAACTTCATTAGAGCTGCTGCCTCACTCATCATTAGTTGATCTTAACAACATTGCTGCCATTCATATTCAATGTCTGAAATCTCATCTGGTGCCTTTGTTTCATCAGTGGTTGTTCAGGTCTAAGCTTACTCACTCACTCATGATTTTCTTGTCTTCTTGGAGTTGTGTTTGTAGGATGACACTTAGAGGTGATCATAAAAAAATGCACTTCATCACAGTAGCAAGGTACCACATTGTTCCTAACACATGTCACAATGTTAATCGAGCCATTCACTGGTGCATTTCTAGTTACACTTCCCATCTATTCCTCAACATACTCTACTCAGTTAGACCCCTGACACACCCAGTGCATCCTAAAACATTGAGCACACCGTTGCACACTGCAACACTTTTAAGCAGTTGCAACACACAACATGGCACTTGCGCATGAGTGCAAGATCAAAACAAAGCTCTTTACAAAAAATATATATAAAGAAACAAAAAAAAATAAAAAGGAACGAAAGAAAAAGAAAAAGAAAAAGAAAAAATAACAAAAGAACAAAAGAGCAAAGAGCAAAGAGAAAAAAAGCCAAAAAGAAACATAAGACCCTTGGCACTTCCCATACAAGCCCTAGGCGGGAAGGCAGTTGTCTTGGAAGCAAGTACTCATGTCTCAAACGCTCAAGTAACATCTCATTGCATGGATTTGGCTCTCTGCCAACAGGTTCCCTTTAACATTAAATAGAGGCCCTGTTCCTCCAAAGAACACAACACATCATCATGTGACTTTGGTTGTGCCAACAAGTCCTCTTAAACACTAAACAAGAGTCTTGTTCTACCAAAGGACGTACACCTCATGTCTTGGTTCCAAGTTTGCTAGACAATGGCTATTGACAAGGATCAACATCACCCATATACACACCAGAGCATCCCCTTCACCATGAAAAATCCCTTGATTAGCTCCCAATCCCCACAATTTTCATTTACCTATCCAGCTACAAACTTCATTTCCTCAATCCCATGTACTACTAAACACAGTGCGATGACATCTAGCCAAGTGCCAAAGGATAATATTTCTACCAAGTTTCTTGTGGTGTTTTTTACTTCTTTTTCGATGCTTCTTGGGTCGATTCCTCCAAGAGTCAACAAAGAGGAGCCAATGAAACACCACAAAATTCTAAGCTTAGCACTTCTCCGACAAGAATCGAGCTAAGTCATGATGCTCCCCAACATGACTGAAGCTTGAGGACCTCACAGATAGCTTCAAATGGAGTCGAATTGAGCAAGAAATGGTTCCATGGGACCCAAAAATGACTATAGTGACATCTGGCATCAAACCTAAAAAATTTTGGGCTCAAAATACTTCGTTTTCACTAAGTATGCATCCTGTACACTAGCCTATACATGCCCAGCTTATGGCCCAGCGTGCAGCAACTTTTGAGCCTTAAAAACTCATTGAAATAGGCCAGAATCGAAGGTCTAGACTCCCCATGACCATTCCTAAGGTCCTAGGTAGGTCTTAAGATCCTAACAATCAAATTTTTGGCACCAAATGGATCATTTCCTGCCTACACGCTGGCTCACACGCCCAGCGTATACTCCTAGTGTATGACTTCAAAGATGACACAAAATAGACACTTCAGAGTAAGATTTTCACAAGGCATTGACTCTCAAAGATAGGTAAATTGTTAGGAATCATCATGGGCTCAAGAAAATCAACTTGTTACCTTGAAATCATGCACTTTTGAGTTCACACGCTGAGCATGTACATCCTGCACACCCAGCGTGTACATCCAGCGTGTGGCACAAAGGACAAGGTCAAACAGGCCCTTTTAGGTAATTTTTTAGCATGGGGTTGACCCTTGGGACATGGACATCTAGTCTACATCATCACAGGCTTCAAAAAAGTCCATTTTAGACATCAAAAGTATCATTTTTGGCCTCACATGCTGGCCTATACGCCCAGCGTATACGCCCAACGTACAGCCAGCATGCACCTCAGAGATGAGCCCAAAAATCCATCGAAACAAAGTCAAAATTAGCGCCTAGATGACTTGGAGGACTACCAAGACACAAGGATCAGTTTACACACCCCATCGTACCGGATCTGATTCCTAAATTGCAGTTTTCATGCTCACACGTTGGCCTATACGCCCAGCATGTGGCCAACATGCTCAACATCAGGCCTCCCAAAACCCTACCAAATCAAGTCCAAATGAGCCCAAATTTGATAGGTAGCATCCTTAGGACATAAATCATCCAGATAAATGGTCAAAACTAGCTTCAAAAATCAAAATATAGGTCAAAATCTTTCCCTCTTGACCACTTGTTGTCTAGCGTATGGAGCGTATACGCCCAGCGTATGAGGGTACAGAAACACGCCAAATGTCCAAACTCACATGCTAGAAGCTCTATGGATATGCCAAGACAACCAGGAGCTTAGAATGACATGCTAAATCTAGAAAAAGGATGCGAGAGCTCAGATCTATAGGTTAGAACCATGAAATCTATTGTACAACTATCATTCATTCACTTTCTGTGGGCATGAAAGTTCACACGCTGAGGATCTACACGCCCAACGTGTGAACTGGATAGTGTTCACGTTGTACACTTGTAAATTTTACTCTTTCACACCAGTCAATGACCCACCTATCTCCAGATCCATAAATTTCTCCTCCCATAGCCAATCATCCCACTCCAGATCCGAATTCCACGCTCTAAGATCATATAAAAACCCCAATTTTTGACTAAATCAAGGTTGCGTTCGGTTTGGGTGAGGTTCAAAATGTTGGTCATTTTCACACATAGATCATGGGAGCACAGATCTCACATGCTAGGCATACATCCTACACGCTGAGCATACAACATTCACACTGTGCCTGCAGAAATTCCCAGTAGTTGTCATCACCCATCCTCATCAACCAGGGCTATACGTCTGCCTTGTGTAGATCCACAACTGCATATAGACCGATGCTTTTTACACACTCTTTTTCAATACATTTGATACATTTGGCCAACTTTCTTTACAGTTTACATCATTTTCTATGTTTATGCACGTTTACATTTTCTATATGTTTCGTACTAGTTTACATTTAGTTGCAGTTTACATATAACCCAACGTGTTGTAGCGGCAAACGTTGGGGAAGTCCTTGTTTGATCCGTGTGCAGACCATCCAAGGCACTCTACCTTCATCCATTTCCAACTTTCCCACAAGTGGAGGTAGGGTCTGCTATGCTTGTCTGTGAATCTTTCAGTGCCCGTAACATTCCAGCCCGACACCGATGATTTCAAACGGTACACACTAGATTAGCATTGTGCTAGTTTAGATGATGTGGTAGGTCCATGGGTGTTTTTCTTTAGCTTACGACATTTTCTAAAGAAGGGACATTTCTGATGTTGCGGTTGAGACCTACTAGTATCAGCATGTCTATGGACATTTGCAATACAAGTGGCATTTGTTTGTTGATATTGTGATGCTAAACCTTCCTATGTCATTGGTGGTGGCATGTAATGAGGTAAAATATGAGAATATAGAGGGTAGGATGAATGGTAATAGGCATGAGGTGGTGATCCCTTAGGGGATGTCATGGGTTGATGGTACTTGAGAGAGTGATAGTGGTGATTTGAAGTAGAGGATGTAGAACTAGTTGGAGAAACAAGGTGTTGAACATAATATCCATGCAGTTTTAGCAAATAGAAAGGATAGGGCTGATTTAGTGGTGGCCTCTCCCATGACCATGGTTGTTGCCACTATGGTTGATGATTGTGTTGAGGTTGGTAATAAGTCCCCCTAGGATAGTACGATTGGTTGTGGGGCCATCTATAATTACCGTGTGGGAAAGAAAATCTTCTAGGCATGTGCTTTTGTACAAAATTTAGATTTAATGAACTTGCCAAATAATCATGTGGATGTAACAAGATTAGGCAATGACCCTTTGGATGGTCATATATATAGATGTTACATCTGTTATCTTTGTCTGTGGTTGAGTCTATAGTCTCACTTTCTTCAGCCATTTTCCCAGTTGGCCAAAGAGTGTTCCTAACTATTTCTTGGTTCTTCTTTCTCTATTTACTATGATTTCCTAATTTGGTTTGCATTAGATTCTTCTCTATCATTTCTACAAGAGTTGTAACATTTTCATATATCCACTTTGACATCCTATTAAACTTTGCTTTAAGTTCATCAATAGGCTTCTGCATTGGTAAGGTTTGTTACGAAAGCACCTTATCAAGAGCTGCCTCCTCCTCCTTACCATAGATATGGACCTACTTCCATTGAAGAGTTGGGTCCCAGTGATATTTCTCAACATTCTCCCATTTGTATATCTCTCCTTCTTTTTTTGCCACATGTTCGATTAGCTCTCGGATCTAATGGGGTTGTAGCTTGTATAATTGTCATTGGGAATACATCCTAAGAGTCTTACTTGTTTCATTATGAAGCCCATCTATGATGTGGAAAAGTTTCTTTTCTTTGGAGAAACCATGGCCTAAGCATCTATTCAATAAGGAATAATATCTATCTAAGGCCATGTCCAAGGATTCATTTTGTTCTTACTTCCATCCTTGGATCTATCTCCTCAGGTTAGATACCCTCACATAGTTTTGGTATTTCTCGTTGAAGAGTTCCAGCATTATGGACCCCTGTTGAAGTGAACTGGGTCTCAACAATCTATACCACACTTCGACTCTGTTAATTAGTATCCTAGGAAAAAGATTAAGATTTTTCCACCCACTTTCAATGTTGTATGAGATACAGGCATCATGCAAGGCTTGTAAATGATGTTGTGGATCCAAATCATAGCCTCCTACAAACTTAGAAATATTATTCATATGAAGCCTAGGTAGGAAACCCTCTTTGCAATGCCTGTGAGAGATCTTAACTACCTATATGATTTGCATTGTACTCTTAGTGGCCAACAAGGGTTCATTATCATTGGTCATGTTATAATAAGAGTTTCTATGTGGTTGATTATGATGATTTTTCCTATGCTCATGTTGATGACCTTGACTATTTCTACATGTTTTATTTTTATTTTTATTTTGACCCTTTAGAGGAGCTTTATCTTTATACCTATGTTCATCTTCACCAGAACTAGATGTTGAAGGAGGAGAAGAAGATGAAGAACTGGGGGAATTGCCATGGCTCCTAGAGTTCTCCCTTTGGTCCTTTGATTTATCTTTTCTAGGTTTTGAGGAGGTATTAGGCCTTAAGGCCTCCCTTGGTCCAGGACTTACTTCATCTTCTCCAAGGTGGTCTATCTTAGATGAATGTGATCTTTGAGTGTCATTAGGGTAATCATGAACATATGAAATCCCTGCATAAGGTTAGTCACTCCAATTTTCTTCATTGTATATCTAGTTATTTCTCTAATGAATGCTTTCGCTATACAGTGCATTATCACTTCCTTGTGATAGAGATATTATTGTTGATTTATGGTGTGTGTGCTCTAATGTTTCTAAAAGATATATCATTAATGCAAATATAGAAATTGTGTATAATATAACTAATCTAGATAACTAGCACCATCCCTAGAAATGGTGCCAATGATGAGTGGTGAGTGATGAGTGGCGAGGTACCCCTACACTCAACCATACAAATATGAGTGTTACACGCGCCATCAAGTCAAACTCTGCAGATGGACTAGTTGTGGCATCTAGATAGTTATCCTTAGGTCACAGTTCACTGTCTTCCCACCTGGACTAGTATTAGATTTTCCATGTATGGTTTAGTCCAGAGTGAGGTGTATGATGGGTTTCTAATCTAATGCTACTCCTGAAGGCAATGGAAATTAATATTAACTAAGCTAGGAGAGAAGGGTGAGAAGGAATCTAATCTAGCCTAAGTGTGATGAGCATTCATTCCTTGATTATCCATACACCCCTTGGACTTTGTGCATGACTACCATTGGGATTACCAAGCACAGATCCTAGGTATGCTACTGGGTTACCAAGTAGTCACACTTAAGTGCTCATAATCAAGTCGTACTCATTCCGCATTTTAACATGAGTTTAAGGGTGAGAGATATTAACTAAGAAAGCAGTAAATAATAATTAATTAAATGATTAAACTGAGTAAATGCTGCAATGATGAAGTAATCTTGATCTTTATTGTCGGTCATGTGCTTGTCCAAGTACGTCACACTCGAATAAAGATGTCGTATAGTTACAATCACCACACTGTGGGCATACATTAAGAGAAAAAGGGAGAGAAAGAAATGAAAATACTTAACTAAGAACTAAATCACTCTAAAACTAACTTATTTCCTAATCTGTCTACCTCTTATTTATAGATGAGGAGACAAGCTACGATATTGCGTATGCTATATTGCGGCTAGGCTACGATATCGCGTGTGCGATATCATGTGTGCGATATCCATAACTCATCATACCCCCACAACTGAATGAAAACTCATCCTCAAGTTAAAGTGAGAATAAGATCAAGTGAGAAAAAGCTCCATTGATTACACAGTGGATAGGTATGGGATTATTGACTGACTAGAATGGATTCATGCCACAGTGTGGAGTCAGAAAAAAATTGAGATACAACACAAAAGAAAATCCTATGATTACAAAATTGGATGGAACTCATGTAGTTCCTGGTGGCAATGGCTCCTACATGGGTGTCTTTTCCTGTTCTTGCACTCTAGGTTTTGGGATTTGATGGCATCGAACTAGGCCTAGAGTTTCTCCTCTTGTAAGGCCTTGAGTGCCTTGCCATGCGCATAAGTGTGCGCTTGTGCCATAGAGGCACCCTAGTCATCCTTCTCTTTTTATTCCACCATCCTTTTATTCTCCACTATTATCTTGGTTAGTTGCTCAGTTTTGAAATTATCTAGCTAGTCTGTGGGAACAAATTGCAAAGGATCCCACTATGCTGCTTGTAGGGCCACAAGATGCTCTTGTAATTTTTGCACCTCTACTTCAACCTACTCGGCCCTCAATTCTGTTAAGACCAGCTTCCCCTTTGTGAAAATGAGGTCTAATTGAATTGCTGTAACATCCTAAGAGATCTCAAATATGGACGTTATTACTTGCCTTATTTGGAACAATCAATCAAGCGCATCCTCATGTTCTGCAGGAGTCATTGAGGTTCCAGCCAAAATTTGAGCATCCCATGCTCCTGTGAGATCTGCTAGTGGCACAATAAGTGTGTTAAATGATTCTTTGATATGGTCTACGACCACATCTATGGCTCTTATGGCACCTTGGTGTTGCATGACCACCACAGTGGCCCCTTCACCAATTTCTAATTGCACTTGGAAAGATGCTGCATTTCCTGAGATCTATTGTGACCAACTACTTTCCCCTCCTCTTGTATGAATAGACACTTTTCCCCTTGTGCAATCCAAAGAAACAGTGGATTGAATGGCATCATCAATGGCACAGAAGAGATTTGTGTCATCACGACTCCCCCAACTGATTGTCTTAGCAATGGCCCTAAGATGGCTCATCGACGGTCTGTAGTCTTGTGGCAGTGGTTGATCCTAGCCTATGTTGGGCTCTACTTCCTATTTTTGACTGGGTCTTGTGCTTGGAGGTTGTCTGGGTCCTGCAAGTTGAGTTGTAGTTGCTCTAGCCATCTTTTCTTTTTCTTCTTCTATTCCCAACGTCTCACCAATAATTTTCCTTGTAGCTAGTGGCTTTAACAGTTTAGCATGGGAAGCATTTTGGGCTTTTTGAAGGACATCATTAGTGTATCCTCGGATACCAACACGTTGACAAAGCTTTTTTATAAGACAAGGGAAAGGAAACGCCATCTTCCCTATCTTCCATTCCTCAAACCGCCTCAAGATCTCCATTAAATATAGATGGGGTAGGTTAGTATTAATCCTTCCCATTAGCACTACACATCCTCTTGCCGCATACATTGATATTCTCTTTAAGCCCTTAGTGGGGAAGAGGTGATATGTTCCAATTTTAAAGTAGATCCGCTCTTCCATCGTCAACTCACCAAATGTCTTATCTCTTCCATAAGCCCTTTCCAACCAATCTCGTCACACATCGAGGTTTGAACAGATGGATAACTAAGCAACTTTTGGCCCTATATTCGGAAGGTTTAACACTTACAAAATGGCCTATGTGGAGAAATCAACTATCACACCACAAATATTGATAGTGGTGCCTTGCTCTCTGTTGTGCCAAAATTGGTACATCTCCCCTAGGTACCAGGCACCTCTTTCAGAGAGGGTAGGCCATAAGGTAGACCCTTTGAGGTGATTCCTAACAGCCTCAAGAGAAATCTATGCAAAAGATTCAAAGTTCAATTCCACAATCACCACAGTGAATGTGGACTTTTCATGGATGGACTGAACATAATCTTGGGACAACGTAAGATGTTGTCCCTATTCAGGCACTGCAGCAGTTCCTATTTTTGCCTACCCGGACTGTACGGTAGGAGGGTCCTCTTGATGGATACTGAATGATTGCTCCTCCTGTTCTACATGTTATCTGGTAGGATCTTGTCTTCCACCTCTCTTGGGTCATTTTCTTCCACCTTGAGTAAGACCTTCCTTTTGTCCACATTTCGGGGCCATCTGCAATCACATGAGCCAAGCGTTAGTAAGGTTGTTTTTGAAGTTAAGTTATACCTTACTGCTTACCTTAATTAATGAATTTTTTTATCTCCATGTGATATTTCCCAAAAGATTGTAATAATGAGTCTATTTTACTTAGGTGGTTTCCAATTTTAATCTTCTGGGGTACCTAAAGGATTAAATGATTTTTTGGCACATTTTATTCTTAATTTACAACTAATTACTGTTAATAATATCCTTTGGCCGATGAAAAATTTCAAAAAAGTTAGGCACTATTTGGTAGGTGTCCCTCCCCCACGACTAAGCTGAACACTCCAAGTTTAAGTAGGTTCAGACGAAATGAAAATCGAAGTACCAGCGAGCGAGATATGGGTAGAAAAGCAAGGGTGTCATACTTGCAAGTCCTAGAGAAAAATTTGAAAAACTCCCCCGCGTGATGTGTGGAAAATGAGGCTTAAGTGTTGTGGGGGGGGATCACCTATTTATAGGTTTTGGGGATGCGATATTGTGTATGATACATCGCATATGCGATATCACGACCCTAGTGACATTGGGAACCACAAAAATACTGAAATTTTAGGGATTTTCTTGAAATCAACGTTGTAACTTAGGACATTAGGCAATTTTTAAGTGGTTCTAATGTAATTAGATGGATTTGAAGGCACAAATAATGATCTGTGGATTTTATCAATAAGGACCTTGGGTGGTAGAGAAAAAGGCTATGTGATGGTACATAGGAAAGTTGAAATTTAGAGGGGTAATAGTAGGGAAAGAAAATTGTTAAAAATATATTGAGGGTAAGAAATGGTGTGTGTGAGCTATGTCATAAGCGAAGATTACAAAATATTACACAAGTGGGTCCTCCCCAAAGCAGGTTCCAACCTATAATGCCCTTGTGTAACCACACTTAAAGTGTCTGTGGGCACTAGAAGGGTTAAATGTAATACGCAGTGATTCCACAAAACACACACATGTAAACATCACTAGAATGAGGTAAGAATTCTATGTTACATGTGACATGAACCACAATTACACAAACAGTGAGATGAGATGAACTATAGAAAGGGATTGTAGAGATTGGGGCATGAGGTAACTAACCCAAGGCACAGTGAATCCTGCTTGTAAAGCATGATTAACGTGTTATTAACCCATCGTTCTAAGATCAGGACCAAGTCCATTCCTCTAAGTAGTGACATCACATTGTTTTTTCCCACCATGAGCAACTATGAGAGTACCATAACAACAAGGCGTACGATCACTTGGCGTGTTATTCAAGGGAGGAGTGATTTTTTTTTGTGACACTTCCTTCTTTTTTTTCTTTTCTCTTTTTTTTTGACTACTAAATGTAGAGCAGCTGCCAACCTTTAGGCATGGGTGCATGTATTTCCAGTGGGACCCCCTAGAACAGCATTGGATTTTTGAGTGCCCTTTTTTATTACTCTTACTCCCATTTTTCATTAGATCTACAAGGATCAAGTACAACCATGTCGCATGATAACTCCCACAGACATCACCAAAGAGAATCTGCAAGTCCCCTTGATGTCACATACTAATCATTCCCTCTTGGTCCATCCTTCTTCATTCTGGGTNAAAAGATAAAACAAGAAATTGAAAACTAAAAAATTGGAAAACAAAAATTTGTAAAATTAAAGAAAATAAAAGATGGTTATTAATCTTGCTTATTATTAAAATGGGGGATATCCCCCATAACTAATCAGTTGAGGATGGAAATGATTAATAAATGGAAAATGATGATCCTTGCATGTTGGAAATATTCGGACTGGGTCATATTTACCCCATCGGGGTTCACACACCTGATTGTAACAAGCATAGTGGGGCAATTTATATGATGTAGTTCCTAGAAAATGAGTTGACCCACTATGATATGTGGGACCATTAGATAGTATGCAAAGATTGGGATGATGCCTTCCATAGCTGTGTTAATTGGGCCGTATGGTTGTTGGAGTGTGAGTTGGTGGCCCTAATAAAGTAACATGAGGCGTTGGGTTCGAAGGTAAGGGTGCACCACAGTGTTGGACTTGTGCAGAGCTGGAGGATGTAGTGGCCTTGGAATTATGTTGTCCCTTCTTATGATCATGTTTAAAGAAGGGACGCTTTGGATGTTGAGGAGGCTTCTCAATACTGTTGGAAGTAGTAGCACAAGTAATGTTCGTGGGTTGTTGCTGTGGTGCAAAAACCTTAGGAACAGTTGGTGGTGATGTATAAGGAGGGAAAGGATGAGAATGTTGAAATTGAGGAGAAGTGTAGGATACACAAGGTGGTGAAGACAGGGGCTAATAGTATTGAGGAGAATGGTACTGTGGTGAGATAGAGTATGTTGGCCCAGTTGGAGAAACAGGGTACTGGACTAGGTAAGCGTTTAGATTTGGATGATACGAAGGGTGTCTCTAGTTTAGGGGTGGCTTCCCCCACAACTAGGATTATTGCCACTATGATCAAACACAATATCTTTGTATGAACTCTAGGTGTAACGTCTTTCCCCAATGATCATATAAATGTAACAATATTGGGCATTGTCCCTTGGGGTGATCGTACATGCATATGTTGCATTCATACATATGATTGGTAGTTGAACTCTTATTTTCCTTATCCCTTCGTTCCAATTGTCTAATGTTTTGTCCTGCTTCTTGGGTTGTCAAAACTCTATCTTTAATGATATTGATGCGTTCTTCACACTTTTTATACATCCATTCCAACATCTTATTGATCTTTGCCTCGACTTCTTCTAATGATTGTTGTACTGGAAAAGAGGGTTCTTCCACCTTGAGA
>MNCI01006819.1:194869-205211 GCA_015680685.1 Gnetum montanum | reverse complement strand
GTCACACTCGAATAAAGATGTCGTACAATTACAATCACCACACTGTGGGCATACACGAAGAGGAATAGGAAGAGAAAGAAATGAAAACACTTAACTAAGAACTAAATCACTCTAAAACTAACTTATTTCCTAATCTTTCTACCTCTTATTTATAGATGAGGAGACAGGCTACGATATTGCGTATGCTATATCACGACTAGGTTGCGATATCATGGTTGTCAGCAAATCCATGACTCATCAGTGAGGTACCCCTACACCCAACCATACAAATCACAAGCATTTACGCATGATCTTGTCGAATTCCTTGGATGGGACTAGTTGTGCATCTAAATTGTTATGTCTTGATCGTAGTTCAATGTCTTCCCACTTGGACTAGTGGTAGCTTTGTCATATATGGCTTAGTCCAAAGTGAGATATATGATGTTGTATAATCCTATGCTACTCCTAATGACAATAAAGAGGTAATTAATTAAGCTAATGAATAATGAAAGGTAAAATCTAAACTTGCCTACGTGTAATGAATATCTATTTCTAATTGTTTGTACATGTCTTGGACTTTGTATAACCACCACTGGAATTGTCAAGTGTACATCCCTAGTCTTACCAAACAATACACTACTAGGTTACCAAGTAATTACACTTCAACACTCGTGATTAAGCCATACTCATTCCGCTTAATGAGAGGAATTGTAAATAGCAATAAATGAAAACATTAACTAAGGAAAACAGGAAACAATTAAAAATTAAAAGCAACAATAATTTAAGTGGATGCTACAATGATGGGAGTAATCTTGATCTTTATTTCCAGTCATGTAATGTGTCCAAGTACATCACACTCAAACAAAGGTGTTCTACAATTACAAACATCACACTATGGGCATGCACTAGGAACAATAGAATTAGAAAACAATAATCTATGAAAAAGCTAACTGAAAACTGAAACTAAAAAATTTCCTTTTTAACCACATGCCCAAGTGTTGTATTTATAAGCTAGAATAGAGGAGACAATATTAGATACCCAACATTATTTCTTGGGATCCGATATCAAGGCCTTAATATCATATATCTAATTTTGTGGTTGACATAAACATGACTCATCAATTGCTTTTCATCATTGCAGAATCCACTTAGTTTTAGTATTTTACTTAGCATAGTTTTTATTGTTTTCTTAGTTATCTTGAAAACCTATGAGGGCACTTTTAAAGGAATACTAATAAAACTAGCTTATATATATACATATCAATTGGCTGAGATGATTTTAACCAAGCCCGACTACTAGATGAGGTAACAAGATAACTAAAAATGGAATCACTCATCTCTCCTATGTTTCTCTACCACTTACCTAATTTAGTTTTACCCTCTCAGTCAAGTTTGTTCTATATTTGTTTGCTCATGATGTTTTTTAGCATCATTTATGTGAGAGATTTATGTTATCATTTATCATTACAAAGGATGTAGTTATAAATGTTCAAGTTGTTAAAATATTAATAGAACTAACATAAACACTATCACTATTTGCATTCTAAATAATATATATAGAGTTGTAGAATAGAATTGAGCAAAAGGAAAATATAGTAATAAGTGTGAACTCAATATGCCTAATCCTTCAATTGAGCAAAACGAACTTTCTCAGATAAACAAGTATATATCCATGAACAAACAAAGATAGAACAAAGCATTAAAAGTTTTTGCCAACCTACTTATAAAATAAAGCATTTAAAGCTTAAAAAGCCTAAGTTAAAATTAAACATTTAAATAAAAAATATAAAGAAAATGAGTCCTTTATATTGTTAGGACATCTCTAAAAGTATTCAAGAATAAGATACAAGAATGGTTAATTAACATTAATTAAGTAAAAAATAAGAATAATACAGAGTCGCATGTCATGGTGCTTTAACGATTTTAAAAACTAAGGCAAGTGAAGCTGTAGAAAAGCTAAAGATCTTGCAGAAAGTTCAATTTGGATAAAAGTCAAAAATGCTTCGGTTGCCACAGTGCGCCAGATTTAATAGAAAGAGCGGAACAACACATTCACCTTTTGAGCAAGCACTTGTAGTAGGAGCCATTGCACTAGGTCATCGTCCTTTTTTATTTCGGCAAACATTGTTCCCAAGACACCCTTTCGCCATCTATTTTTTCAGATCTTAACCTCAAAATTCAAGGGACATTCTTTCATACTTTCGATTTCATGTTTTCGTTCAAATTGCAAAGCTACTCGGAGTCACATGATGCACCATAATAACAATAACTCAACAAGTAACCTGTAGCAAAGCAGGCAACCATGCATTGTTTGGTTAATAATGGCACACGCACCTCCACGATGGCCAGCAAGCCCTAGGTGATCAATTCTCAATTTCTCATTTCTTCTCTGCCTCTATCTCTGTTTCTGTCCTCCTCCTCCTGCACCTGCATGGAATTCTTCTTCTTCTCCTCCTTCCTCCAAAATCCTGCACTGCTGCATATCCTTGCCAACCAAGTTAATGAAATCTCAACTCCAACAGAAGTAGAAGAAGAAGAGAAGCCAGGCGAAATGCAGTAGCAGCGATCTGGTTGCGGCATTTATAGGCTCTTCGTGTGGCTACAGGTATTGCTGGGCATTCTTGTAATAGTAGTAAGTGTGGCAAGCCTGGCCCGTTTCTACACTTCTGGAATTTTCCTAGCCATCAACGACAACGACAACCCATGCTAATGCTTCCATGCTTCTCCAGAGAGTGGACTTGACGGTCTGTGCAATGCAAAAATAGCTCGATCTGCGCTACTCGGTGGTGCTACGGGCCAAGTAGTAGCACTTTCGAAGGTTGATCACAGTCGAAATCAAAGCCTCCTTGGACGCCATCACCGTCACTCTGTAGTGCTTGGCCATGCTTTCGATCGAAGCTCAGGCTACTGTCCGTGTGGTTAACCTCGAGAACTTCTTTGAAAACGAGGACCTTTGCACTTACGTGGCATACAAGGAGAATCGGCACTTGCACGCCAACATGCTGGGCGTGAACAGCACGTACACAGCCATCAACCACAGCTACTTTAGCTTCCGCAAGGAGTTGTAGGATTACATGAGCTACGATGTCAGTGGCTTCTGCAAGGATGACTTGCACCACACCCAGAAACTGATGCTCCTTGGCTACGATCTACTGCCTTACTGTTGTTGCCTCGCCTGCACAGCCTGGCTCTTCTAGAAATCCATAGCCCTCCTGGATGCTCTCTGGGCTATCCTGGACGAGTGGAACCTCTGTTGCGATCACTATCGGTGCAAGCACTTCAGCCACCTCGCCACTCTAGGCTCCAAAAAGGGCTATTTCAAGTGTTCCGGTTGCTTCAACTTGACTGTGAGTGAGTCTCCCAAGTGGGTTTAGACTTTAGAATTCCTCCAATTGCGCAGACTTTCGACGTTTTGCAGATCAAACCCCGGGAGATCCAAATCAGGCTGGATTTCAGTGTCGGCATTGGCACTTTCAGTGCTCAGATGCGCAAGCACAATGTGATGGTGGTCTGCACGACACTCAATCTTGGCACACCCTTCAACGAGATGATTGCTCTGCACAGCTTCCTAGTCCTAGTCCTGCACATGGGGCTAAACTAGGGGCTGTCATTTTTTGATAACACGTTGGATAGTTCGTAGGACGCTCATGTGGAGCTCCTGATCGACAAGCATAAGTGTGGCTCAGCTGCGAGCACGCTCAGGCATTCGCAGTCCCCGTGGCGTTGTCATACGTTGCTTGCATCATCATTGCCTTTCTATTTCCCAATACGTTGCTTGCATCATCATTGCCTTTCTATTTCCCAACTATGATGGAGCCTTTGCATCATGTTTTTTTATCATTTGGTGGAACCTTATGTGGCGTGACGTGGTAGGGTGACAAACTTCACTCCCCTCCCACCCTCCTATCACACCACTAGTCCCAAGAACTCTAGAAAACCTAATGCAAATTATTATAAAATTTAATTAAATTCTTAAGATTAGAAAATTAATGTTTCAAAATTCTTTTTTCTTTTATTATTCAAACCATAGAGGCTATAAGCTTCATTTCACATAATCCATCTATCACACATACATACATAAGAAACTATAGTGATACCAAATTTGCTCCAAGTGGTATACAATCTAGATGCATTGGTAGCTTAAGCTCCTTCATTAAGAGGAAGCCACCATTGGTTAATTTGCTTAAGCATATCTTCTGAAACTATAATATGACTATAATTCTAATATTTACTAAATTTACACCATGTCTTTTAAATTTATTTAAGATTTGAAGAACTAGAAATAAAAATGGCCTAAGAAAAAAGAAGATAGTAAAGAAAGTTATTAGAAGACTAATTGTTATCATTCTTAGGTTTTCCCTGCATAAGTCTATTTCTGAAAAATAACATCCAAACATCATCTCTATTAATGCACTTTGCAATCCATTTTGCGACAAGAGAAATATCCTAGTTATAATAATTCATGTGGCTTAGTCCTCTAGCTTTTTTGCTACTAGTTCAAATATCTCAACAAACTTTAGAAATTTTTTTCCATGTTGCTTAACACACTAAAAGAATTAATAGATAATACAATAAATTCTATTATAAGTTGTTTTAGGAGTCCAATAACTAAAGTAATAAATATGAGTTAATTGAAGTATTTGCTTAATAACTAAAACTCTATCAACAAGGGTGAGNTATTTTGTGAAATTATGTGGTTGATAAAATTGAAAAGAAGCTTGATAAATGGAAGNAAAATATTAAGATTAGGCTTAAAAGAAAAGGATATTTCTATAATTTTGAATAAAAAAGCATTTTCCAAGATTTTCCAAGGCCTAAAAGTAAGCCACTCATCAATATTATCATTACAAGAAATAACAAATTTTGGCCAATTGATGTAAGCACCAAATAACTTGCAGTAATCCTCCACTCTAGTTAAAAGAGTATTAATATGTTATAGAGAATTGTTGACTATAAAACAAGAATCATCTTCATAGTACATGTTTAGAAATTGTATACCTTGATCGCAAATTGAAATTCTCTTAATGATATTCCATTGTAGATCACAATGTAGATTATGTGAAATAAAGTTTGATAGTAATTAAACTATAGAAAGCTAGATGACAACCTTGACGAACTAACCATTGAAGAGAAAAGAAGGAACTTAAATCCAAAATTAGTAGCAACTTGAGCATTAACATTAGTGAGTAGGGTACCTACAAGATGAATAAAATAATTACCAAATTCTAGTTTATATAGAAAAGAAATAATGAAATTCCATTCAATCCTATCATAACCTTTGGCATAATGTAACTTAATAAAAGCAATGCCCTGGTTAGTATCATAAGCCCACTACATTTCTTCCCAAGTGGTAATAATATTATCTAAGACATGTCTGCCTTTAACAAAACTAGTCTACTCAGGTTCAATGATATCTTCAATAACCTTCTAAATTGAACAAGCCACACATTTAGCTAAAATTTTATAAGTATTGTTAAGAAGAGTAATAGGCCTCCAATTACCAATATGTTGAAGATCTCCATTCTTGGGAAGAAGATAAACCATACCTTTATTAATATTTTTACCAAGAGAAACTTTTATAATGGCTTCTTAAAAAACATGAAAGAGGTCATCTAGAACAATGTCCTAATACTTATTAAAAAATTTAATAAAAATTCCATTAAAACTTGGAGCTTTACCATCTACTAAACTAAAGGTGATTATTTTAATTTCTTCTACTAGAATTTTAGCTTTAAAAGTACTTTGATGCCCTTCTATTATAAGATAAGGAATATGCGTATTAGAGGTTTAGAAGGATTCCTTGCTAAAACCTTCCAAAGAAAAAATAGAAGAAAAATGTTTTGTAAAAAAACTATTAATAGTCTTAGGATCTTTAATGATAAAATGATTTTTATAAAGTGATTCTCATTTAGGTATTTAACCTTTTCTTTTTAAGAATCTAAAAAATTGCTTGTAAGATTCACCTTCAATTTTTAGCCAACCCATGCAACTTTTGGTGATAGTACTTTTAGCTTTAAAAGCATCCCAACATTATTTAGCATAACAAGTTTTAACTAAGGATTTTTGAGTTTCAAAATTAAAGGGATTTTGGTGTTAAGAAATTTGCATTTGCTCAACAGATTCTATAAGATCTTCTTCAACTTAATGCTTGCACATAGAAAATTACTTTCTAAACCATTAGTACAATTTTTTACTTTACAACTAGTTTGCTAGCACTAGTTAATCCAACCAATATCACTAGTAGACTTTTTTTTTTTTTTTGCATTCTATAAAGACTTTAAAATATTTTTCCTACTATCCTATAACATATTAGCAATCATATGAAAAAACTTATGTTTTCAAATGGATGGAGAATTCATTTTAGAGAGAAAAATGCTAATAGAAAAATGGTTTGACCAAGTAGCATCTATATGCACTTCTACTTCCTTGCAAACTTCCAAAAGAAAACATTAGATATGTAAAATCTATTGAGTTGATAATAAATTCTATTATTTCCTTGTTGACAATTACACCAAGTATAATGCTTCTTATCCAAATGATGTGGAAATAAAGTGCTAACATCAAAAAGAAAATATTTTTCTTTAAGATTGCACCAATTTGCTTTTTTTTTCTCGACAAGACATTAGGAAGAAGACCACCAATCTTATCTCAATGACTTTCAAGCATATTGAAATTACCTTTAATAATCCAAGAAGCTTTAGGTAGAGATAGAATATATTTCCAAACCTTTGATTGATCTTTTGAATTATTAAGAGCATAAATATTATATGGTTTAAAGCCTTCTTTTTCACCAAGACAAGTAATCCAAATAACTCTTCTAAGGTTGTTAAAATCAAAATTTAAAACTTTTCTAGTCTAATTTTTATTAACAAGAATAGTAACATCTCCTTTATTAACTTCATGATCAACATAAAAAAACAATGCAGTTTTATAAAATGCATTTACCAACAAAACTATTATCATGAACTAAAATCTTAATTTCTTGTAGAAAAAGAAAATTTAAAGATAAATATTCATTTGTATTGATCTCAAAATTTATGTAATTGATAAGTGAAAAACCATTATGAGAGAGAGAAGAAGATACATTTAGGGTTTTTAAATTGAAAGCAATATCTTTGGGCCTCTAATTTTTGTGTCGCATTGAGTGAAATCCATCTACATTAAAATTTGCATTTTTGGTCCTTATTGAAAATTTCTTTTTTTCTAGAAAGGAATTCTCTTTAGATATTAAGAGTTTACTAGCATCTTTAGAATTAAAAGGATTAGTAAAAGGTTGGAAACTTGTTGAAAAAGATTTCATATGTGCTTACTAAAAACTACCATTATTTGTCTTTTCTAAATATTATTGTGTCTTTTTCATTAACAACTTTTTTTTTATTAAAAATATGATAGATTCTATAACATGACCTTCACAATGACAATAGTTGCAACATCCTCATAAATTATAGTAGTAATTTTCTAGGATTACCAATCTTAAGTTTTAATTCTATCTTCCTCTACCATAAATTAATCTTTACAAGATAACGTGTATATTGTACACCATCTAGTAATTTTTTTACTGTATTCTCATGGTTATGCTAATATTACCAAAAAATTTTCTTTCAACACTTTTTAAAATAAGATGAAAATTTTCTAATTTAATCTAGTAAGGAATTTTAGAGTAATCAAAAGAATAAGGATCAAAATCAACTTTCCATTCCTAAGCAGTAAAGCATGATACTAATCCATAAAAACTTTAAGATCCAATGATTTCTAAACCATTTCAAAATTAGTTAGTTCAATAAGCAAAAAAAATTTGGAAAAATATTGAGAATGCAAAATATTAATTCCATAGGATTCAAGCATAACTTGAATAATTGGTATAAAATCCTTATTTGAGCAAATAAATTCAATAATCTACAAAAATATGTATCGTGAATTGATATCGTTTGACAAAAATTCATATAAATTATCAAATAAAAAAATCTAAACCTACATAATTTTTCATAGTCTTTATAGTTTGAGAGACATTAGAATTTTTCATCTTCAAATCATTTCTCATCAAAAAATTTTCTATTGTAATAAATTTGCAACAAATCCTTGAGATCGATAAACTAGTAAAAGGATTTGTAAGGTCATGTTAAATTTTTATAACTTGCCTAAAAAATTTTAAATAAGGAAAATGAGAGATATTTAGAAAGTTCCTACTATCTAAAAATTTAGAATGTTAATGGTGTCTAATACATTAAGGTATTCTATTGGTAGTTTTCTTAAAAATATAGGAATTATTTCTCTTAGATGACCTCTTCGTGAAAGTAAAAGCTGCTTTACACATATTTTTTGTAAGTATCCAATTGCAAGACATGCTCTGAAATGAATACTATAATTTGCAATAACCTTCAACTAAGAATTTATGATATCATCCTCAATGATCAACCTACTTTGTCTACTATGTTTCTCTATATTTGATAATATCGTCAATGATTTGTTCTTTCTTCTATTTGTAAGCTTTGTTATTTAGTTATTTTCTAGCAATAAAAATATAATTATGATTTTACTTTAGGAGTTAAATATTAGATTTGTAAAGATTTTTTTTTTCAATTACAAATTCAAGTAGAAAAACTTCTAATCAAGGCTAAACAATGAATTCATTTTTTGTAATATTAATTCGTTTTATATTTTTAAGCTCAAGTTACAAAAACTATCAACTTTTGTTACAATTTGTTTCTTATTTTTAATGACTACATTCAGTTTTCTTTGGCAAGAGTTTTTTTTTTCTATTTATGAGAAACTCTTTAATAAGAAGTGAAAACCTATGAGGGCACTTTTAAATAAGGGCAAGACTTGATCCTTTTCCTACCCAAAGGGGAGATTTTAAAGATTGGTTATAATGTTAAAAACTAAAAAGACACCCTTAAAATTATTAGGTTTTTCTTTAGACTCTCTTTTCTAAATTGATAATTTAATATATTCTAAATTTTTTTTAACTATCAATCATTTTTTAAGATCTAACGCTTTCTCCTTCTTTCTACATCTCCTTTCCTCAAGGAAAAAAAATAGACTTGGAAGGTGTTGAAACCTACTATATTAGAAGAATTATAAAGAAATACAAAAATACCTTAAGTATGACTTGAATTAGCAATCTATTAGAAAATGAGCTAATAACATAAGCCACCTTGTTTAACCTATTCTATACAAAGTAACATACTTACCTATATCATTAACAATGAGGTGTTAGTCTATTAGCAAGACTATTCATTTGAAAGGTCCAAATTATGGCTTTAATTTTTATAGGTAATGTTGAGTTATAAATTTCTAATTGGACTATATATCTTGGGGTGTTTCTATATTACAATTATTTTAGGCTCCAACACCCCCTCCCTATTAACCTATCATATTAGTAGCAACACAAAAGTTTAATAGAATTTACATGTTAACCAAGTTATGGATTCGATTTTAGTGGGTGATGTTAAGTTATAATTTGAATATATATCTTGAGGGTAAATATTATTAAAAAACTTGCGGGTTCCAACACCTCCTAGTAGTATGCTTAAATTTATAATGTACTTCTATGATAGAGATTTGAAATCATAATATCTTAGGAAGAGTAGGTATTTTTATAAATTTTATGAGTGAATGCATGCAATTATAGTAAATTGTATAACAACTACAACCAAATGTTACATTCTATTTAAAAAAGAATCATTACACAAAGGCTTAATGCTTACTCAACCAAGGTTAGTTTTCAAGAGGATTAATGAATGAGTAAGAATAGAACCTCTTTTTGAGTAGATACATCTAGGCTTGAACCTAGGTCTTAAAACTTAAGAAATAAGATCTAAAATCATGACCCAGGATTCTCAATCTTAGCTCTCAAGGGTTTCTTATGAAGTTTTTGTAGTAGGAATTTTTTTTTGGTGAGAAAGGATATCAAGATAGAAAATACTAATGTCGCTCATACTATAAAGACTATGAAGAATTATAAAACTTTTGATTTTATTTTACTTGATGATTTATATGAATCCCTCTCAAAACATATTACTTCACGATACATATTTTTACAAATTATTGGATTTATTTGCCCAAATAAAGATTTTACATCAGTGATTCAAGCTATGCTTAAATGTTATGGAATTAATGTTTTATATTGCTGCTATTTTTCTAAATCTTTTTCCCTTGCTGAACTTGTCAATTTTGAAATAGTTGAGAAATCATTGGATCTTAAAGCTTTTATAGATCAGCATAATACTTTTATTGCTCAAGAATTGAAAGTGAATTTTGATTTATATTTTTCTGATTACTCTAAAATTCTTTGCTGGATTAAATTAGAAAATCTTCCTCTTATTTTTCAAAGTGTTGGAAGTGAAATTATTAGTAGCATTGG
>MNCI01006819.1:163973-186222 GCA_015680685.1 Gnetum montanum | reverse complement strand
CCAAAAGAACTATTGGCAACTGTTTGGGACGTGACTACCAACAAGTGTCCTCGAACAGGATTTAGGTGCTTGCTGGTCTCTGGCAACACCAAGGCCCAAATACCTCCAAACAGACTCAGTAGTTAATGTGAGTATGTGTGTGTGCTATTGTGAAAAATGAAATGATTGGATTGTGTGTAAAACTATAAATGACTTATCTTAAAGAGATTCAGCCAACTTTGCAAAGTACTGTGAGTTGTTGAGAGTTCCTATTCTGTTCAATTGCCTAGTCTATGAGGTCCTTATAATACCTACTTGTAACAAATAAATTTTTTCAAAAACATTTGAGCACAACTCTACAAATCTACTTCTAATTTTTCCTAGAGAAAGAGATAGTTCCACAAGAAAACTAGAAATAGAGAGAGATTCAATAGAAATAGAAAAAAGAGAAAAAGAAAGCAGATTTGTGTAAAGATCTTAAATGTTTAAACAAGGTAAAATGATACGAGTAAAAAATTTACAATAAAGATATCCCAAATTCAATAACTACAAATTGTTCAAACTTCCAAGGCTCAAATAGGTAATTTCTTCAAGACAATCCTACTATGCTACCCAAAAAAAATATTGCTGCGTAAACTATCACGTACCAGACTCTATTTTGGCAAGATAATGGATGTCAACAATTGCATTCAACAGAACCTTCAAAAGACTTGACAATTTATGATTGAAATACACAGAGATTCACTTTAAAGATAAAAGAAGCTATTCTGGTCCTATCGAAATACCAAAGAGTTTCTGAACCCTCTTGACTATTGAATCGTTCAACAGCTTGACTACATGCAGAGACTCTCTTACAACAATCTCAATAGTGGTTCTTATACATTGCACAATAAAAAAATTCACTAAAAAAATGCTCTTAAGACTTTCAAATGCAAGCTCTTCTATGGAAAAATTTTAATAGAAATTTTCTATCATGCAACAAGAACAATAAGAGAAATCTAAAAATCCAAAAATTACTTGCCATGCATGATACTATCTAAACCACTAGCTAAAAAATTTAAACAGAATAAAAGAATATAGCATAACTCATAGGACTATTAAAAAGAGGCTGAAATGTTATCTTTAACAAGTCATCTTACAAGTAATCTTTCACAATGTCTTCTTTACAAATGCTCTTTCCCCCAGCCATCGATCCAGAGCAAGACCCCCCACCCGAGACCATTTCCTTCCTACCCTTGAAGCCCTTTTATAGTAACCTCAAGGTAGTTACAATCATCATGAGAAGGTGAGGTAAGTTACAAAAGCTGCAATTACGGCTACCATGATTACAGCCATGCCTAAAGCCATGCCGGTATTGACCACGATTACAGCTACCGTGAGCCCATGTCTTGACACCATAGCCATCATACTTTCCATCTACCCAGTCACCATCATACCGACCATTCACAAAGTAATAATACACCCCACTTCCGCTACACTTACCCTGATGAAACTTTCCCTCGTAGACGTTGTCATTACTGAAAACGTCCATGCCTTCTTGGTTTCCCTACTATTTTTGCTCTTGCTGAGAGAGTTTTGGTTTGGTAGAGTATTTTTGAAGATCTTGAGAGGTGCTGTGCTGAGTTCAAAATCAGCACCGAGAAGGCTGGAAATCCAAGGGCAACTCTTATGGATTGTGGAGGTTTAGGGATTCTGGGGCATAATAAAGCACGGTCGAGCATGAACCTTGCATAATTTTTGTGGTTTTCATCTAGTGGCGATTTTGCATAGGGTTTCAGTGCACCTTGGGATCACCTTCAAATTTTCATGCTTCTTCTAGATTGGCGTTTCGAGCAATGTCAATGGTGACGATGTAGAGCAATGGTTGCGGTGGAAAAGTTATGATGATGATGATGGCGGACAATGAGCTTGAAGAAAGCGAGGCCTATGCTGGCAACTATGACCTAGACGTTGTCCTCTCCTACATAGATACCAAACTGCACAATTGTTTGGGATATTTTTACAAGGACTTTGAAGGTGAAGTGTTAGCAGAAAACTTGGGGGCAAAATTTGGAGGTTATGGTTCCTTTTTGTCAACCCATCAACGATGACCATCACGCTTACTTCAACCGAGGGCCCAAGTCCCAAATACAAGTAATAATGCTTCACGAACTCCTAATGAGTTATTGGGTGAGAAGTTGCAAACTAGTGTTCAAGGATTAGATTCAAAAGCATTTTCTTTATCAGTTTCTGTTGGAATTCTTGCCACTTCTCCAACTATGAATAAGAGATTACTAAAAATTGCAAAAACCTTTAATCAATTTTATCATGCCAACCTATTCCATGAAATGGCCAAAATATGCCAACATAAACATGACTCATCATACCCCCACAACTAAATGAAAACTCCTCCTTGAGTTAAGAAAAATAAGGAACAAGTTCTTTACAAAATATTGGGAAGGTATCGAATTATTGATTGACTCAAATAAAAAAACAAATGGACTTATACATGTTGTAGTGGTGTTTCACAAAAATTGGGACACAATATTAAAACACACAAAATTAGGGAAGCTCATGTAGTTCCCAAAGTTGGTGTCTCCTCCATCGGTTTCTTCCCTTTGTCACCAAGCTTCTGGAATTTGTAATGGTTGAGGAACACCTACAACTATTCTTCTTCTTTCCATGGGTCATGTACCATCTAGGCTACTGAACTAATGTGTGCTGGCATTGGTACGTCCCAAGGGCATGGGAGCTGTGGGAACATTTTTCTGGCCTTCATGTACTAGGTCGTAAATTGTTGTTACTCCTCTTCAAATGCCCTGGCCTTTTCTTTGAATTCATCATAATCTACTAGTCTCTTAGCTAGGTTTGAAGTGATACCCTTTTGTCCAGGTAGTGGGCTTTAACCACCTCAAGTTTTGAGTTTGCAACATGAATTTTTTGCGCAGCAGATTTTCTATCTACAAACTCTTTCTTGTACAATGCATAGGTTGTTGCTACCTATTTCTCCAACTCACTTCTAAGTTGACCTACTATTAACATGGCAAGGTTGGCATATCTGAGGTTAGCCAATGCTATGTATTCTTTCAAGTCTTTGATCAAGTATTTATTTTTTACCTTTGCCTAATGGACCAGTGCATAACTATCAAGAATTGGTTGCCAATCATGATTTTGTGCTATTATGGACCTAATGTAATCCTTGTCCATATAGATTTATTTTTCATTTATTTGCTTGTACATGCCTACCTAGTTATAGAAGTGCTATTTTAGCTTTTCATGCTTCTTGGCCTCATTCTTCCACATGCTTATTTCAATTGCTGACTTTTGTCGAATGGTGCAAAGATCCTTCATTGAGGGGGTTCTATTTTCCCTAGCCAATCTGCTAATATACTGGTTGACCCTCATTAATTATTCCCTCTACTAGTGGATGCTTTCTTCTAGAATATTCTTTTATTGTTCAATAGTGCTCAACCTAGAGTTCTTTGTTGTGATCTATTTATTTTCCTCCTGGGTGGTGATCAATGCCTTTTATGAGCATAAGATTTTCCTTCTACAATGGAGGCATTTCAAACTACCTTCTCCTTTTCTTTCTTTGCAACTTTATTCTCCTCAGTTAGCTTAATCAACTACTCCATTCAAAATTTCTCTAGTTGGTCATGTGTAATAGATTGGGGAAAATTCCATCTTTCAACTCTTAGGGCAACCAGCTCTTATTGGAATCATTGCACTTCTACTTCTATGTGCTCTACCTTGCTCTCAGCCATGACTAGCTTCCCTTTGGTGGCTATGAGATCTACTTGTTCTATAGTGACATCACTGGGGATGTTGAATAAGGTGGTCATCACTTGCCATATCTACAATAGTCGATCTAACATATTCTCATCTTTTGTAGGAGTCATTGAAGTCCCAGTAAAAATTTGTGCATCTCTAGTCCCAGTTAGATCTACTAGGGGCACAATAGGCACATTGAATGATTCTTTAATGTGATCTGTAATCACTTTGGCTACACCTGCTACATCTTGATGCTACATTACAACTACTATAGCACCTTCTCTCATTTCAAGCATTACTTGGAAGGATGCGGCATTACCAAAGATTTCTTTGGACTAGTAGTATGCTCCTCTTGATTATAGTGAGATCTATCCTCTTGTTAGATCGGCTAAAATGATGGGTTGTACCTCATCTAGAACTCTAAAGAGGCTTAATTACTCTCTACTTTCCTAGCTAAGTGTTTCAATGATTTTCTACAAATGGCTCATTGAGGGCCTATAATCTTGTGGTGGTGGTGGCAGAGCCTATATTTCAATGCACTGTTTAGGCTCTTGTTCTACTTCTTTTTCTGGTTTTGCTTCCTTCTCTAGTTCTTGGTCTTCACCAAGGTCTTTCCTTAGTGTTGCAAGTTTGAAGAGCTCAGCAAAGGAAGCGTTATGAGCCTCCTTGGGGATGTCATTCATGTACCACAAGATTACATAACTTTCTAATTAGGAAAGAAAATGGGAGTGTTGGCTTCCCTACCTTTTTCTCTTCAAACCACCTTTGAATCTCTATGCAATATAGCTAGGGAAGCTTGGCTGCATACTTGCCAATTAGGATGGCACTTCTCCTAGCCACATAGGCAGAGATTCAATTGAGCCCTTTGGTGGAAAATAGATGATATGTAGCTATTTTGAACTAGGTCCTCTCTTTCAGAGTTAATTCATGATATGCTTTGTCATCCTTGCTAGATGCTTGCCTCAACCATAGCTTTCTAGTATCAGAGTTAGATCTTATAGATAGATGGGCTAGCTTAGCCCCTTCATTCGGTAGATTGAGAGCTGTTGCTATCACTTTGACTAAAAATGAGACATTGACTCCAAAAATGTTGATAGTGGTTCCTTCATCTTTATTATGCCAAAATTGGTATGTTTTGCCAAGGTAGCACTTGCCACTGTTTGAAAGAATGGGCCACAAAGGTGATGCCTGAAGTTGTGTTCGAACTACTTTTGGAGTAAACTCCATAAATGGGTTGAAGTTCATCTCCATGATTACTATGGTTAACATAGATTTTTCTTAAATTACTTCAAGGAATTCCACAGATAATGTGATATGTTCTATAGCCTCTCCTTAAATAGACTACCTAGTAATAGGAGCCTCTTGATAAATGTTGAAGAATTGGCCCTCCTCCTTCTTGTGCTCTGCCTACTCACCTTGCTAGCCTCAAATACCTCATGGGCACTTGGTTTCTTGCTACAAAGGTTCTCCTTGTGCTCCTCATTTTGGGGCCATCTACAATTAAGTAAAGATTAGGTGTTACTAAAGTTTTGTTCTTTATCATTAATCAGTTTATACCTTACTCATTACCTTAGTTCATTAAGTTCTTAGTTCATATGATTGTAGAGTTAGAAAGTTTTTTTTAAAAAAATGCCCAAAACGTGTCTATCTCCTCATATGACCTTACATAGTTGGTTTCTCTTTCCTTATGTGTGGCTTATTATGATTGGTTATGGTCTCTTGGGTGGAAGAATTAAGGGTTTTAGCATTACCATGATTGATTTTGCATTATATCACTTATGGTTTTTAACATTCTTACCTTATAATACCCTTCAGGCGATAGAAAATTGTCAAAAATTGGAACAAGTTTCCCATGTAAGCACCCCCACAACTAACTTGAACACTCTAGGTTAAGATAGATCCAAATGACATGGGAATCGAAGAGATAAAGAGTCAAATATTACAAGTGGAAAGTGGTTGCATAGAGCTCTATGTAGCAAGAGAAAATTTGAAAAACTCCCCTAGCTACAAATGATGAGAATGAAGTTTGGACACTACGGGGGTCATATATATAGGTTTTTTGTGACTCGATAACAGATATCTGATGTTGCATCCAACTTGATATCACGTAGTCGATATCAAGGTCTAAAAATATGCATTAAATGGGGAAACTGAACATGCAAAATGAAGCTTTGGGATTGGTTGGAAGGTTAGAGGTTAGGTCCATAGTTCTAGGGTAAGTGAAAAATTAGTTTTAGGCACTAGAAGTGTCAAAGGTGGAGTTGTCGACGTTAAAAAATCTAGAAGATGCAAGAAAAAAGGCATTAAATTAAGGTTGTGGAATGCATCAATGACATGATAAGGGGAATGTCAAAATTTAACAATGAAGCACTTGGAAGGTAAAGAATGATGTGGTTGTGTATAACAAGTACAACTCACAAAAGTTACACAAGTGGATCCTCCCCAAAGCAGGCGTTAGCCAATGATGCCCTTGTGTAACCATGCCTAAAAATGTCTATAGGTACTAAATGGGTTGAATGCAAGGAATAATGCATCCTTGTTTGTTATTAATGGTTAAATAACCATGAGCCCTTCTTTCCAAGATTCAAACCAACTTCAAACCACATTTTAGTGACATTGTATCATTTCATCACTTTGGCTAACAACTATAAGACTATCATAGTTGCAAAGAGTAACATCACTTGGCATTTCATCCAAGGAAGGTGTTTATTTAGGATATTTCTTCTCTTTTTTTTATGGAGTTTTGAGAAGCTACCAACCTTCAAGCATGAGTACATGTCTTTCTAGTGGAACCTTCAAAAATTTATTCAATGTCTTTTTAGGTTACTCTTACTTCCATTTTTCATTATATTTACAAGGATATAATTACAACCTTAGCAACATGATAGAACATAGAAAAGTTGTCAAAGAGAATCCACAAATCACCTTGATGTCACACCCTTCACATTCTCACTTGGTTCTTCACTTTTCAATCTAGACATAATAATTATGAATTTACTTTTAGTCTCATGGTGAAAAAGAATGTCATTATGACCAAAGCAAGAACCTCTTATTAATGGAATGAATGCATGGATGATGTGGTCTCACTATCTAAATACTCAATCCCTTATGACTCAACAACATAGATAAAACCTCACCTCAATGGGCTACATGATCATTTTATTCACAAGAGAGATTACATAACAAATAAAATGAAAACAACAAATAGAAAAAGTTGGAAGAAATAGAAAAAATTGTATCAAGAAATAAGAAAATGACAAAAAATTGTAAAACAAAAAGATGAAAAACACTTAAGAATCCTGAAGATTAGAATGGAGAATGACCCCCACAACTAAACATTTGATCATGATAAGGATTAATAAGTGAATAGATAGGATCCATGCATGTATAAAACATTGGTAACCTTTCATGCCCAATCCACTAGGTATCTGTTGGTGTTGAAATGGCTCGGTAGACAAATCATTGGTCACACACTTGATTGGTAAATGTATGGTGGGTTAGGATATGAGGTGTGTTAACATTATGGATGTCTGGCCCACAAGTGCACACTTGATCAAGATACAATATGCATAGATTTGTTTGTCTCTCTACATTATTAGATTCATTTTTTGGGTTTGGAATTGGAGTAATAATGGATGGTGGCCCTCATGTAAGATCAAAGGATAGTGATTGTGAAAAGGGAGGCATTGCACTAGATTGGCATTGTGCTAGTTTGAATGATGTGGTAGTTCCATGGATGGTTTGGTTCAGCTTACAACCTTTCCTAAAGAAGGGGCATTTTTGACATTGTGATTGAGACCTACCAATATTAGCATGTCTATGCACATCTGCAACATAAGTGGCAGTTGTTTGTTGATATTGTGATGTTGAACCTTCTTGTGTCATTGGCGGTGGCATGTAATGAGGTAGAGTATAAGAATATTGAGGGTAGGATCGATGGTAAGAGGTGCAAGGTGGTGATCCATTAGGGGATGTCATGGGTTGATGGTACTTGGGAGAGTGATAGTGGTGATTTGAAGTAGAGGATGTAGAACTAGTTGGAGAAATATGGTGTTGAACATAATATTCATGTAATTTTGGTGGATAGGAAGAATAGGGTTGATTTAGTGGTGGCCTTCCCCATGACTATGGTTGTTACCACTATGGTTGATGACTGTGTTGAGGTTGGTAATAAGTCCCCCTAGGAGAGTATGATTGGTTGTGGGGCTAGCTATAATTACCATGTGGAAAAGAAAATCCCTTGGGCATGTGCTTTTGTACAAACTTTGGATTTAATGCACTTGCCCAATACTCATGTAGATGCAACAAGACTGGGCAATGACCCTTTGGATGGTCATATCTGTAGATGTCACATCCATTATCTTCATCTATGGTTGAGTCTATAGCCTCATCTACCTCAGCCATTTTCCAAGTTGGCCAAAAGAGTGTTCCTAACTATTTCTTTGTCCTTCTTCCTCTATTTACTGTGATTGCCTAATTTGGTTTGCGTTAAATTCTCCTCTACCATTTCTATGAGAGTTGTAACATTTTCATATATCCACTTTGACATCCTATTAAACTTTGCTTCAAGTTCATCAATAGACTTCTTGCATTGGCAAGGTTTGTTGCAGAATCACCTTATTGAGAGCTTTCTCTTGCTCCTTACCATAGATATGGACTTACTTTAGTTGAAGAGTTGGATCCTAGTGATATTTCTTGACATTATCCCATTTGCATATATCCCCTTCTTCTTTTTCCACATGCTCGATTAGCTCTTAGATATAATGGATTCGTAGCTCGTATAATTGTCATTAGGCATACATCCCAAGAGTCTCCCTTGTTTCATTACCAAGCCCATCTATGATGTGGAAAAGTTGCTTTTCTTCAGAGAAACCATGGCATGGGCATCTATTCAATAGGGAAAAATATCTGTCTAAGGTCATGTTCAAGGGTTCATGTTGTTCTTGCTTCTATCCTTGGATCTATCTCCTCAGGTTGGATACCCTCGCATAGGTTTGGTATTTCTCATTGAAGAGCTCTAGCATTGTGGACCACCGTCAGATTAAACTTGGTCTGAATGATCTATACCACACTTTGGCTCTATTGATTAGTGTCCTAAGAAAGAGCTTAAGCTTTAACACCCACTTTCAATGTTGTATGAGATACATGCATCATGGAAGGCTTATAAATGGTGTTATGGATCTAAATCATAGCCTCCTGCAAACTTAGGGATGTTATTCATATCAAGTCTAGGTAGGCGACTCTCTTTGCGATGCTTGCGAGACATCTTAACTACCTCTATGATCTACATTAGGCTCTTAGTGGCCAACAAGGGTTCATCGTTATCAGTCATGTTGTAATAAAAGTTTCTATTCAGTTGATTGTGATGATTTTTCCTATGCTCATGTTGATGACCTTAAGTGTTTTTGCGGGTTTGATTTTTATTTTTATTCCAACCCTTTAGTGGAGCTTTATCTCTATACCTACATTCATCTTCACCAAAACTAGATGTTGAAAGGGGAGAAGAAGATGAAGAACTAGGGGAATCTCCATGGCTTCTAGAGTTCTCCCTTTGATTCTTTGATTTACCTTTTCTAGGTTTTGAGGAGGTCTTAGGCCTTTAGGCCTCCCCTGGTCCAAGACATACTTCATCTTCTCCAAGGTTGTCTATCTTAGATTAATGTGATCTTTTAGTTTCATTAGGGCAATCATGAACATATGAAACCCTTACATAAGGTTGGTCACTCCAATTTTCTTCATTGTATATCTCGTTATTTCTCCAATGAATGCTTTCTCTATACAATGCATTATCACTTCCTTGTAAGAGAGACATTGTTATTAATTTATGGTGTGTGTGCTCTAATGTTTCTGAAAGATATATCATTAATGCATTTACAGTAATTATGTATAATATAACTAATCTAGATAACTAGCAGTGTTCATAGCAATGATGCCAATGATGAGCGGCAAGGTACCTCTACACCCAACCATACAAATCACAAGCATTCATGCATGATCCAGTTGAATTCCGTGGATGGGACTAGTTGTGCATCTAAATTGCTATGTCTTAATCATAGTTCGTTGTCTTTCCACTTGGATTAGTGGTAGCTTTGTCATGTATGGTTTAGTCCAAAGTGAGGTATATGATGTTGTCTAAACCTATGTTGCTCCTAATGACAATAAAGAGGTAATTAATTGAGCTAGTGAATAATGGAAGGTAAAATCTAAACTAGCCTATGTGCAATGAATATCCATTTCTAATCATTTGTACATGCCTTGGACTTCGTATAACCACTACTGAAATTATTAGGCCTACATCCCTGGGCTTACCAAACAATACACTACTAGGTTACCAAGTAATTACACTAAAGTGCTTGTGATTAAGCCATACTCATTCCAGTTAATGATAGGAATAGTAAATAGCAATAAATGGAAATGTTAACTAAGGAAAATAGGAAAAAATTAATAATTAAAAGCAATAATAATCTAAGTGGATGCTGCAATGATGGGAGTAATCTCGATCTTTATTTCTAGTCATGTAACATGTCCAAGTACATCACACTCAAAGAAAGGTGTCATACAATTACAAAAATCACACTATGGGCATGCATTGGAAACAATAGAATTGGAAAACAACAATCTACAAAAAAAGCTAACTGAAAACTAAAACTAAAAAAACTCCTTTTTAACCACATGCCCAAGTGTTGTATTTTTAGGCTAGCATGGAGGAGACGATATCGGATATTTGACATTGTTTCTTGGGACTCGATATCACATATTTGATATTGGAGCCTTAATATCGGATATCTAATATTGGGGCTAACATAAACATGACTCATAAGTTACTTTTCATCATTGTAGAATCCACTTAGTTATATTGTTTTACTTAGAATATTTTTTACTATTTTTTTAGTTTAATCATATATGTGTCCAAGCATTTTACTTTACTTGTTCATTAGTAAAGCGAAATGATTATGACTAGTTTTGAGTATTTAAGTGTAATCATTTGGTAATATAGTAGTGTTATAGCTTGGTTCATCCAATAGCATAATGCTTGGTGATTCAGTAATGGTTACATGAGCCCAAAACGTGTACAATAAGCCAAGAATGGATACTCATCATTCTAGAATAGAGTGGATTTACCTTACAATCATTACTTAGATTTGAATTGTTATTCTCAACTTTCATTATGTTTGCACCTAAGAGTATTAAAGGCCAAACAACATCAATTATCATATGCCTCATTTTGGACTAAGCCATACATGAAAAATTTACCACTAGTCCAAGTGGGAAGATAGCATCCTATGACCAATGCTTAACAATCTAGATGCCACAACTAGTTCCAACCATGGAATTTGACTAGATTGTGTATGAATGCTTATGATTCATATGGTTGGGCATAGGAGTACTTGATTCTCATCACAAATGTTTTAATTAACTCATGTTTAGTAATTTAGTTTTTGGGATCTTTTTAAAACTTATTATAATAGAATTGATCATATTATCCATTGTTTTCTTTGGTTTTCTAAGCAATATAGAAAAAGTTTTTTTTGTAGAATTTCTTAGGATATTTGCACTAGTAACAAGAAAGATGGAGGACTTGATCTCATTAATTATTATAACTAAGGTATTTTTCTTGTAACAAAATGAATTGTAAAGTGCATTAATGGAGTGGATGTTTGGATTCTCCTTTTAAGAAATAAACTTATATAAGGAAAACCTAAGAATTATAACAATTGGTCTTCTAATAACTTGATTCACTATTTTCTTTTTCCATAGGCCATTTTTATTCCTCGTTCTCCAACTCTTAAACAAATTTGGAAGATATGGTGCAAGCTTAGTGAATATTGGAATTACAAACATATTATCATTTTAGAAGATGTGCCTAAGCAAATTAGCTAATAGTGGCTTCTTTTTAATAAAGAAGCTTAGACTACTAATGCATCTAGATTATGTACTACTTGGAGTAGATTTGGTATCATTGTAGTTTCTTGGCTTTCTATGCATGATAGATGGATTACTCGAAATGAAGCTTATAGCCTCTATGGTTTGAATAGAAAGAGGAAATTGAATTTTGAAAAATTAATTTCTAAGCAAAAAAATTTATTTAAAGTTGATAAAAATTTGTATTAGGCTTTTCCAAATATTTTTTTGAAGAATGTAAGATATGTTTTTCCTTTTAATTGGAAATTTACTTATGAGATTATTATAAAGAATTATTTTATTCATAACAAATTTAATAATGATGAACTGCAATATCGCGTCCTGCCTCATCTTCTATAAATAAGAGGTGACACCATTTGTTCCAAATAGTTAGACTTAGACCCTTAGCCAAACTCTTGCAGTTTTACCATTCTAGAGTTATAATAATTCTTGTGTGCCCATAGTAGGAGTCTTAAAGTGAACAGATCTTTATTCAAGCAAATTGTACCTGAGCACACATTTGTGTACGACAATATAGATGAACTTTATGATAAACCTTGTAGCATACAGATTAAGCTAAATAGTAATTAATTATTGTTGAATGTTTAAATTCTTTCCTAGTTAATTAATCTCTCTTTCAACCTTTGACTCTCCTAGTTAAGTACACTCAATACAACCGCTTCGAGCATGTGTACTGCTTGGCAACCCAGTAACGATTAGTGTTTGGTAATCCTAGCAACGTTGCACTAGTTTAGGATGTGTGCGGAAAGTGGGAACGGATACTGGTGTTAGGAACACTTAGAACTTAGTTAGTGAATAGTTAACGTAAGTTAGTCATTTAGTTCTCTTCACCTTTCCCTATTAGCATAAAACATTAAAAAGGTAAAAAGTATAAAAATCATATACCTCAAACTTACTTAACCATACAACCGTGATAATACAAGTTTGGGAAGATAATGATTGATTAACCCTAAGTGTTCCATTTGGGTTCTTAAGCACTTAGTCCTTGGACTTCAACTGGATCCTGCGTGAAACACTTGTATTCATATGGTTGAGTGTAGGGGTACCTTGCCACTCTTCATTGGCACCATTGCCGACGACTTAGTTGTTTGTGCGCTACGTAGAACATAGGAAATCATCCATATTGTTGGGATACTAGAATGAACCCTTTAGGGTTAATCAAGGAAAGATAAGACAACAGTAAAATTGCACACCGAATAGGATAAAATGTCTTCTTCTCCACATAAGAGAATTTCATCGCCTAGGACTAAGATAAGAGACAGTTGATGGCATAGCACACATAACCAAGATCCACCAATTCCTCAACAATTTTGTGTGGTATATAATCATCACAATGAGTATGTACCCAACTTTACCTTTATTCTCCATCAAGATGAACAACTGCGTTGGAGAGACTTGAAAGGTAACATTGTGTTGCCTCCAGATCGATCAGTCCCCAACATGCTCCTTCATGCTCTCTCATGAATAGGCATGTCATTTTTATATCTAGAATATGTTGCATATGATCATGACACAAGGGACTACCATCCCAAAGAAGGGCAACATCAAAGGGACTTGCAACAGGAGGGTCACTATACATCCTCAAAGGGTAAATGGTCTCATAACACTCCGCATGTCTTAAGCAAGATTGGGGGTGGTGAACCTGCTTCAGCAAGTTTCCCACCAAATGATGTTCCTCCTCCTAACAATGGTCAGGAGGTGGTGTATTAGAACCTACACTCCACAATTCACAACCCTAGTTCTGATACCCACGAACACAAAGTGTTCAAAGAAGAAACACAACCACATGATAAGGGCAGACGTTCTAATCGTGATCACGATCATGGCTAATACCACCAAAGAGAAGGTAGAAAACACCATCATGGCAATGGTTCTCCTTCTTCTTCACCTTCATCATCACATTCATCCTCTCCTTCAGTATTCAACTGTAGTCATAAGGAAACCAACCATGAGGATAAAGGTATACATAGTGAAAAACATCGATGAGATAGTCAAGAATGAGGATGAGGGCACTCTAAGGAATCAAGGCATGGAAGAAGGGAGAGTAGGGAACTGCATAGACACCATAGACACTATGAATGAGATGACCACGAAGAACCCCTACTTGCAACTAGAAGCATGTTAGACATAATAGAGGCCATAAGAGTTCCCACAAGTCACCAAAAAGATAGTAGGATCAAGAGGTTAGACATGAACAACATCCCATGATTTGAGGGGGGATACAATGTTGATCCTCAAAATCACTTACAAGAATTCCACGATGCATGTGCCTTGTAGAACATAGAAAACGAATGGT
The DNA here is from genome assembly GCA_015680685.1 of Gnetum montanum. Lineage (NCBI taxonomy): Eukaryota > Viridiplantae > Streptophyta > Gnetopsida > Gnetales > Gnetaceae > Gnetum > Gnetum montanum. Next base: position 172,274 of record MNCI01006819.1, on the reverse strand, counting down.
AAAAACTAAAATTGTTCCCAAGGACACTAGTGAAAGAAGCTGAAAGTTGGTACTGATCCTTAGAACTGGAATCCATTCGGAGGTGGAGTACAATGTTAGAACTATTTAATGATAAGTACCAAACGTACTCCCGAGTGTCTAACTTGCGAAAGCAAATCCAAGAATGGAAACAAGGAAATCATGAACCCTTAGATGCTACCATGGGCTACTATTATGCATTGTTACATTGTTGTCGTGGCCATGGTTATTTGAAACAAGAAGAACCCTTGGGATGTATGTCCAAGGGAGATTATGAAAGCTTAGATCTCATTAATTCCATAGATTTCTAGAGCAAGTAGCCAAATAAGAAGGTGAGCTACGAAGAGAGAAAGTGCAGAAGAGTACAATCGATATCCTTCCCTCCAAAAAAGGGAAGTGAGATTCTGTGAGGAAGAAGAGTCACCACTCAAAGAGATGGTGAATAGGAAAACTTTGCCGCTCCAAAAGTTAACAACCAAAGTATCAGCAAAGGTAGACCAAATGTGGGACTCCCCGATAGTAAATTTGAAATTGTTCTTAAAATTGTAGAGGAGTATAGTAGGAAGTGAGGTAGTGACCATGACAAAAAGAAAAATAGAGATGTAGACAATGCACGTAATAAGGGTAAGAGAAAAGTGGCCATCACTGAAGAGGTTGTGGATTCATACACAGACAATGATGGTGGATGTGAGATATGCCAATACAACCATCCCAAGGGATGTTGCCTAGTAATCTCACATCTACAAGATTCTAAGATGTATGCACTCAACCCATGACTTAATAAATGGCAAGCACCATAATGGTTACCTTATCCCCAAGGTAACCCAAGGTAGTTCCACCAACCTTCAACATATTATCCAAGTGGAACTCCACCACAACCTGTTGAGCAACATCAACAATGGCAATACCCACAGTCATGGGGGATGCCACCACCAAGGCAATGATACCACTACCAGCAACTGGATCCATATGGCTATTACATGCAGCATCCAATCTCTCCATATGACTCTGTTGGTCACGTTACACCACAATATCACTACCAAGCTCAGGAGTATTATAGGAATCCTTCTCCTAGGGGAGATAACCCACAAACATACCATCCTTTGAATCCATCCGCAACTCTCACACCGATAGCTCCATTACCACCCACTCCAACAATGCAAGGGGAATTCCCTACTCAACCGTAGCAACACAATGTCACGAGGGTTGTGAATCCTCAACCCGCAGTTAGTTTTAACAACCTTATGAAGAAAAGATCTTTCTTCAAAACCAACAGTCCAACCAAACCTTGACAACCACAAGCAATTGAACCTCTGAACGCCCCTCCATCAAATAAGGCTTCAGAGTTCCTTTCAAACCAAACACTGAGCTCAACGCATATGGTTATGTGAACAAATGCTATTACTGACTGGATTAAAGTTGGCCACCTTCCTAAGAAATTCTTTGATCCTGGAAGCCCTCTAATCTATCTCCAAGTCACTGGGAATGAACCATGTAAAGCTCTTCTAGACTTAGGTTCCAGAGTCAACCTAATATCATAAGAGATGTACAAAGCCTGGAACCTTCCTCCATTAAGGAAGAGTAATATTTGCCTAGAGTTGGCTGACCATTCCATCACTATCCCCTTGGGACTAGTGGAGGACATCATTACCACTATGTGTGGGTGGTCATATCCAGCTGATTTCCTAGTGATACAAGTGAACAATGGTAAAGGGGACTTCCCAATAGTAATGGGAAGAGCATGGCTATGTACTATAGATGCATGCCTAGGAATCCGTAATCTTTCCCTGGAAATATCCAAGAAGAATACGTTTGGAAAAATCGAGAAGAAGAAACTTCCATGCATCACATACAATGACATAGGGTGCAATTATGTGCAGAGATAATGGGTTATGAAAAGTTTAGCATTGCTTGCATGCAATCAGTGTGCATAAGACATTAATATACAAAAGTGTCTATATGCAGTAGCCACATGACAAGAAGACACCCAATGGCTGATGGTTGATCAAGAGAGCAACTCACTAATGTGCATGGAACTAATTGAGGGAATAACTAGTGCTTACATTGAAAGCATAGATATAATAGAGCAAGGCTGTTGCCAACTTCCAAGCCTTAACCTTGAAAACATAAACTAGGGGAAGTTGGAAATTCTTGAAAAATTTAAACAAGGGCCCTTAGATTTGAAACCATTGCCCATTGGTCTAGACTATATGACCCTTGAAAATGAAAAATCAGTGATCATCAATGCAAGACTTGTTTCTAAACAAAAAGAAAGACTATTGAAAGTGATAAACAAGTGGTCAAAAGCCTTTGCTTGGTCATACCAATAGATCCTAGGATATGCCAGCATAGGATTTATACTGATCCCTCCATGAAATCTCGAAAACAACCGCAAAGGCAATTGAACCCAAAATTGAAGCAAGTAGTAAAAGAAGAAATAAAACAGCTTCTTAAGGCTGGGTTCATATCTCCCATTGTTGGTAGCGAATGGGTTAGCCCTCTAGTGATCATGCCGAAAAAGGGAGGTAAATGGAGGGTGTGCATAGATTTTAGGCTGCTAAACATGGCAACATTTAAGGATCGCTTTTCATTACCATTTGTCGACCAAGCCTTAGACACCATAGCAGGGCACCACTATTATAGATTTATAGATGGATATAGTGGATACAACCAAATATAGATAACCCTAGAAGATCAAGCCAAGACAACATTCACCATCCCTTGGGGAACGTTTGCATATAAAGAAATGTCGTTTGGCTTATGCAATGCCCTTGCCACATTTCAATGCCTAGTGCTAAGCATATTCCAATAGTAGATAGGAANTCCATAAAGACTTCCACTCCATTTCCTATCTACTGTTGGAATATGCTTAGCACTAGGCGTTGAAATGTGGCAAGGGCATTGCATAAGCCAAACGACATTTCNAAGCCATTTAATGGTCTAAGAAGGTGTAGTACTTAGGCATAAGTTTTCACATTTAGGAATAGAGGTAGACCTAGATAAAGTTAGAGTCATCCAAGGAATCACCTGTCAGCCGAAAACTATCAAAGACATTTGGTCATTCCTTGGACACACTGGCTATTATTGAAGATTCATTGAGAACTTCTCCAAGATTAACAAAGAAATATGCACTATTCGAATGGACCAGGGAATGTGAACGAGCATTCCAAACTCTAAAATAAAAGCTTGTAGAAACTCCCATTCTAAAAGCTCCTGACCAGTCCAAACCATTCCATATAATGACTGATGCATCCAATTATGCCTTAGGAGCTGTACTTACATAGTTAGATGACCAAAAAATCCTTACTACATCCACTGTGGAAGTAGGAGTATCACCAATGCACAACTTAACTACACAACTACAGAAAAAGAATTAATGGTTGTAGTATTTTCACTAGATAAGTTTAGGCACTATGTGTTAGGTTACAAAGTGTTCATCCATACAGAACATAGTGCAATCCAGTTCCTCATGAACAAGCCAATGGTTAGCCCTTATATTTTACAGTGGTTGGTAATCCTACAAGAGTTTGATCTAACAATGATCGATTGAAAGGGCACTGAGAACATAGTTTCAGATCATTTATCTCGGTTGAACTAGGATAGCAAAGAGGATGAATATGTACTTTTTATTCATTTCCCCAATGAGGCCCTCTTTGCTGGTGTAGTGAATAACCAACCCACGGAAACAAACTAGTATAGTAGCATTCTCACCTATCTCCTTACTCAACAAACACCATAGGAGCTAAAATTTAGGAAGAAACAACAGTTTCTTCACAGAGCCAAGTACTTCATGGAGATAAATGGACAACTTTATAAAGTATGTCCCGATGGCTTGGTTTGATGGTGCATGCTCAAGGAAAACCAACTAAGAGTTCTCCAAGATGCTCATGAGGGCCCTTGTGGGAGTCACTATGCAGGGAGACAAATGGCTATTAAGATCTTGCTTTCAGGATATTACTGGCCAACATTATTTTAGGATGCCCATCAATTTCTCCAATCTTGTGAGCACTGTCAACATGATGGGGGAATGACTGCTAGAATGGAGGGTCCACAAAAATGGATTCAACATTTAGAACCCTTCGACATTTGGGGAATAGACTTTATGGGGCCCATTACACCAATGTCCAATGGAAAAGCTTATATCATAGTTGTCGTAGACTATCTAATGAAATGGGCTGAAGTAGCTACTGTTATAGACTACACTTCATCTACAGCTACAGGATTTGTGCAACAACAAATCGTAAATAGGTTTAGTGTGCCACATGCACTTATTTTAGATAATGGAAAAAACTTCACATGTGTAACTTTTCGGAAGTTAATCCAACGCTTAGAGGTTGAACATAAATTGACTACACCTTATCACCACCAAGCTAACGGACAAGCTGAGGTCACCAATAGGGAGATCACTAAAATATTAACTAGGACAATCAACAAGTATAGGCAATATTGGAGGACTAAACTAAATGATGCTCTTTGGGCATACCGCTCCACTTGGAAACTCCCTATAGGCTACTCTCCCTATGAGTTAGTATATAGAAAGCTTCCAATACTTCCAATTCAAATCGAGCTCCGTACACTATTCATGGCTTATGACCTCCACCTCGATCTTGGTCTAGCACAAAAACAAAGGTTGAAAACTTTAAATGTGCTAGATGAAAATTGATTAGTGGCCCTATCATCAAATGAGTTGCACAAGGCATATAGCAAGAAACGCCATGACTTAAAGATTTGAAAGGTTAAGTATCAACCAGGAGATAAGGTTCTCTACTAGAACCCCACACATGTGCCACAATGCACAAAATTTCAAACACTGTGGGGAGGATCTTACATTATTCATACAACCTTTGCTTCAGGGGCCATGACCATATACAAACCTGAGAGCCCTGATAAGAGATTACTAGTTAATGTGCAATAGACCAAACCCTTCCATAAACTTAGAACAGCCAGTGCACATAATACCTTTGAGAAGGGATGACCCTGCTCATTATTTCAAATCTCCTCCTTCCAACTTAATCATGGGGAGATGGCCACTTATGCTGATCAATTGAGGTCCTCAACTCCTTTTTAAGTTTTTATTTTACACATTTTTGTTGTACAAATTTCTTTAACTTTTCTTGTTTTTATTTTACAACATCATTCATACTATTTCATTTCTTTGTATGCTTGTTTGTTTTGTTAGGTTCGTCACCTAATAAGTGCTCCTGATGGTGGTCTGAAATGTATTCTATTGATTGCTAATGTTTGGTTTTTACCTTGGAGTTATAATGTTGATACTAAGGTATGATTATTTTGATATAATAGACAATGAGTCCACATCATCCATGCATCCATGAATTTCTATGGTCTCTCTTGGCTTGGAAGTATACATCCTCTTTCTTTAAATAATAGAACTATTAATGAATTGGTGATGGGGCATTTCTCAAACTAAGGAAGGACTCAAGGACTAAGAAGGGTGTGACTTCAAGGGGACTTGATGCATTTTTGCTAGCCATTCTCTTGGGTGTTTGGATGTTTCTTCTTGAGTTTCTCTTACCATTCTCACATTGCTCTATTGTCGGGAATCTGAGCTAATAAAAATAATAAGTCTTTGTATGGTGTGGTTCTCATGCAAAAAAAAAATAGTGAGAATTCAAAGCACACCCCTTAGACAAAATAATCATCTGGGCTACAAGCACTGGTTATGGAACTAAACAAACATTTTCCCTCTAACTAAGGCCCTTTCTCACTTCCTACATTTTCCTTTTCTCATTTCCTTAGAATGGTGGTAACTCTTTGGTGGAAGCATTCCTGCTACTTCATGTGGATGGATTAGCCAAGTGTATTAATGCGAAGTCACTGGATATGGATTGTTTGAGGCTGGATTTGGAATGAGATCTACTAAGTCACATTAACCATAAATACATAAGGGGTTGTACACCACCTTGTTCTTGCGACTCCATTCCATGCTATTCTCCTCATCATTCTTTCTCCATTTTCCACCTCATTTTTGATTGTATCAATAGTCTATATTTTGGTTGATGCATTGTTGTATTTTTGGTAAAATCTTGTGGTTAAGACTTTAACTCTTGCTTCCAGATGACATTTCTAGAGCCTATAGACTCTTTGAATGTGGGATTTTCATGGCATTAAGGGCATGAGCCTGCTTTGGGGAGGATCCATTGGCATTCCTAATTGGTGCATCCGTTAACTTCTTTTCCTTAAACATTGCTGGAATCAACATTTATTTTGTCCATCTCCACCTCTAACATCCATTTTATCAGCTTTGCCATTGTTTCTTTTTTTTCTCTATCTTTCTTATTCCTTATATTTTTCCATTCTATCACTACCAAAGGACCACTCTTAGTCATGGAGGTCACCAGTGTTATATCTCTAGAATCCGTATTAGCCATATCACAACTCAACCAATCGACTATACACTAAGGCAAGGTATCAACTGCATTGTGATTTAATTAACCTTGCTAATATCAGACTATGTTGTGTGTGCAGATGGCAATCATACAATAATGGATTGGATCTGGAGGAAACATTTAGGATGGACTAGTGCTGGAATAGCTGTGCATGGAATAAGATTAATGGCGTGATTATGGATGGACAACGGAAGACGCAATCTTGGCATCGGCAGAAATACATCTTCTTCTTTTTCTCTCTCTCGCTCTCTTCTCTCTCAGCTGCCAAATAAGGCTGGATGTTAATTGTGTATAGTGTTCATTCTTGTAGTCATGAACACTAATATTGTCATGTATTGTAATGATTAATCCATTCACATGTCACCCCATTCACCATTAGTATCATTCAAGTCAATAATCGCATAGCTTCCCAATATTTTGTAAGGAACTTAAGGACAAGTTTTCATTCAGTCATGGGGGTATGATGAACCACGATATTGCGTACGTGATATTGCATCCTGCCTCATCTTCTATAAATAAGAGGTGGCACCCTTTGTTCCAAATAGTTAGACTTAGACCATTAGCCAAACTCTTGTAGTTTTACCATTCTAGAGTTAGAATAATTCCTGTGTGCTCATAGTAGGAGTCTTAAAGTGAACAGATCTTTATTCGAGCAAATTGTACCTAGGCACACATTTGTATACGATAATAATTATGAAATTTATGATAAACCTTACAACATACAGATTAAGCTAAATAGTAATTAATTATTATTGAATGTTTAAATGCTTTCCTAGTTAATTAATCTCTCTCTCAACTTTTGACTCTTCTAGTTAAGTACACTCAGTACGACCACTTCAAGCATGTGTGTAATGCTTGGTAACCCAGTAACGATTAGTGTTTGGTAATCCCAGTAGTGGTGCACTGGTTCAAGATGTGTGCATCAAGTGGGAACAGATACTAGTGTTAGGAACACTTAGAACTTAGTTAGTGAATAGTTAATGTAAGTTAGTCATTTAGTTCTCTTTACCTTCCCTTATTAGCATAAGACATTAAAAAGGTAAAAAGTATAAAAATCATATACCTCAAACTTACTTAACCATACAACCATGACAATACAAGTAAGTTTGGGAAGATAATGATTGATTAACCCTGACTATTCCATTTTGGTACGTAAGAACTTAGTCCTTGAAGTTTGACCGGATCGTGCATGAAATGCTCGTATTCGTATGGTTGAGTGTAGGGGCACCTCACTACTCATAAAATAAGGTCTGAAAAACATAATTATCATTGTACCTTTGGATGAAAAAAATGAAGATATTTTGAAAGCTCATTCATTTCTTAAAATCCATATTTCTTATGGTGTCTTATTCATCAAGGTCTTTGTATTGGCCCTCTTTAAACATATGAGAAATTTTTCTCCTCAATGTCCTCTTTGTAGATATGAAAACTCATTCTCTCATGTTTTTTTAAGTGTGTAGTTACTCATCATGATTGGAAATGAATATCTAGAATTTATGAGAGCTTTTAACCAAGCATCAATGAAGTCATTCTTGGTAATCAACCTACTTTGTCTACTTCATTTCTTTGCATTTGGAATTATCTTTGATCACTTGTTCTCTACTCTATTTGGAAGTATTAGTGTGCAGTTATTTTCTAGTAGCTAGAGTATAACTATAACTTCTCTTTAAGTGTCAAATACTAGATTCTCAAAGATGTCACTTTTCAGCTACAACTTCAAGTAAAAAAGCTCCTCGTGAAATATGAACAATTAATTTATTTTTTAAAATATTCGTTTCTTTTTGTTTTGGAGGCTTAAGAAAGGAAAGCTTTTAGCTTTTGTTGCTATTTACTCTTTATTTCTGATTTATGTATTGTTTTTTCTTTAGAAAGATTT
>MNCI01006819.1:146373-163525 GCA_015680685.1 Gnetum montanum | reverse complement strand
AGCATTGAGGCTTCAAGTAATGATTCTTTTTTAACATTTGAACACGTATCCTTTCTCCAAAGGAAATGACATAGAGTCAATCTTGTTAGACCCAAAATAAATAAATAATGTTAGTGATAGATGGCTCAAGTGGTTAGATCATTATCTTATTAGGTAGGAGATTATCAATTCAAGTTACACTTAAAAAAATTTTATATTCCTTTATAATTCTTTTAATAATTATGTTACAATATATATTAGGATGTATCTATATTTAAATTATTTCAGGTCTCAACATCCCCAAAAGTCAAATAATAATTAAAATTTCAAAATACGTCAAATCATCTACATTCTAAAGAAAAAGCATAATGATTTTTGGGATGTCTTTTGACGGTTTTTATTATTATAACTAATTCCAAGAAACCTCTCTCATAGGGTAGAAAATGAATCAGGCCTTATCCTCATTTAGAAGCACCCACATGAGTTTTTAATTCTTACTAATATTATTTTTATAAAAAAAGAAAAAAAATCTCTCCAAAGAAACATGAATGCAACAATCATAAAATAAAAAACAAGTAATAAAAGCTAATAGTTTTTCTAACTTGAGCCCATAAAAATAAAAGAACTAAATATTACAATAAATGAATTAGTTATTTGACCTTTACTAGAATTTTTCTGCTTAATGTTTGATGGATAGCAGAGTAGACCCTACATCCAATCATATAGATCATAAGTGTGCATGCATTATCTAGTCGAATTTCATAACTAAGACTAGTTGGATGTGTGAGATAGAAAAACATTGAATTGTTGATCATTATTTTTCCAATTACACTTGTGTGGGCGTGATTTGTATGGTTAAGTGTAATTAAGATGAATGATTAAAATATTGAATTTCTAACTAATCTTAGTATGAAGAAGTAAATCTAAACTATCCTAAGAATATAGCATCCATTCCCAACTTGTCATACATATCCTAAACATGTATTAACATTGTTGGATTACCAAGTGTTCAATACTAGGTGCACCAAATGTCACTACTAAAATTACCAAAGGCTAATATATTTATGATCAAAGTTGATCATACTCATGAAAATTAGCTAAGTGTAATGAAAGTAAATCAAATAACTAATTTTATGAATTTAAATGACATTAAAGTAAATTAAAAAAAAATTAATTAAAGTGCTAATCTAAGTGCTATAATGAAGAAAATGGATTTTGATTGTATTGTCACCATTAAAATGTTTAGATACATATCTACTTGAATAAATTTTTGTTCAATCCACTTGATTCATGCTACAGATAGTCAATGGTAAATTCTATCTTTTATGGAACCAAATTACAAGAGTCTAACTAAGGATACGACTAATAGATTTCATAATTGTGATGGTTACATGCACTCATATAGGCATTTATTATGCTTGCATCAATGCTAATGCATTGATGAAGAAGAACCTATGCCAACTTTGATGCATTAATGTGACCACTTATATCAATGTTTATCATACTACTATGAATGACTGATTTGAATGTCACATTATAAATTATTTGAGTGTTTACAATTTGATGAGCAACAAGTACCCCCCTACACCCAACCATTCAAATCACAAGTGTTCACTAGAAATTTAGTCAAATTCCATGGACTTTAGCTCTCTAAATGGCAATAGTAAAGATAGTTACTTAAGGATGTGATCATTATCTTCCTAGGTTCACTTATGTAAGCACAAGCATATGCTTAAGTAGAGTCAAGGCACATGATTTGTATTAATTTTATATTTTTATATGAATTAATCTAAGTGTAAGATAAAGTAATTGATTAAGAATTAAGTTTAAGTAATTATCTAATGTGTTAGCCTACTTCCTAGCATAAGTATCTATTCCCACCTTTTGTATACATCCTAAACGCATTACAATGCTACCAGGTTACCAAGTGATAGCACTACTAGGATTACCAAGAGTTAATGTTATGCTTGAGGTGGTTGTACTTATGTGTATTAATTAACTAGAAACATAGAAGTAAAGTGCATGAATAATAAATTGCATAAAATTAAACATTAATCTATTTCGAAGTGTTGCAAGGTATATCAAGAATCTCTTCTTTATTGCCATCACATTAATGTCTCTAGGTACATTGGTGCTTGAATAATGATCTATACAATCCTTGACTCATACTACGGGCACTTAGAAAATATTCTAACTATTATGAAAAGAAATTGCAAGAACTTTGTTATGCTACTTACTTTTTGATGTTGTAAATGTGATGGATATGCACATTTATATAGGTAGACTTAGATACCACGTCAATGCATATGCATCGATGCATCAAAACATGTGTTGAAAAGGATGTGTTAATGTAGTCCAATGATGATGATTCATCATACCTCCATGACTGAAACACCACAAAAATCTGTGAGTTTAGCATCTGTCTGGCAAAAAAGCAGATCCCCATGACCCACAGGCGGCTTCGGCTACATTTGAAGTCACACGGGGCAATCCTGAAAATCAGAACATCTGGTTCTAAATGTTGTGCCAGCGTATACGCCCAACTTTAAACCGTGGTGAGTTAGCGTCTACGCCCAGCGTCTACACCCGACATCTACGCCCAGCGTCCAGCGTCTACGCCCAGCGTATACGCCCGGCTCTCCGGCGTACACGCCCAGGTACGGCAGGTGCACACGCTCGACGACAAGATCTCCAATGGTAGCATGAAGATTACACCGAAGAGCAAGGATTAAAGCAAGTGGACATTCTTCGGTGTATACGCCCAGCGTATATGCCCAACATTTATCAGCATATACGCTCCAGCGTATATGCCAGCATCTGTCCAAGTCTATGCCCAGCGTATACGCTGGGCGTATACGCCGGCCTGCTGTAATGTATATGCCCAGCGTACCATGTTTCTAAATTGTAACGCCCGGTCTACACGCCACGTGTCTCCCCATCCAATTTTCCCGGTAACCCTACCCCTATAAATAGCCCAGTTTTCCGCATTTACCAGGTCCGCAAAAATTTACCAGAGCAGGCCCAAAGCAAATACGCTGCAGAAACCCCCTTACGCTTACGCTTACGCTAGAAGTCCTGTACGCTGAGCACAGTCCGCGCTTCGCCAATTGTGTCAGCCGGCTGCATCCCTCCGTCCACCGGGGCTTTACGTCCGCCTTGTGTCCCTACACGACTACGTTAGACCGGTGCACAACATTTTAACTCTATAATCCACTGTTCATGCTTGTTGCAAGTTCTTTTATAGTTTTACGTCAATTTGGCCCATGCTTCATTCACGCCTACTTACATTTACGCTCCGTTTGCGTCTGTGTACGCCCACTGTTTACGCCGTTTACATCTATTTACGCCCTTTGTACTTGTTTACGCTGTTTATGCTGTTAACGCCTGTATACGCTTACGCTGGGCTATCTCTGTTTACGCTGTTCACACTCGACGTTGTTTACGCCCCTCTATGCTTACGCTGTCAGCGCCTGTTTCGCCGTCTACGCTCTGTTTTACAGATAACCCAGCGTATAACACTTCGGTGGCACTCGGGGAAGTCCTTGTTTGATCCGCGTGAGGACCATCGAAGGCACTCTGCCTTCGTCCACTCCAGCTCGCCCTCAAGCGGAGGCAGGGTCGACTGTGCTAGTCCGCTGATCTTTCGGTGCCCGTAACGTTCCAGCCTCGCATCGACGATTTCGGTCAGCACAGTTTTTGGCGCTAGAAGGAGGGCCTCTTTGCTAAACAGACTTCACGTTCCTCAGCGTCTACGCTCACCAACGTCTTCGCTGCCATTTTCAAACCCCTGCTTCAGCGTCTACGCTGTCGATTCGCCAGCATTTACGCTGCATACCCTAGCGTATACGCTGCACGCTTACACCAGCGTTTACGCTGCATACCTTAGCGTATACGCTGTATGCTTACGCCAGCGTTTACGCTGCATACTTACCTAGTAGATTCGTCTACGCCAACCACGTACACTACGTTATCCACATCAATCCCGCACACTCGAACCGTCTATCATCATGAATCCCATCAACATCACCGCTGCTACCACCCATAACGTTAACATCTCAGACACAATGGCTGCCCAGAAATCTATGACACAACATATGGGAGGGCAATCCACAATGGGGCCCCGTCGGTCGTTGAGGTTGCAGGGGAGAGACCCCGCCGCTGACATTATAAGCCAAGACGAGTATAACTTCATCTGCATTAAGATGCAAGCAGGCCTGGCAGTAGATCGGGCTGAAATGGAGGTAAAAAGGTAATTTGAAATCTTTTATAGAGGGGGATATGTTTTCATCCCTTCCCCATACGACGTAATCCCTATTCCAGAACAATTCTCGGAGCTCTTTACGCAGCTTCTCTTGCACAGGAGCCAAGCGCTAGACCAAATTACGGCAGACCCACAACAGGATGAAGAGGATGAATTCACTGCGCAATCTAAGCATGAAGACTCTTATCATACTCTTAGTCCACATAACCACATGAACCCCATATTTAACCCGGACGCAGGAGAGACCATACCCCTCCAACCCATTAACTCTGCCCACACCCAAGCACTGTCACAAGAAACATCTGCATCAGCCTAGATTCCCCACCAGGGCAACCCTTTGCCCAACGCCTTCCCTTTTACAGTTGCAGGTTCGTCCTCACAAGCACCGCCCCCTCACAGTAACCTGGGGGTGACGTTCCAGTCCCAAGTGGTAAGAATGCCACACGTTATACCTGTGTCCACATCTGCCCACTACATCCCACATGTCCAAATGCATGCACCCCCTTTCACTGCCGTAACCCAACAAGGGGCCTCCTCATACAACATGGCCGGACAATGGTCGATGACGGGCACGACGTCGCACCATATTTCCCACCACTATGTACCACCCCACACGTTGCCACCAGCTCATGTGCCTCAGGCACAACCATGACCACAGTAGCAATACCCTCCTCTCTATAATGTAGTGCCCCTAGTGCCATCTACTGTACACTTCCCACAGACGCTACCGCCAACAACGCAACTTTCAGCCTTCCAATCCACCGTTCAACAGTCTAACCCATACAGTATGTCACAAAGCCAAACCACCATGCTCCCAAATGCTCAGGATTGGGCAGATGCAAAAAGAATGATGCAGGAACTAACTGACGAGGTAAAACGCCTCAAGACAACTGCTGACGGGGAATTGAAGTTAGTAGACTTCTATAACGATGACCCCATCAGTTCTTCTGTCCCACCTTTAACTCTACCCAAGGGCGTCTCCCTACCAACGCTAACCAAGTATAATGGGGAGACAGATCCTAATGCGCATTTAATAACGTTTAGGCTAGAGTGCGCACTGCTACAAGCATGGCCCTATGCAATTCTTTGCGTATTTCCCATGTCCCTCTCGGGGAGAGCACTCGATTGGTATAGGGCGCTTCCAAGAAACTCTGTTTCCTCCTTGGAAAACCTACTGCACCATTTCGTGACTAGGTTCAAATATAACTTGAAACCTGAGGCCACCCTAGATAGCCTCATGTAGGTCAAGCAGACACCGCTTGAACCAATCCAGAAATTTATTCAGAGATGGAGCGCAGCCCTCAATGAGCTGCACGAGAAAATCTCCCAGACATACTTGCTCACCATTTTGAAGGGAGCCGTCAACGATTTCTTTAAATCCAAGCTGTACTACCTAAACGTGAGCAATCTCAACCAAGCCTTCGAGGAAATTAAAAACATAGAAGAAGCAGCCCAAAATAGCAACGACCCGACATACATAGCCTTCAAAAATCAACATGCTAAAAAAGACAAAGAAAAGGCTAAAACGACTATAGCATCGATAGCAGGGACACAACAACAAACTAGGCCGCCTCAAACCCCCGCTAATTACAACAAATCAACTCCAACGGCTGTGCCAGAACCATCGTCCCAGCATAATCCAGCGAACCGCACGCGCAACTTTGAGAGGAAAGAACCCTCTCAATATACACCCCTGCCCATGAAGCCATCCCTGCTTTTTGACCAGCTCCTAAAGGCTGGTTTAATGCAGCATAAGCAATTATCCCCCGTGGCCGTCCAGAGACATGACCGGTTCTGTCAACTCGTTCAGAACCCAAGCCTAGCAATGCCGGATGAGCCCCCCGTACCTAAAGGCTTTCGGATGGATCGCTTTTGCGATTACCATCAACGCAATGGGCATGGAACAGATTACTGTTTCACCTTGAAGCAGGACCTACAGCGAATGATCGATGAAGGCCAAATCACCTTCGATGAANAGCCATCTTACATTAACACCATATCTCTCGAATATACGCGGCCAACATCCAACAAACCTTTTGTAGTTCGCACGCCTGTCCCTGCGTCCACACCTACACCCCGGCTGCACCATCCTTTACAACAGCCGTATGTCGTTCAGATACCCCAAGCAGTGGCATCACCTAACACCACGACACGCGACAAGCCGTATGTGGTGCGGGTCCCTCCTGTCGCTCCCCTAAACGTACAAACTCCGAATAACCGGCCTACTCCTTTTGTGGTCCAAGTACCCTCAGCAACCGCAACAGCGGAGGCCCAACCTTCGCCCAAACCAACCCCATTTGTCATTAGAATACCTAAAGGTCCCCAGGACTACCAAGCCGTTGTGTCACAAACACAACCCCAACCTAAACCCTATGTTGTTAGGGTGCCTGCCCAACCCTCCAACCAAGAACATTCAGCAGTACAAGAGTCACCCCGTCCAACCCCATATGTGGTAACACTCCTAGCGCAAACCGAGATGCAAAAACCAACGGCACCTCCACGCCGCACACGAGAACGTCCCGGAGATAGACTTGCACGTGAACGTACGGAGAATGGATGCCAAAGATTAGCTCTGGGGCCACCCAAGCCCACTCCCCTCAACTCCATGCCCATGTCATCACCTACTGATCAACCAGGCACAGGCAATGAAGGCGAATCATCTGGAAAACATGAATCATCCGAAACAACAGTTCCGAAAACTGACAAACCAACAAGACGGGAGATAAAACTGTTGGGTTCAATGGATCCAATCAGCGCTGATAGAAACATCCTCAACAGTGAAAACTTTGCAACCGCCCTGACACAAGTCACGCAAGCATTAAAACAAAAAAACACTTTACTGAGCTTATATGACTTAGTCTTAGTGTCTCAAACGCATCAGGAAGCTCTAGTACGCATGCTAACATCGATCCCGGTGAGCGAGGACCTACCCCCAAACGAACCCTCCATCCATGCGGTGATGTTCTCACCCTGTGGGACTACTCCTAAGCCTCTACACTTCCATGACAACAACATCAAGGTTGACAAAAAAACGAAGGAGGTGACAACAGCTCCCATGTTCATAACAATCTGTATGAACCGATTTAAAATACATAGGGTCCATGTAGACGATGGAGCTACGACAAACGTCGTGCCATACCACATTATCGAGCAGCTAGGGCTTACTGAACTACTAAAACCAGCCACGACTACATGTTTAAAGTCATTCAGTGGGTCACGTGTAATAGTGAAAGGCTCAATAACCTTAGACTTTATCGCGGGAGATCAATTCCCAACATTTGCTGAATTCCTCATAGTGGACGAGATGCCAGGATTTAACCTGATATTGGGAAGACCCTGGCTAGCCCAACTGAGAGCTGTCTCTTCCCCTATCCATCAAGAAATCCATTTGCCTTATGAAGGCGGAGAAATCGTCATACATGGTGAAGCCGTTACACCTATTATCTCATCGCATCTCGACATGGACCAGGGCTCGAAAGTCGAACTTGAAGGGCCTAACCAAAATGACAAAAATCTACGATCATCAATAAGCAGTAAACCTTCTAACGTGGAGCAAAAACCCCCTCAAACAGAAACGTCTATGCCCCCTCGGGTAGAAACTAATATAGAGGTCCCTAGGGACACTGAAATATCCAAAAGCACTAACACAGAAAACACTCCATCAGAAGTCCCTTGGGCTGAATTGCCATTTAATGTAATTAGCGAAGGTGACGCTGAATACCGGATCATACCGGTTGAAAAATCGTCCAACATTAAAACAAAAAAGATCAAAAAATTACTGAAGTGATTCCATCACTCATAGTCCGAAATGACGTTAAACTATAAAAAGTCCGAAATGACATTAAACTACGATAAAACAAGAAAAACAATTAAATACCACTCCCGGTCCGAAATGACACTAAACTATCATGTCCGCAATGACATAAAACTAGCCATGATCAGCAATGATCGGTTAGCCGAAAAATCTATCCGCGTCCTCCAAAACATCCCTTGCTTACGTATGGGGCCCGAGATGGCCATAAACTACGCATGGGGCCCGAAATGGCCATAAACTACACATGGGGCCCGAGATGGCCATAAACTACTCATGGGGCCCGAAATGGCCATAAACTAGTACTTGTTTTGCGTTCTACTTTGATAATCGCTTCCTGTATTGCTATTAAAACAGAAAATAAACCAAAATATTTTACATTTCTACAGCATGTTAAACCCAAAATCAGCAACAAAATATATATATATATATGCATGTTATTATATACAATCAACCATCTCTATTCATTTCATAGTATTCAAGTTACGCTTTCAGTACAAGTTTGAATCAAAAAGCAAAAAAAAATGTTAAAATGCTAAGCGTTTGGGGTATGAGGATCATCCTCCTCGGGCCCACCAGCATCAGAGGCCCCTGCTCCACTGGGGCCAGCTTCTCCAGTCTCATCCCCACCTTCATCCTAAAAAAAAACAAAGAGGAAATAATCAACACAAAGACGAGCGAATGTCAAAATTTCAAACATTAATCGATCAATTAACTCCCAGAAGAGACGAAACGCTTACCATAGGAGGTCCCCCCAAGCCAAATTCAAGCCGCCGTAGGATTTCCTCTTCAGGAACACTTGCCCAGTCTGTCCCATCGAGACCCAAGTTGATATCAGCCAGAGCCTTTCCTTTGTCAACATCTGACCAGGTGGGACGTTTCAAAGGGAATTCGCCCACCGACACCTCCCCAGAGGCTGTCGTTATCCGCCGTTTAGGAGATTCCATGTCTACAATTGTGTTCTGAGCGAAGGTGTCAAAGGCGGAGCGCAAGCCAAGACCCTCCACAAACATCTCCAACTGTCGCTTCTCAATAGAAACCTCCTTTAGCGACTTCTTATATTGGTGCTTGTGGTTCTTTTCATCTTGCCCCCATTTGTGAACTTTAGAGGCGAAAGCCTTCCAATCTTGACATTTGGCATTCAGCAAATCAATTTGGGCTCTGCGCTCCCCTAACCTCCGTATCAGCCCTGCATGGCGATTGAGAAGGTTTCAATACCTTGTGTATGTGACCTCAGAGGTCCGCCAGGTGCGATCATTGTTTAATCTAGTTGCGGAAAACTCATATCGGGCCTTCAGATCGTCACGTTCCGTTGATAATGCAGAATTCTCCTTCTCTTTCGCCTGGATTTGGAGCCACAATTGTTCAATGGATCTCCTACACGTCCACACCGTTTTGGCATTGTGAACGAAGCCCTCTGCTACCTCTTCATAAACAGTTCTAGGCACTTGTTCAATTTCAGGAGATAATGTGGGCAAGCTCTCCATATCGACAGGTTCGGACGGGTCCCACCTCAGTTGGGCACCTGTCCATAGGAAAAGACAAATGTTAGAACAAACAGAATTAGGCATCAAACTCTAACATAGTAAAAATCTTTGAATGCATCCATACCTATGTCAGGATTGATCCGTTCGATCCGCTCAACAACCTCTTCGGCCACCCCAGCTACGAAATCCCTTTTACTTGGCATTTCCATCCAAGTAAAAGGTCCATCTGTGCGTGAGCCGCTCGCCTTTGGAGGCACCTCAGGGGGAATCTCAGACTCCTTCTCTAGGACGGTCTCACTCTCCTCTGAGTCAAATAAAAAAATTCACAATAAGGTGATCTAGGAATATATTAGGCTGCATAACTGAGTCAAGAGATATACCGTTCCCTCTGATCTCATCCTGTGTCGGGGGTTCTCCAAGATCAAGGTTTCCTGTAAGAAAGCTATTGAACATTTCTTCAGTTTCCGCTTGATCATTTAGGGGTTCGGTACCTCCAGTTCCGCCAGTTCCCTCCCCTAGCAATTCAGTTCCTCTCGTCAGGTTGGTTAACTCCTCATCTTCTGGTATGGTCCGCAGATCGTGTCTCTTCACTGCTCAATTCAAAACAAATGAAGTCAGTTGCATACAACCAGTAATCGTTACAACTATTGAAATAAAAAATAAAATTTTTTTTTTACCAGGAATCTTAAATCGAATCCGCTTCACTCTAGGTTGCTCAATCTCACTGGTACCTCCAGCCGTGCTGTCACACTTCCCCAATTTGGATTTCGCTTTGCCTATTGTTTCCTTGACCACTCGCTCTGCCTTCCTTGCAGTAGGGGGTACCTCATCAGGTTCCGCCCCTAGGATGTCGCGTGTGTGGAGCGAGGGGCCAGACGATCCACCCGTGGTGATCGTAAGGAATTCATCAATCCCCTCGGGGGCGTCTTGGGACTTGGTTGTGTCAAATAAGTGGTTCACCCAGGGGCGAGATAACTAGTACCTATCATGCAAAACAAATTTGTTTTCCCCACGAACCACCAAAAATTCAGCCAAGCGACGAATATAGCCAGCGAAGAAAGCAAAGGTAAAATGAGACTGCGCCTCTATGTTTGAACGCAGCCGCTCTATATCTTTGGTCATTCCTGCTAATAAAAATTCTGCCCAATTATAACGCACGCCAGCCTCCAGAATAGTGCGCATGACTCGCACTGCCTCAACATCGAGACTCTTGACTTGTGATAGAGTCTTAGAAAACAAATGCGCTCTAAATAGGGGATAAAGTTCGTTGACTTCCTCAACCTTCTTTTTTCCCTGCATTGGGAACCCTTTAACGCCCTTCCTCACCCCTAGCCAATCCTCTAAATCACGGATCATGTCAATTTCCTTATGCATCCTGTCCATAACGACTTTTACGCCATTAGTAGGTACGCCAAACAAATCCGCGAGAAATTGAGGTGATAATTCAAAAATTACTTTCACGCCCCTAATACGGGCGCTATAGCAAGAGACGGATCTATCAAATGAGTCTACAATCCTGATCATCTCCGCTATGGAAACATTTGGGCTAGGGGCCACAAAGAGTGCCATGAGGCCGGCATGCTCCAAACAAGCAATAATAGATGGCGAGGCCTTCTTTCGTAACCACTTCTGAGTGGCACTGGTTTCACCAAATTTCAATGAGAGAGTAGTTTTAGTCCTCCCAGTCACAACAGAATTCCCGCCAGAGGTGTTGCCAGTTGCAAAAGCAAACCCAAAACCTTCATATGAGATTGACACTTGACAATGACCAAACCAAACACAACATCTAGGAAACTTTACCACTTACTTTCAGTATTGGACCTTGAGGTTTCGCCCAGATCGGAAGCAGATGGGAAAATCGGCCCGTTAGGGGCCCAGTCAGCATGCAACCAGCCACGCACGACACATTGTGCAAGTGCCTTCGAAAATTTCTTGGGGAATTTCTTCATGGCATCCCTAGTGTGGGCCAAAACGGTCCCGCAAAGGGTAGGACCCACCATGAACACTTCCACGGCCGTACACGCCAATCCAATCCCATCATCACCCGCATAAGCCCCATCTGGCGTAATTTTTGGCCTGCAGGAAAGCGAAAACATGTGTCAAAACGAGAGTAAGTATTTGAATGTGAGAAAGAAAGGAATAACCAAAGTTAAGATGAAATTACCTTTCCACCCGGTATACTGTGCCAGGGGGGTTCTGAAACAAGGTGTACGCGCGGCCTGCTAAGAACAATGTGTTGTTGGTGTAGTTGGGGCCCCACGGCAGCTGGTCCCACACACGTGTCAATGGACGGGTCGATTTCGGACCACCGGGGGGAACACCCTCGGCGACAAGCGGCCCTTCATCAATGTCCACCATAAACATCCTGATGCCTTCCGCTGCGCCGGGTAACATGGCCTCAATAATGCTCCGTGCCACATCTTCGCCTAGATGAGACCAAACCACGACGTCAAAATGGTCCAGCAAGAAGGCCAAAAATTCGTAGGCCCCGTCCCGGAACCAGATCCCATTGTGCTCAACGACCAGATTCGGGGTCGAGTCATCCCCCTCCAAAGGACCAAACCATGTTAGAACCCCAACTAACTCAATCACTAGAAGGGGAGGCTCAATGTCTCTGAAATATCATTAAAACAGCAGCAAAGATCAATATCCAAAACTTCATTTTAAAAAAAATTAGACGTTCGCAGAAAATGTCTAACAGTTACGCTCGGCGTATACGCCGGGCGTACGAAAAACAGTTACGCTCGGCGTATACGCCGGGTGTACGAAAAAATAGTTACGCTCGGCGTATATGCCAGGCGTACGAAAAAATAGTTACGATCGGCGTATACACCAGGCGTACGAAAAAACTGTTACGCTCGGCGTAGACACCGGGCGTACGAAAAACAAGTACGCTAGACCCTTTACGACAAAAATAGTTACGAAAACGGAAATGAAGCCCTATGCCGAAAATAAAATGCGCGGCGTCTACGCCGACATTACTCCAAACCCTTCATGCTCGGCGTGTACGCCGAAACCCTACGCTAACTGTACGCTGAAAGCAATAAAAATAGGGTCAAAGGCCTACCTGCCAGAAGATTCGGGCCACGTAGAGACGCTTGGGCGAGGTAGACACTGCAGCATTGCCTGGCTCTCCTCCGCGAATGTGAGCTTAGGTCCTTTCTGTCCTCGGCCCTCTAGTTCTTTGCCTCTGCCCATCACGACGTCTACGCTGGGGTTTCTTCTCGGCGTCTACGCTGGGGTTTCTTCTCGACGTTTACGCTGGGGTTTTCGCTCGGCGTCTACGCTGAGGTTACGCTCTCGGTTTACGCTCATGCTCCAAAAGTCAAATGACAAAATGACGCCCCCGCCCCCCTTTTATAGCGCGTTGACGCTGACGCTGACGCTGATGACGCCGCCGCCGCTTTTCCGTTTTTTGTGCTTTTTGCCTCATTTTTCGTGCCTTTTCGAATTCGCTTTGAATTTTTTTGAAAAAAAAGGGATATAAAATTTACACACATAAATGACACAAATAACAAATTTCAGCATTAAACTGTTGATCGTTGCCCGGTAAGGCATTAAACTGCCGATCGTCGCCCGGTAAGGCATTAAACTGTCGTTCGTTGCCCGGTAAGGCATTAAACTGTCGTTCGTTGCCCGGCAAGGCATTAAACTGTCGTTCGTTGCCCAGTAAGGCATTAAACTGCCGATCGTCCCCCGGTAAGGCATTAAACTACCGTTCGTTGCCCGGTAAGGCATTAAACTGCCGATCGTTGCCCGGTAAGGCATTAAGCTGCCGTTCGTTGCCCGGTAAGGTATTAAACTGCCGATCGTCGCCCGGTAAGGCATTAAACTGCCGTTCGTTGCCCGGTAAGGCATTAAACTGTCGATCGTTGCCCGGCAAGGCATTAAACTGCCGATCGTTGTCCGGTAAGGCATTAAACTGCCCTTTCACTATCGCGTTAACTCATTTTCATGCATGCACACTAAAGATTTCCAGAAGACCTAAAACAACCTCCGCTATCTTACCAGGCTCTCCATTTATTGACAGGGACTTGCCTAATGGATTACAAGCGCTTAACCAAGCCGTTGGTCATTGATGGGCCATATGGCACGGTTGAAAGGAATATCGATGTGAATCTCGTCTATGCGAGTTCATCAGCAAATGACACAACGATAGCTTCAACACAGCAAATAGTTGACGAATATGAGGGAATGACAAACTCCCTCGACATTGAAGCCGAAAACATTACCGAAGATCCCCTAGCCGAAACTCCCATCACCATGTCCGATGGGGAAATTAAAATCCTAAAATTAAGCTCATTACTAAAACCCAATCTAGCTAACGATATCGAAAACGTACTCAAGGACAACATGAAGGCATTTGCGTGTTCTATATAGACATGCCCGGATTAGACCCTCGTATTGTCCAGCACAACATCATCCTTGATCCAAAACTAAGGCCAGTAAAACAGAGAGCACGAAAGGTCAAACCCGATGTGGCGTTAGCAGTTCGTAGTGAGATAACCAAGCTCTACCAAGCTGGTTTCATTAGGGCTGTTGATTATGCCGAATGGGTATCGAACATGGTTATAGTCCCAAAGAAGAACGGAAGTATCCGCCTGTGCATTGACTTCCGGGACCTTAACGTAGCAACCATAAAGGATGACTTCCCCTTACCTAGCATTGATCAACTAGTTGACTCAACTGCTGGGCATGCCTTATTATCCTTTATGGATGGGTTCTCGGGATATAACCGGATACGCACTAATCCAGAACAGCAACTCTGAACCACTTTCATGACACCTTGGGGAACCTTCTGTTACACAATGATGCCTTTTGGTCTCAAGAACGCTGGGGCCACATATCAAAGGGCGATGACATATATTTTTAGCGATTACATCTTACACTTGCTCAATGATTATGTGGATGACATAGTGGTTAAATCAAAATCGTCCGAACAACACGTACAAGATCTCGACTTAGTATTAAAGCGTTGTCTAAAATACGAACTAAGGCTTAACCCAAAGAAATGCGTCTTCGGCGTCAAAACGTGTAAAATGCTTGGATTTGTAGCCTCAGAGGTAGGAATACGAGTAGACCCCGATAAGGTTAAGGCCATTACAAACCTAAGACCACCTAGCAATCTAACCAAACTTCAAGGGCTACAGGGTCGGTTACAGTTCATCAGGAGGTTCATAGAAAATTTGACGGGAAAACTCACACCCATGAACCACCTACTATGCAAGAATGCCCATTTTGAATGGATCCCGCAGTGCCAAGAAGCATTTGACAACGTTAAAGCAGCACTCGCTTGATTACCCACTGTATTCCCACCCAAAAACGATAGGTCGTTTTACATCTACTTGGCCACATCAGAATTATCAATCGCCTCCATGTTGTGCCAAAAACGAGATGACGGGACCGAAGTCCCCGTATACTACCTGAGTCATGCAATGGTTTCCCATGAAAAGAGATATAACGACGTAGAAAATTCATGTTTAGCTTTAGTTTTCTCTTTAAAGAAATGGCGACATTATCTTTTCCGAAATCGAGTTAACATAGTTTGCAAAGATAATGTGCTCAGAGCTATAACTGGAAATATCTATGAATCAAGCAGGATAGCCCGTTGGAAGGCAATCATAGCTGAGTTTGACCTGCACTATGTGGTACAATCGTTAGTAAAATGCCAATCCATAGCAAATCAAATGATCATGTCACCAACGCATGATCCAGGTACAATAGAACCCGAATTCCTGGATGAAAATGTAAATGCAGTAGATACGGTGCCAGATGACTACGATGCGATTGTAAACTTCGACGGGGCATCCACCTCTCGAGGAGGAAGTGCTGCCACTGTGATCACGTACCCCTCTGGAGAAATAAAACCTTTCGCCTATAGATTCAACTTTCATTGTACTAACAATGTAGCAGAGTATGAAGGTCTCCTCAGAGGTCTCGCGGCCGCACTAGCTTTGGACGTTACACGGCTTGTAGTCAGAGGGGACTCACAACTGGTCGTAAGCCAAGTCACAGACGTTTATACGTGTAAAGCGCAACACTTACAACCATACTGTGATTTGGCTAAGCACCTACTTAAACAATTCGAAAAGGTTGATGTCCAACATATTTCTAGGAATGACAATACCATTGCGGACGCCTTAGCAACCTTGGGTTTAAACATATCCCCTGACATGTTTCATGCACTACCAAGCTCTGTGACCATTTGTGCCGAGCCCATAACCAACACTCTTGACACGCTCCCAATTGCATCTGTCAGTTCAACACACGCTAATGAATGGTACGATGACATGAAAGAATACCTTCTGCGTGACGAAACGCCACAACATTTAACCAACGTGCAAAAGGATGTGGTACACAAGCGTTCTAAACAGTACACATTAATAGGGGATACATTGTGCTGCCGATCCTACGAAGGCATACTGCTGACATGCGTCAATAATACCGAGGCCCAAACAATTGTTGAACAAATGCACGATGGAATTTGTGGAGGACACATTGCACCGAAGGCGATGGCAACCAAAATAGGACGCTTAGGCTACTATTGGCCACACATGGAATACGACTGTCAGTCCAAGGTCAAAACATGTAGTGTATGTCAAAAACACGGTAATCTCATCCACATTCCACCAAACGAGTTGCATACAACACAAATCACATGGCCCTTCCAGAAGTGGGGACTGGACCTCATTGGCCCGATAACACCCACATCTTCTGCCGGGCATAGCTTTATTATAACAGCAACTGAATACTTTACGAAATGGGTAGAGGCGGCACCCCTTTGCAAAACTACTTCTAAACAGGTGTGCCACTTCATCCTCGAAAACATTATAACCCGTTTTGGCATTCCCATGACAATCATCACTGACAATGGGCCACAATTTAGTAGTGCCGAGACCAAAACGTTTTGTGAAAGTCTAGGGATCAAACACTCATTTTCATCCCCTTACTATCCTCAGAGCAACGGGCAGGCAGAATCAATAAATAAGATCATTATCACAGTACTCAAAAAGATGCTTACACAAAGCAAACGAAGATGGAACGAACAATTGGTGTATGCATTGTGGGCATACCATACTACACACCGGACTTCGACAGGTAAAACTCCATATAGTCTTGTTTACGGTTCAGAAGTTGTTTTACCTTTAGAATTGCAGGTACCATCTCTAAGGATCACGCTTTTCGGACTCCTCGACGATGAGCAAAACAATGATTTACGCATCATTGACCTGGACTCGGTGGAGGGGGAACACGTGCATGCCCTCGATCAAATCGAATGGTACCAGAAACAACAAAGGCAACGACATCGACATGACATTCATAAGCGCCCCATCAAAGAAGGAGACCTCGTACTTAAAGCTGTTCGGGAATACCCAGATAAATTCTTAGTCAACTGGGAAGGGCCTTATCTGGTCATCAAAGCATTCGACAATGGGGCATTCAAACTAGCTGACATGGATGGAAAAGAGTTTGCAAATCCAACCAATCACTTGTTCCTAAAACCATTCTATACATGAACTTGAACTCGGGTACGCGTTAGTCCTGGAATCACGACTATAAACTGATACCATAGAATAGTCCCGAAATCACGACTATAAACTGATACCACAGAAT
>MNCI01006819.1:56425-146333 GCA_015680685.1 Gnetum montanum | reverse complement strand
TGGAATCACGACTATAAACTGATACCACAGATTAGTCCTGGAATCACGACTATAAACTGATACCACAGAATAGTCCTGGAATCACGACTATAAACTGATACTACAGATTAGTCCTGGAATTATGACTTTAAACTGATACCACAGATTAGTCCTGGATTATGACTTTAAACTGATACCACAGAATAGTCCTGGGTTATGACTATAAACTAACACCACGGAGTCTGCTAAGACTATAAACTAGCTCGCCTCTTCATGGTCCGCTAAGACTCAAAACTGGCAACGCAACGTCTACCACGACGCTAAACGGGCAATGTCTGAAGGGTTACGACACAAAACTAACCCATGATAGTCCGCTAAGACTATAAACTGGCGCGTTCCTCTTCGACTCCTCATTCCATAGCCATATTTATTCATTAGAATCATTGCATCCCTCATCAGCATTTTCGACATTCATATTCCATACTTAGAATTGCCCCAACATTTTGTCACCTGTAGCTATTTAAATCTAAACTCATTAATTCACTCATGGTTTTCTTGTCTCTTTAGAGTTGTGTTTGCAGGATGACACTTGGAAATTCTCGTACGAGAGTGCGTTTCATCATAGGCACCAAGATGAGGGAATGTCCATTGGTCCACCTGGCAAGACTACATCGAATCGTTGACCCACATATTCCTATTCCCCGAAAACCCACTATCTGTTTACCAAACTAGTGCACACTGCGAAATGTTACAGCAGTCACAACACACAGAACACAATATTCGCGCATGAGTACAAGGACAAAAAAAAATGGGACCCTTGGCACTTCCCATATAAGCCCCAGGCGGGAAGGTATCTGTCTTAAACTTATGTACTCATGTCAAAAACAGCCAAGCAAAATCCTATCGCATGGCTTTGGCTCTTCGCTAACAGTTTCCCCAAAGAAGAAAGTCGTTCCTCCAAAGAATGCAAAACATGACCCCGTAGCTTTGGTAATGATAACTGTTTCTCTTGGCAAATCACCAAGAGCACTATTCCACCAAAGGATGCGCACCACATGCTTGAGATCCGAGTCTGCTGAAAGATGGCTTTCGACAAGGACCGGCATGCTGCACACCTGAACAGCCCATTTTCCCAGCATGATCCCTCCGGCAACCACCGATCCCCGCGATTCCTTTCCTCCTGCCAGTTACCAATCCTGCCCTTTCAATACCATTCACCATTGAACATGGTACGATGATGTCTGGTCAGGTGGCAAAGGATAGAGCTGTTGTCAAGTTGCTTGTGGTGTTTTGGGCTTCTTTGTCGACGCTTCTCGGGTCGATTCCTCCAAGCGTCAACAAAGAGGGGCCAATGAAACACCACAAAAATCTGTGAGTTTAGCATCTGTCTGGCAAAAAAGTAGATCCCCATGACCCACAAGCGGTTTCGACTACATTTGAAGTCACACGGGGCAATCTTAAAAATCGGAACATCTGGTTCTAAATGCTGTGCCAGCGTATACGCCCAGCTTTAAACCGTGGTGAGTTAGTGTCTACGCCCGGCGTCTATGCCCAACGTCTACGCCTGGTGTCTACGCCTAGCGTCCAGCGTCTATGCCCAGCGTATACGCCTGGCTCTCCGGTGTACACGCCCAGGTACGGTAGGTGCACACGCTCGACGATAAGATCTCCAATGGCAGCATGAAGATTACACCGAAGAGCAAGGATTGAAGCAAGTGGACATTCTTCGGCGTATACGCCCGGTGTATACGCCTAACATTTATCAGCGTATACGCCCAAGCGTATATGCCAGCATCTGTCCAAGTCTATGCCCAGCGTATACGCTGGGCATATACGCCGGCCTACTGTAATGTATACGCCCAGCGTATACCATGTTTCTAAATTGTAACGCCCGGTCTACACGCCACGTGTCTCCCTGTCCAATTTTCCCAGTAACCCTACCCCTATAAATAGCCCAGTTTTCCGCATTTACCAGGTCCGCAAAAATTTACCAGAGCAGGCCCAGAGCAAATACGTTGCAGAAACCCCCTTATGCTTATGCTTACGCTGGAAGTCCTGTACGCTGAGCACAGTCCGCGCTCTGCCTACCGTGTCAGCTGGCTGCATCCCTCCGTCCACCGGGGCTTTACGTCCGCCTTGTGTCCCTACACGACTGCGTTAGACCGGTGCACAACATTTTAACTCTATAATCCACTGTTCATGC
This sequence comes from Gnetum montanum, assembly GCA_015680685.1. Classification (NCBI taxonomy): domain Eukaryota; kingdom Viridiplantae; phylum Streptophyta; class Gnetopsida; order Gnetales; family Gnetaceae; genus Gnetum; species Gnetum montanum. The sequence continues at coordinate 144,151 of MNCI01006819.1, read as the reverse complement.
TTGTTGCAAGTTCTTTTATAGTTTTACGTCAATTTGGCACACGCTTCGTTCACGCCTACTTACGTTTACGCTCCGTCTGCGTCTGTGTACGCCCACTGTTTATCCCTTTTACATCTATTTACGCACTTTGTACTTGTTTACGCTGTTAACGCCTGTATACGCTTACGCTGGGCTATCTCTGTTTACGCTGTTCATCCTCGACGTTGTTTACGCCCCTCTACGCTTACGCTGTCAGCACCTGTTTCGCCGTCTACGCTCTGTTTTACACATAACCCAGCGTATAACACTTCGGTGGTGCTCGGGGAAGTCCTTGTTTGATCCGCGTGCGGACCATCCAAGGCACTCTGCCTTCGTCCACTCCAGCTCACCCTCAAGCGGAGGCAGGGTCGACTGTGCTAGTCCGCTGATCTTTCGGTGCCCGTAACGTTCCAGCCTCGTACCGACGATTTCGGTCGGCAGAATGACTAACTTAAAACTCATCCTTGAGTGAAAAATGGAGTTTTGATCTTTTTATAGAATTTGGAAAGGTATGAAAGAATAGATAGATTGACTAACTCACTAACTAATTGACTCTACTTGGCCGATTGTATGTGAAACACTACCAATTTTGGGCTTTTGCAGTTCAATGGTAGATTTGTCAAAAACTTGGGAAAAATTTTTCTAAGTTTGCTATTATGCTCTATAGCATAGATAGTGTAGCACACCACAAGTCCTATATTTTGCAAAATTTTTCTAAGTTTACCTGCTATGCTTCCTAGCATGGCCAGTGTAGCATACACTTCCATGGCCAATTTGCACACATGTCAAGCCAGAAGTGGTCAAGAGTTGCTTGGGATGAACCAAATAGTTTGGCAAATTTTCTATCTCCTGGGCTATCAATCTTACTACGCTCTCCAATGTACCCAGCTTGACACATGTCCCAATTACTAGTTTGCCTAAGTACTAAGCTAGAGTTTGTTAAAAGTGCTCAAGACGGACAAAACAGTTAGCAAGTTTCCTATCTTTCGAGCTACTATGCCGCATAACATAGTAAGCTTGACATAGGTTTCAGGGCCTAATTCTGCCTAAGTGTTGGACAAGGATTTGACAAGAAAGCTCGACATGGAAGATGCATTTGGCACATTTTCTGACTTCTGAGGTTGCCTGTCCTACTACACCCCAAAGCATGGTTAGCATGCCATGAAGAAAGATTACAAATTTCATTAAAATTTATCAAATTTTCCATGCTACACTCTACTACGCTATGTAGTGTAGCCAGTGTGACAAGTGTGACAATTCAAAATTTGCAAAATTTCACTAAGTGTGCTTTCTATGCTCTACTACGTTATGCAGCGTAGCTAGCTTGACACTAAGAAAATGCCTCCGACAACCCCAAAAAGCCTCCAAAACTTAGCATTGACTTCAATCTCAGCTCAAATGTCCCTCTGGTGACTAAGATCAATAGTTTGCATCTCTTTTGCACCCCCAATTGATCCTCGAAATTATCCCTACACTTGATTCTACTCGAAAGAGGGGGAAGAAATAATCCCATAGCGTAGTCTCCAAGTTGTATTATTTTGACATTGTTTGTAGGTACATGGTAGTTTCTTAGATTCTGGAACATGAAATCTTCATAGTGTGTTCATAGTTTAGCAATCTCTAGGTACCCGTTCTTGTCCTACAAAGCGTAATGCTTTGCTACAAAGAGTGTAATGACCTTGCCTATGCTCATGCCATGTGGCACCCGATCCATGTTTCAAGCTAAACCTAGCTTTATAAATACCTCAATGTTCAGCATTTTAGGGGTTGAAAAATCAAAAGAGCATTGAGCATTTAAGCATTCCTAGCATCTCTGCTACTCCCGTACTTGAGCATTCGAGCTTGACACCTTGGCTAGTACCGCGATGCAGTCCATCGTTACTTGCAAAGCATGATGATAGACAACCCAATAGGTTTAGCCTCCCTTGCAGCTGCTAGTACCATGTCTCAAACATCCCAGAGACTATGATTACATCACTATGCTACCACTGTGCTTGTCTAACATCATGTACCATTTTCACCTCTTGTTCAAGCAAAGTTGCACTCCCCAATTTTGGGGAAGTGCATTTCTCTACTCTTAAGCTTTTGCTCAATTTTCTTTTCTAAGTAGTTGTTTCTAATTTTTTAAGCATAATTCTTTCATCTCTCTACTGTCATTTTCACATTCACATTACTATTTTTTGGCTAAGACTCTACACTATGCTCTTGCTTGTTTTCTCGACTCCCACGCATAATGCCCCATAAACTCCTTTTACAAATGGTTATTTTTACATCAAGTAAGTCCCTATCTGATCAGCTAAACCATTCAAGTCATCTCATTTCCATTTCCCTAGCATGACCCTTGATGTACTTGGGGTTAGGTTGCATGCCTGTGGACCTCTCGGTGTTCTAGCCACCAACATTTTCATACATCACAGTTTTTTGGCACTAGAAGGAGGGCCTCCCATTCCTTCTATGTTCAATAGGTAGTCCCACATGCTTTCTACATCCCATCACTTCAGAAAGCTAGCATATATGTAATGCCCCTATGGACCTACCATGGCAGTAGTTGGATCATAGGCTCACGTAGGAGTTCTCTACATTCTAATTAGTGTAGTTTAGTCCTAGTTGATGGTTCCCCCAAAACCCTGTAAGAAAAAAAGACCAAACTATGTTCGTCATGTTAAGCTCTAAGTGTTTTATTAAGCGTAACAACCCTAAGAGCGTAACAGTCCCTTAGAGTGTAGTGAGTGTAATGTCAGTGATAGCCATTTTTTCCATGTTCCCAGACTTAGTCACTTTCAACCTATTTTTTTGCATACTTAGTTGTTTTCATTTAAATTTTTTTACACCTCAATGTTTTTTGCTGATATCTTCTTTTCTCATGTTTTTTCTATCCAAAAAAATGAACCCCATTAACACCTCAACCACTACCACAAGCATGGAGGTAGCCCATCCCATTCAATAGGTGGAAGACATCAAGCCACAAGCCAATCCTATGCGACCACAATGGCAGTCTTCCAAACTGCAGCACCAATCACCAAAACATAGGTCACTGGATGATGAATGGTACAACTTCTTGTGTGCAAATCTTTAGGTGGGCCTATCATTGGACCACTAGGAAATGGAAGCATAGCGTAGTTTTGAAATCATTCATAAAAATAGAAGGGAGGTCTTTCCCACCCCTAACGCAATCATACTACTCATCGATAACTTCAAGTGGATCTTGGACCAACTCATTAGAGTGAGAAGGTCGAGAGAGCAAGATGTAGCATCAAACTATGATGAACCCCTATACGATGGGTAGGAGGAGTTTGAATCCTTCTCTGATAGTGGTGTCCCATTCTACATCTTGTAATGACGGAAAATGTTGGTCACTGGAAATACCGAGTGAAGATCCATGTACACAGTCTTAACCATGGATCCGTGCAAGGGTCGTGCTGGAGAAAACGGATCTGAGATGGCCTGAACAGTCTTGTTCAATCAGACAGGGACTTACTTAATCAGTAAATTATCGAATATCGCGATAGTATATATTATATATATATATTTCATGAAATGAATTAATTTGGTAAATCGTAGAAGGAGTAGAAAACAATGTAAAGAATCTTGAAATACTGATAACATCAACGCGACAAGGAAGATCAGATTTAGGAAAGATGTGTAATTCCAAGATCTATGATTTTACTCAAAAGCTAAATATATTGCATACAATGTTCCAATGACCGACTTCGCTTATCTTTGTGCCAAGCATACACGAAACAACAAGAAAAAAATTTAAAAGGGAGAACCGAATGAAGGTTGATCTACCACGTAAGTCAAAAGTGGAATGCAAGGAAGGTCAAGCCTGGATGTTTATCGATCAACTATTTCTGATCAATAAACCTTGCCAATCGTACCAAATGATCTCTCGATCTCTGATCTACTCCTTTTGCTCTCGATAATCTTTGCTTAAAGCTGCTAATGATCATCAATGAAGAGGATAATGTTTTCGCCAAGAAGACTAATCGCTCCCATTGCCAATGCTTAAACAATGCCTTATGTCCTTCAAAAGAAGAAAATCCCTCCCCCTCTCCTCCTTATATTTTTCTTCGTCAACTGGGGTATTTATAAGATCGTGCATCATCTGGGAAGGCACGATCTTGATGACACGTGTCTTGAACTTTCAAAACACCATTGACTTGACAATTTTTATGTTAAAGCTCATCATGCCACATTACATCTTGGGGGTGAGGTGCGCTGTCAACCACTCTTGCTGAAACCACCTCATGATTACGCTCCGATATGCTGATGAGCGTATTTATGGGCATGGATAACAAGTACGTGTCTAATACTGCCTTAGTTGACTTTATACTGCATTACACTCGTTTACGTTGCGTAGCGTAGTAGTGCATAATGTGATGAATTCTACATGTGTTACACTTATTTATGCTGCAAAGCATAATAGACCATCAAAGTGGTTAACTTAAGCCATTTTTTGTGCTTATTTACACCGCAAAGCGTAATAGAGCATAAAATGGTCAACTTTTCAACGCGTTACGCTTACTTACGCTTCATAGCATAATAAAGTGTAAAGCAACCAATCTGCGATGCTTCTTTTGACGTTGACTTTGATTTCTTCAAGGCTCATTATGTTGCTTTGCGTAATGGAGTGTGAATGCAGTCCTGATCAAAAGACTTGGTGGAATATGCGACAAGTCGTAGATCGCTGCTTAGGCCTTAAACTTGTCATATTTGCAGAAGTTCCAAATTTCTACTGACTTCATTGCTACAGTAAACTACCTTCGTTACATTGCGCAGAATTACGTTGAGCGACATAACGCTACACTGCGTAATGTAGCGTAAGGAGCAACAAAGTTAGAATTTTTTAAGAAATTTGGAGACTTGATGTTGCATGCCCTTTTGCGTTGTTCTGCCTTCTAGATTTCTACTGCGAGCTTTTTCCTGAATTGTGAATCTTCACCTTAGGCCGATCCGCAATTTCCACGGTATTTCAATGGCCCCTCTTTGTTGAAGTTTAGAGGGCTTGCCCAAAAGACGTCGAAAAAGAATATGAAACAACGGATAGGTAAAAGTACCAACAACATCTGTCAATGGTTACTCAAGTGTCGCCCCATCAATCTAGAAGTGCAGAAGTGGGAAAACTGAAAATAAGATGGTACGGGAGGAATTCTTATAGAAGTGAAAGAAGGGAGTTTTGGAGAAGACTCAAGTGAGTGAGTACAGCGTTTTGTGAATAAGTCATAAGGAATCCTCCTGTGATTACATTTGCATGGAGTTATACCATCATATTGTAGATAAAGGGGCTTGCAAGGATGAGTTGTGTTATGTCTGCACGGCCTGGATCAGTTGCTTTTCATCCATTTTGCCGACTCCTTTTTTTTCCTTTTTTTTTGGTGTTTTTGTCACCCACTAGGAGAGTTGCGTTGCGCCAGTTCATGGACTTGATTGTAATGCAGACGTGGAAAGTGTATGTTTTGTATTCACATTTTGTACAAGGAAAGCAGATGGAATGGCCAAGGAGAGGAATAGGAACAAGAGGTCAGATTATGAGGAAGATGGGCTTGCACTCCTAAGTAGACTTGATGTTGCACGCCCTTTTGCGTTGTTCTGCCTTCTAGATTTCTACTGCGAGCTTTTTCCTGAATTGTGAATCTTCACCTTAGGCCGATCCGCAATTTCCACAGTATTTCAATGGCCCCTCTTTGTTGAAGTTTAGAGGGCTTGCCCAAAAGACGTCGAAAAAGAATATGAAACACCGGATAGGTAAAAGTACCAACAACATCTGTCAATGGTTACTCAAGTGTCGCCCTATCAATCTAGAAGTGTAGAAGTGGGAAAACTAAAAATAAGATGGTACGGGAGGAATTCTTATAGAAGTGAAAGAAGGGAGTTTTGGAGAAGACTCAAGTGGGTGAGTACAGCGTTTTGTGAATAAGTCATAAGGAATCCTCCTGTGATTACATTTGCATGGAGTTATACCATCATATTGTAGATAAAGGGGCTTGCAAGGATGAGTTGTGTTATGTCTGCACGGCCTGGATCAGTTGCTTTTCATCCATTTTGCCGACTCCTTTTTTTTCCTTTTTTTTGGTGTTTTTGTCACCCACTAGGAGAGTTGCGTTGCGCCAGTTCATGGACTTGATTGTAATGAAGACGTGGAAAGCGTATGTTTTTTATTCACATTTTGTACAAGGAAAGCAGATGGAATGGCCAAGGAGAGGAATAGGAACAAGAGGTCAGATTATGAGGAAGATGGGCTTGCACTCCTAAGTAGACAGGCTAACCTGAGCAGCCATCTCAAAACGCTATCTGTACTTAACTGCTTTGGTGAACGTACTCTTGAACTACGTCCTCGTAGCAAGTAACTTGCAATCAAAAAAGAAATAGAGAACACCATTTCTTAGTCGAATTGCTGGAGAAGTTGTTGAAACAAGTACCATCTAAGGTGAGAAAGAGTAAGCAGGCCATGGGTAAGGGACCGTAGCAAGAGGCCAGGGTCCCAATGTTGATGCTCAGCCTAGCAAGTCACCGTCAATCATCAAACTCATCACACCGAATTGGTTATGCAAAGAACCAGCTAGATGAATCTGTGAAGCTAGAGTTTGATAACGATGATGACTGGAGATCCCCAAGGCTGTGGCTAATGAGAACTCCCTTGTGGCTTCGGATGGAAAAACTGACTTCTCAAAAGTACCATCACTGAAATGGTCACAGTAACGGTATCTCCGAGGCATAGTAGTATGCCTTTCGGCATATCTGAGGATTCAGCAGAATGCTCGCGAGGTAGCGATGCTGGGGTTGTCCCAACATCCCACCCTGTGCGTTTTGCAACTACGCAGAGACATTTACACTTGCTTGATTCATACGTTGGTGGTTTGTAGGTCCCAGTTTTAAGTCCTGGTAAACTATTGTTGCTGGTTTTAAGTCCCAGCAGACCATGGTCCCGGTTTAAAGTCTGGGCGGACTGAAAAATGCTAGTTTTACGTCGTAGCGAACGGCGGTAGACCATGCTATGGATGTCAATTTCATGTTGTGACCTAGGGACAAGTCTGTGCTAGTTTTACATCTCAGTAGATGGATGCTTACCTTTGCCATTTTTGTGTCATGGCAGACAACTGGTGCTAGTTTAACATCGTGGCGGATGCGTGCAGGAAATGCCAGTTTTATGTCTTGGTGGACCTGTACAACACTGTCAGTTTTACGTTGTAGTGGATGATTGCAATTTGCTAGTTTTATGTCATGGAAGACAATCATTGCTAGTTTAGCGTCATGGTAGATGCGTGCAGAAAGTGCCAGTTTTACATTGTAGTGGACGATCATTGCCAGTTTAGTGTCATGACAGACGCGTGCAGAGAATGCCAGTTTTGCATTATAGCAGACGATTGTTACGCCTAATGTTAAGACTAGATATGTAGCTAGATGTAGTACCGCTTCAAGTATATATGGTTCACGGGATTTGATAACTCGTTGTCGTTGATGTCTGCTAGCTTGAATGCACCATTGCCATACATGCTGGCTACTAAGAAAGGGCCCTCCCAGTTTGTAAGGAATTTTCCTACTGGTTCGTGAACAGCCTTGAGAACCAAATCTCCTTTCTCAATCAAACGTTTTTGAAGATTATGACGATGCTTCTACCTCTGCTTATCTTGATACTTTTCGATGGTATCAAGCATCTGTATTCGCTTCTCCTCTACTGAGTCCAAATCCATGATCCGAGACTTGGTGTGTTGAGCATCATTTATAATCATGGAGAGGACCATCCGTAGAGAAGGAGCTTGTAATTCGAGGGGCAACACCGCCTCAGATCCATAGACTAGGCTATAGGGTGTACTTTCTGTAGCTGTTCTACATGTGGTATGATATGCCCATAGGACATAGAGGATCTTTTCATGCCATCGTCTTTTGTTACTGCTGAGCATTTTCTTGAGAAAATTGATAATGACCTTATTCGTTGCTTCAGCTTGACCATTCTCTTATGGGTAATAAGGTGAGGAAAAAGATTGTTTGATACCAAGGTTATCACAAAAATATTTGGTTTCCACACTGCTAAATTATGGCCCATTGTCGGTCATGATAGTCATCGGGAGGCCAAATCTAGTTACGATGTTGTCCAAAATGAAATGGCAAACTTGTTAAGATGTGATCTTTCACAAAGGAATGGCTTCAACCCACTTCGTGAAATATTCGGTAGCGGTGATTATGAACCTGTTCCCTGTGGAAGATTTTTGTGCGATAGGCCCTATAATATCTAATCCCCATCATTGGAAGGGCCATGTAATCTGCATCGTGTGTAGTTTCATAGGCAATACATGTATAAGATTTGTGTAACATTGACACATGTCGCATGTTTTAACCTTTGTAAGACAGTCTTTTTTCATATACAACCAATAATACCCTAAGCGATGGATTTTAGTGGCCATGGCTCATGGGGCTACGTGTCCTTCACATAGTCCCTCTTGAACTTCACCAACTATACATTGTGCTTGGTCTTTGTTAATGCAAGTAAGCAATACTCTATCGAAAGAGCATCTACAAAGGGTACTGTCTCCTATGATGATGTATTGCCTAGCTCGTGTGGTGGTTCACCATGCAAAAGGTAAGTTTTAATGTTATCGTACCATTCTGGTGTTCCATCCACGAGCAGTGAAAATATTTGCGTCATCTAAATGACAGGATCTACACACTCTGTCATTAAGGTGCGACAAGTGTCAAATGGGTGCGGTGGCACATTTAATGCTAATGTAGCTAGTGCATTAGCTAGCGTGTTGTCATTTTGAGGCACGTGTCGGGCATCAGTTGTTGTGAACTGCTTCAGAAGATCTTTAGCCATATCGCAGTAGGGCTGTAAATGTACAGCCTTGCAGGTGTAGACTCCTATGATTTGATTTATCACAAGAATCGAATCTCCCCTAATCACCAAGTGTTGAACGTTAAGCTCTCTAACTGTTAATAATCCCCTAAGGAGCCCCTCGTACTCTGCCACGTTATTCGTACAGAGGAAGGTCAAGCAGTAGGTGTACAGACGTACATCCTCAGGTGACAGCGTAATGACCATGGTGGCACAGCCACCTCTAGCGGTTGAAGCTCCGTCAAAATGTAACGTTGATTTGAGGCCTGTTAGAACAAGGCTTAGACTATGTACATGTTCGTCAGGAAATTCAGGCTCTCTCGTCGCCTGACTATTAATAGGTGATGTCATTAGTTGGATAGCTATCGCTTGGCCTTTCGTAGAGGATTAGCCAATGTAATGCAGATTGAATTCTGCCATGATAGCTTTCCAACGAGCTGTCCTACTACTTTCATATAGGTTGTGCGTAATAGCTCTTAGGATGTTATTCTTGCAGATTATATTGACTTTGCTACGGAAGAGATAGTGTCTGCACTTTTTGAGCGTAAATACTAATGCTAAACAATTATGCTCTACTTCATTATACCTTGTTTCATACGCACATAGAGCATGACTTAAGTAGTAGATGGGTACTTCTAAGCCATCACCTCTCTTTTGACAGAGTAATGCAGCTAGGGATACGTCTAAGGTTGCGAGGTAAATGTAGAATGGCTGATCCCTTTGTGGCGGGAATACTATTGGCAAGCGTTGAAGTTCTTGTTTCAAGCTGTCAAATGCACGCTAACAATCATCTGTCCATTCAAAACTAACCCCCTTCTTAAGCAGATGCTGCATAGGGTGTAATTTATCTGTTAATTTCAACCACCCTTGCAACCCGCATAATTTCTTGAGACTTGTAGGGGGTGTCAACTCAACGATGGCCTTGACCTTATCAGGGTCTACTCATATGCCAGTTTTCAACACCACAAACCCCAGCATGCATCTGATTTTGACTCCGAATACGCACTTCTTTGGGTTGAGCCGGAGGTCGTATTTAGAGCATCTTTTAAGGACTAACTCTAGGTCCTCTGAATGATCTTCTAACCTTATAGACCTAACAGCTATATCGTCAACATAATCATTCAATATTCCTAGGAGATAATCACTAAAGATGTACGTCATAGCTCATTGATACATAGCTCCAGCATTTTTTAAACCAAAAGGCATCATAGTGTAACAAAAGTTCCCCCAGGGTGTCATGAATGTTGTGGTCAGTTGGTGTTATAGGTTAATGCGAATCTGATTATAGCCTGAAAAACCATCCATGAAGGATAAAAGCACATGCCCAGTGGTTGTATCTACTAGTTGATCGATATTTAGTAGCAGGAAGTTGTCCTTGATTATGGCTTTTTTCAAGTCCCGGAAGTCTATGCAGATGCGTATCCCTCTAGTCTTTTTAGGGACAACTACAATGTTAAATACCCAGTCTGAGTAATCGACCGCACGAATGAAACTAGCCTGGTACAGTTTAGTGATCTCATCACGTACTGCTAGCATGATTTCTGGCTTAATTTTTCATGCTTTTTGCCTAATCGCTAATTTTTCATGCTTTTTGCCTAATCGCTTTAATATGCAGGTCTAGAATTATGTTGTGTTGTATTAGCCTTGGATCTAGTCTTGGCATATCTTCATATGAACATGCGAATACTGTGACGTTATTCTGGAGTACCTGTTTTATATTTTCATGTGCCTTTTGGTCCAGTAAAGAACTAACCTTAAGAGTTTTGTTCTCACCTTTATGCGTAACCACAGGGACCTCGTTGAGGGGGTCTTCGATTACATCTCCAGCCTCCAGATCTAGTGTGTGCGTCGATTGTTTTAGCCTGTCTAGAGATGTTTTCGATGTGGCTATGGTTGCATCATTGAGGGAAAGGTTAGTTCCTACTAGTGTGAGATAAAATTGTCTAACGATTCCCCCATGTGAGCCTGTTAAGGGTAGGGGTGTAGATAAAGTTGCGTCCATTTTCCAACTGTCCTGCAAAATTACCAAATATGAAATTGATTAGGAAAATGCTAAGTTAAATGCCGCAAGTATTAGCATATGACGCTTGGTGTAATTTGAAAAGGTATGGTATGACATTGCTGAGCGTGAAGAGCTAACTGAATTTTGAATACCGTGAACAGCCTGTAATTAATGTGACCTGATTACGAAGTGATAAGGTATAGTAGTTTAAGGTCATTTTGGACCGTAATGTATGAGATATATGTCACATTAATGCCCTGATCTTCGGGTTCCATCTCATGCTGACACCAGCATTTAAGCAAGTCCCGCTTTAATCGAGCATCAAGTCAGTTAGTCTTGCATATTATAAGTAAGCGGTTCATATCAAAAACAGGTTGTTGGCTATTGCGAATTCGAATTCAGCTATCACAGAGAGAGGGAAAGAGAAAAAGATAGCAGTGCATTATTTGTGAAGGTTTACAGAACTATAACTATGGTGGTGAAGGTGAGAGGAAAGAATGCCAAATTGGCAAAAATTGATGAAGTACAGGGGAGTCTGCTGCACACTTCATAGGCCTTAGTCGAAGTACGAGATGTTACTCCCCTGAATTGGTAGGCCATCTCTCACTTATTCGCATTGCTTTCGGTGATATATTTTTTCTTTTGTTTATTCTTTTGAGTTATCTGCGTAAACTAGAGTTTTGGGATATAGACCTTATATTAAAACAAGGGTTTAGATAATGGTATTGCGTCTATCGCCATTATCTGAGACAAACCTTACACTGTTGCAAGGGTTTAAGCGATTTTGGCTGCATGGCTAAAGTGTAATTTGTAGTTTTCCTAAGCATGCAATGAAATCTAGATTTAGAATTTTGTCTGATGGTAACATGTTTATGTTCTGTACAGCATAATGGTGAAACCTGTCCTAATTGTTTTGGACACAGTCAAGGTTTTGTGTTGTATAAACCCTCCCGCAGCCAATGTTCCTCCCCCTCAAACTCGCCTACAGGGGAAAGCAATATGGTTCCGGAAGGGTGCGCAGGAGTTCTTGCAGTTTTTGTTGCGTAACTACAGCATCATCGTTTGGTCGCATTTGCTGGGCAATGTGGCTGTAGCCATTTTGGAAAATTTGTTAGTTAGTTCTACACAGGGCATTTTGGCTTTCTTGACAGACGGAGCTATTGACACTAATAAACCTCAAGACCGCAAACTTAGCGCCAAAGGATTGAGGTGTTTAAGTTGGATCTAGGAGATGCCCAGATTTAGCTATTATCATGCCTATAACACTTTTTTCGTAGCCCGTCATGTCTCAACCTACTTTCATAATCCACTGGGCACGATGTATTACTTAGGCAGGTAAGTCATTTTACTTGCGGTGATGTTAATATGTTTTCTAATGTTTGAACTTGTAGAGCATGGGATAGTAACGCGCTATATGATAAAAGTTCTTTATCAACAAAAATGGGTTATTGGGCAATAATGATACATTGTCCTTGACTGAAAGGGCGATAAATGAGTTTATGTCCACTAGCAACGTATGCTCCGATGTCATGGGGCAAATGGCCTTTGAGATTCCTGAGTATCCCACCTGTTACTCCGATTCTTTCAAGAATTGTTAGAGCCTCGAATGGTTACATGAGGAATGGACTTTGAACCCACCCCTCACCCTCGCGGATGTGCAAAGGAAGCTTCCTCCATTTCCTTTGCCATTCGGACCTGGTAAGGTTTCGTCGTTATAATTAGTTACAGGATATTATTGTTTGAAATGTTGTATAACATTGTCTTTGCTATCTTGACTTGTGTTATTAGTTAGGGAATCTCGGGAAGTTACCATCATGATTTCCTGCCGCGAGGTGAACACCCTCCTCTTCCATTACAGTGACATAAAGGAAGCACAACGCTGGCTCAGCCACACGATAGCCCCAGCTACATTGGTTACTAAGCTATGGGAGGTGAGGCTGATGCATTTGTTCCTGGCTGTAACTCCTGATGTCCCCGCAAGTGAAATGGTAACCCTGGTTAACTCCTTCAGTGAGGGGGCTGAACATTTTTGCATGCGTGTGCGTAACATACATGTACATTTTTACATTGACGCTCAGCTGTTTACTGACCTTTTCGGTGTCCCTTTCGATGGTCTTCCCATAGAAGAAAAGTCAAGGAGAAGCCTCAAATGTCAGGAAGAGCTAGAGGAGTGGCTGGGGACTAAGAAGGACACGAAGGGGATTCCGTGTGAAAAGATTGAGTTGGAGGTTGCCAAGACCATTTATCCCCTCTTCCGATCCCGGGCCTTCCCTAGAATGCTCTCGTAGGGGAAGTTCTTCACCATAGAACAGGCCCATATCATGCAAGAGGTGATAGAGGAAGGGACCCAATTTGACTCGGTGAGCTATTTCGCCGAAGGGTTACGCACTGAAATGATCAGGCTCTGCCAAAAGCTCGAGTCTCATTTTAGTGTGCACTTCGCCTTTTTCATAGATTACCTCCAGCATTTTGCTGAATTTCTGGTGGTCCAGAGGAATGGGATCTGGGTGCAACAAGACTGAGACCAATTATCAAAACCCTGGATCTCCCACCTCTTCGGCACTACCCAGTCATAGGATCCTCCAGAGGGAATTAGGGAGTCGTTTTCTATAATTACTAAGAATGTGGCAGCACCTCGAATGCGAGGCTTTGACAGCGTAGTTGGGGCACTTCTCTCTTACACCAGTGATGTGTCATGGGGGAAGTGCCTGGCAGTAGGGATAGTGGATGGTTCGGTTCAATGTAAAAGGCCTCATCTAATAGAGGTGCCTGTGGAGCCGGTAGGTGGCACAGGCAGAACTGTACAAGTCAGGTTTCAGCGGAGTAAACTTCCACCTGGTAAGTGAGAGGATATAGTAAAAGTTATGGTAATTGTTGTATTACACAGCTTATTCAAGGTGTTTTGAATTATTTAAGTGTATTATATGGCAGGAATATGAAGACCTACAGAGCAATTGATCCCTGAGACAGGGACTATGGTGTTACGGCATGGGGAATGGGCCCTAGTTTTGGAAGAGGAATCCCCAGTTATTAGAGTGAGTGATGCATAGACCCTTGTGCGTGAAGAGGGGGTGGAGGCGGACAACGTTGATGCACTTGCCACTAGGACAGGAAGAGGTAATCAGTCTATTAAAAATTTTAAGAGATTCTGTTATTAGCCAAATTTTTTGACTTAATTATACCAGAGACGAACAAGGTGATTCCCCATCCACCATTGTAAGAAGAGTGTGGGGCGAATTCCCAGATAAATTCACCTTTATGGAAGGTTTCGTCAGTGATATGATCGAGCGCTGAGAACGCGTCGATCCTAGGGCTGGTATGTTGCAGCTATCATATGCCTATTTTGTTATAAGGTTACAGTGCTTAATTACGTTTGATCTAATATTTATCATTAGGAGCTCACCTTCGATGGGACTCTACGGAGCCCATTGACCTGGACACCATCAAACCCTCATCGGAAGCAACTGTCATGCCACGTAACATTTATGAAGAAATGCGTAAATGTGCATTACATTCGACCCACTCGTTGTGGAAAAGTCAGAATGCCAATGAAGACCTCTGGAAAAAGCTGCAGAGATCAGAGAAGAAAAGGATGTCTCTGACCAGAGAGGTCGAAGACTTAAGGTCGCGATGTGAATTCCTGCAAGCTCGAGGAATGGGTGAAGAGGACTAGCTGACAGCTGTCATTGACTACGCTTACTACTGGATCGTAGTTAGAAATAGTGTACAAACCAATCGTGAATTAGTCGAGCAAAGGATGCAGATGGAGCTCCAAGACTAGAAGAATCAAGACTAGAAGGAATTTTGTGCAAGTGTCCAAGAGTGGGGACAGACACAGAAAGATCATAAGCATCTGTATAAGCGAGAAAGTATCGCTTATCGTCAACATTATCGAGATTCCACCATTGAAGCTCAATCCTTGCGATTGTTCCTCGATGTCATTGGTGCATCTGAGGCCTTCGAGAAGTTCCAGGAGCAAGTGATGGTGAGCGTGTCCCCGAAAAGAGAAATTACTCTTCCCGGGGGAGAGACCACAGTCCCTACCTTCTTCCCCAAACCACCCCAGTGGACTAGTGTGGAGAAGGGGAAGGTTAAGGCTGGAACAAAGTTGGGAAATGGGGTTTGGTATGAGTTGACTGAAGATGAGATTATGCAACGTCTATGGATCAGCTTAGGTCAACTTCCCTTTGCTACTGATGCAGGGCCATCGCGAGTAAGTTTTAGTGTTGTTGAATTTAAATTTTTTGAATTGTCCTATCATGGCTTTTACTGATATACTTGTTGTATGTAGTTACAAGAAATGAACGAAGAAGGTGAACAAGATAAGACGTACGTTCAGGGAGGAGAGTGTAATGACGTAGATCATCATCTTGGGGAGCAAGTTTTAGTGGAAGAACCCTATGAAGATGACGTTCCTCATGAGGGAATACTTCCTAAAAGGAATGACCCATATGAAGATGATTTTCTAGGCTTGGAAGCAGAGTTAAGGGATACGGGAGACAGTGGTGCTAGAGGGGATGTGTAATTATGATTACACACGATTTTATTTATGAGATGGAACAAAGACAATATGAATTTTGACACAATTAATCATGAAATTTTCTCTAAGGTTTTTAATTTTATGTTTTTATTTATACAAAGCGTAAATAGAATTATTGAGGGTTTTGGGTAGGTGGCGTTATTGTGACTGTTGAATGGAGTTTGCTAGTTTAAGGCCATTTTGGGTTGTTACATAGTGTTTGCATAAAATATAGTTGAATTTGCTAGTTTGAGGTCATCCTAGGCCATTAAGTGATTTTTGTGTAAAGATAGAAATCGGATATTCTAGTTTAGGGCCATTTCGAGCCTTCGCTAGTTTTAGGCCATTGCGGTCCTTTACTAGTTTTAGGCTATTGCAGGCCATTTGCGTATGTCAAAGAGTGCAATTGATAAAAGTGTAAATATTTGCGTAATTGTATTAATGTAACTAATAGGATTTAAGAAGCATAAATGGTGTAAACTAGGAAACATAAATGGCGTAATTGATAGAAGACGTAAATATATATATACTAAACAAAACTGACAGTCAAAACTGATAAACGTAAATGGAAAAACTAGTGAAAGTGTAAAGATGCGCGTAAATATCATGCAGGTCAATCGCTAGCCCGTAATTATTTTTAATAGCTTTTATGTTCAGTGGTGTGTAAGGGCGAGGAGATCTATGACCTGACTCCTTCACATCATCTTCCTCTCGTTGAAATGGTAGGTCAGCCCAGGCTAGGCTGTCATTAGTCATTTCGACTTGTTTGGGAATTTGGACATGGGTTTGATCTTCGGGCATTTCGATTTCCGAACCTCGTTCTTCCTCGATGTTATTGATGGTTCTAGGAGTTATTTCATCACCATGTATCACTACCTCTCCCCCTACATAAGGTAGGTGTATCTCTTGGTGTATTGGTGATGAAACTTCCCTCAGTTGGACTAGCCAAGACCTCCCTAGAATCAAGTTGAAGCCAGGCATCTCCTCGACGACGATAAATGTGGCATCTGTTGGGAACTGGTCTCTTGCCACAAAATCAATATGTACCGTCCCATTGACTTTAACTTGTGCCCCGTTGAATGACTTTAGGCATGATGTCGTCGTAGGAATGATCTGGTCGACAAGGCCCAACTTATCCACTATCCTATGTTGACCAAACTAGATGGTGATGAACATGGGTTCTATTGTCACTTGACCTTTCATAGGATCATCTTTGATGGATTTATCATGAAAGGTCAACGGGGTAGGTTTAGGTCGCTCAACGGTGGGCGGAAACATGACAACATGTATCGCTTCCTCTTCCACTAGTAAGCTTTCATCCATAGGTATGGATGTTAGCATATGGACCATAGCCTCACGGTGCTTTTGAGACATTATAAGCAAGTCATAGAGGCTCAATGTTGTGTTCTTCTGTTTTAGAGCCTGCTTGACTTGCGTAAATGCATTGAGGAGGTCCCACTCTCAGCTGGGTTGCTTATCCCCTCTTTCTTCTTCCATTCACCCTAAGAGACAAATTTCCCAAGGTGGAATAGCATCGGTCGGAGGGTTGTATTTCTTTCTACTGAGGGGAGGTGGCTGTGTTTCTGTACCTTTGTCTTGCCTAGGAGGTGTAGGTGAAGGTACAGAAGCTAGGGGCCTGGGCTTAGAAAACCCTAGTGTAGAGCGATCTTTGGTTGCATTAATTGGCACATCTCCTTCCCTTTTTTCATTGGATGGAGGTTGATGATTTTGGTTGGAGACTCACCCCTACATAAAAGGGGCAGCTGGTGGTTTTTGTGCCCTAAGGATAAAAGGCACCTTAGGAGTAGGCTTGGGCATCGCTGCGGCTTTATTGTTAATGTGAGACTGAGTTATAGTTTGAGAGGGCATCCGAATAACAAAGGGTGGCCTCGAGGCATTCCCAACTATCAGTGAAGAACTCGTCCCCTAGGGTGAACTGATGGGTGCACATAACACAAAGGGTTGCTTAGGCAGTACCTTTCCCTCACTATCGGTACTTACCATGTTGATGGTGTATGTTGTGTTATTTGCATTTAACGGGTCTTTGTACACATGCATTGTCTGGTTTTCGGGACGTGTTGGACTACTGTTGTCTATGTAAAAGAACCATTGTCAATCATGCATTGAATATCATCCTTCAGCACCTAGTAGTAATTGGTGTCATGACCACACAACTAGTGGTAGTCACAAAAATGGTCCAGCCTAAAAGACTTAGGGACTGGCGGTTCATTGGGTAGAGCTAAAGAAGGGTTCTTCAGTAATTCACAATGATGCCTGTGATGCTCCAGAGCTTCTTTGGATAGTTTTTTGTTTTGAATATATCCTACTCCTAATAATTTTTTCAGCAGTTTTGAATGCTTTATAGGTAGGGTTGTATATTTTGAACGATCTTTATGCTCGAAGTTTGGTTTTGACTATGAGGGCTGTTCAGGGGCAAGTGCTTCTTGGCCGGTGCTGCTTGCACCAGCCGTGGTCTCAGCAGGCGTTGTGGGTGCCTTCTTGTTATTATTCTTTTTGGCACCCTCGACCAGCGTAGCTACTATCATCGTTGTTATTTTACCTTTGTCTTTACCCTTACTGTTGGCATTCTTATAGGCCACATACGTTGGGTCTTTGTTAGCCTTTGCAGCATCTTGGATGCTCTTAGTTTGTGCGAAGGCTTGACTCAAGGAGTGAGGGGCAAGGTAGTATAGTTTAAACTTGATGAAGTCATTAACTGCTCCTTTAAAAATAGCCAACAGATGGGCTTCCGTGATAGGCTCACGGATTTCATTCATAGTAGCACTTCATCACTGTATAAACTTCTAGACTGGCTCAAGTAGGTATTGTTTCACTCCCATAAGTTGATCTAACGTGACTTTTGGCTTTAAATTGTATTTAAAGCGAGTCACAAATTATGTTAGAAGCTCTTCCAAGGTTGAGATGAAAGAGTGAGGGAGTCCTCAATACCAGTCCAAGGCCTTACCTGCCAGAGACATTGCAAAGACACGGATAATTGTATGGGGCCATTGTTGTAGTAGCAAGGATTCAGACCTAAAGGTAACAATATGAGCATTAGGATCACCTTCCCCATTGTATTTAGTAAAATGGAGCAAAGACATCCCTAGAGGCAATGACAGCACGGGGACTACTGGGCTGATGGGGTCATCATTGTAGAAATCCATGACCTGTATTGTATCAAAGCCAATAGCTTTAACGTGCTTAAATTCCTCGATGAGGGTCTAAGTAAGCAAAAAATCTTGATCTAGACCTGTTGATGATGAAGTTGACGCTAGAGGAGCAGGGGGTTGGGCTGGAAGAGTAGTACCGAGCAATGGAAAGGGAGCGATAGCTTGGCTGATAGATGGCGCGACGGGGACTATCCCCACGGACGGAGCTGCCTGTGAAACCCACCACTCGATAGGCTGTGCGGAAAAATTGGCCATCGTCAGATGTGTAGGATGGAAGGTGTAAGGATGCTGTGCAATTAATGCGGGACATGTGTGGTAGATGCAGCCAAGGGTTTCACACCATAGAACGCAGATTGATTGTGTTGTGCAACAGGCATGATCCACTGACCAACCGTAGGTTGTTGAACATATCGCTACAATCGAATGGTGGTTGCGATCTGTTGCCTTACAATGGGCTGCAACGATAAGGCTTGCACTAGATTTTTCACCGGGCAGGTTATAGGCGTGTTATGGACCTGCACTTGGGGAATGAAATGGGAGGCAGTAGACACAGGTATCACCGACAGAATACTGATTACATGGGGCGAGGGGGTTACTCCCACATTATTTTGAGGTGGCATTTGTACCTGCAAGATCGAGGATTGTGTGGTGGCCTATGGGATGATGAGAATATGCATTTGGATGGTCATGAATGGGTTGAGATGGGCAGCTTCTCTGGTAAGAGGATGAAATAGGGGATTCACATATGTATGGGGGCTGAGGGTATGCTATGAATCCATGTGTTCAGACTGAGCTGCGAATTCATCTTCCTCCTCTCCCTCATTTTGAGGCTCTAGAGTAGACTGTGTAGTCTGATTCTTAGCGATAACCAGTTAGGACAAGAGTTCATGATAATGATTGGTAAGGGGGATGATGTCATATGCAGTAGGGGTGAAGTCTTGACCCCCTTTGTAGATCAGCTCGTAATTTCGTTTTGCCTCCATCTCGGCTTGGCTAAGGGCAAGCTTTGCTTGGATCTTAACGCAAATGAAATTATACTCTTTAGGAGTCAAGACGGTGAATGAAGGATCCCTGCCCTGTAATCTCAATGAACGATGCAACGGTCCCTGAGGTTCTATCACACTGAAAGTTGATTCGAGAGCGGTGATGGGATTTATGGTTGTGGTACCCAAGTCAGTGGCGATCATAATGGTAGTAGTTGCATGTGCATAATCCATCTCTCAGATAGATCGAGAACAACAAATGAAAATATTTAAAAGGAGATGGCAAAATGGAATCAGGATTGGGCTTTCTACCCTATGGGATTCCAAAGGAATCGTTACTGTGACCAATCTACACCACACGATTTCGTAAACTTCCCTAGAGGTATTACGTTTACGTTATGTGAATGTAGGTATGAATTGCTTACAGGGTTACTCGTAAAATATGGATCGGTGGTTTAGGCCCTCCTTCTAGCACCAGAAAATTGTAACGACGGAAAACGTCGGTCACTAGAAATACCGAGCGAAGATCCATGTACACAGTCTTAACCATGGATCTGTGCAAGGGCCGTGCTGGAGAAAACAGATCCGAGGTGCCCTGAATGGCCTTGTTCGATCAAACAGGGACTTACTTAATTGGTAAATTCTCAAATATTGTGATAGTATATATTATATATATATTTCATGAAAAGAATTAATTCAGTGAATTGTAGAAGGAGTAGAAAACAATGTAAAGAATCTTGAAATACTGATAACGTCAACGCGACAAGGAAGATCAGATTTAGGAAAGATGCGTAATTCCAAGATCTATGATTTGACTCGAAAGCTAAATATATTGCATACAACGTTCCAATGGCAAAATTTGCTTATCTTTGTGCAAAGCATACATGAAACAACAAGAAAACTATTTAAAAGGAAGAATAGAATGAAGGTTGATCTACCTCGTAAGCCAAAAGTGGAATGCAAGGAAGGTCAATCCTAGATGTCTATCGATCAACTATTTCTGATCAATAAACCTTGCTAACCGTACCAGATGATCTCTCGATCTCTGATCTGCTCCTTTTGCTCTGGGTAATCTTTGCTTAATGCTGCTAATGATTGCCAATGAAGAGGATAATGTTTTCACCAAGAAGACTGATCACTCCCGTTGCCAATGCTCAAATAATGCCTTATGTCCTTCAAAAGAAGAAAATCCCTCCCCCTCTGCTCCTTCTATTTTTCTTCATCAACTGGGGTATTTATAAGTTCAGCATCATCTGGGAAGGCACGGTCTTGATGACACATGTCTTGAACTTTCAAAACACCATTGACTTGACAATTTTTATGTTAAAGTTCGTCATGCCACATTACGTCTTGGGGGTGAGCTGCACTGTAAACCACTCTTGCTAAAACCGCCTCATGATTATGCTACGATACGTTGATGAGCATATTACCGTGCATGGATAACAAGTACATGTCTAGTACTGCCTTAGCAGACTTTATATTGCATTACGCTTGTTTACGCTGCGTAGCGTATCAGAGCGTAATGTGATGAATTCCACATGTGTCACACTTCTTTATGCTACAGAGCATAGAAGTGGTTAACTCAAGCCATTTTTTATGCTTATTTACACTGGAAAGCATAATAGAGCATAAAATGGTCAACGTTTCAGTGTGTTATGCTTACTTACGCTTTGTAGTGAAATAAAGTGTAAAGCGACCAATCTGTCGTGCTTCTTTTGATGTTGATTTTGATTTCTTCGAGGCTCATTATGCTGCTTTGCATAATGGAGCATGAATATACTCTTGATCAAAAGACTTGGTGGAATATGCGACAAGTCATAGATCGCTGCTTAGGCCTTAAACTTGTCATATTTGCAGAAGTTCCAAATTTCTACTGACTTCATTGCTACAGTAAGCTACCTTCGTTACATCGCGCAGAATTACGCTAAGCGACATGACGCTACACTGCGTAATGTAGCATAAGGAGCAACAAAGTTAGAATTTTTAAAGAAATTTGAAGACTTGATGTTGCATGCCCTTTTGCATTGTTTTGCCTTTTGGATTTCTGCTGCAAGCTTTTGCCTGAATTTTGAATCTTCGCCTTAGGCCAATCCGCAATTTCCACGGTGTTTCACATCTTAGTCTAACAACCCCCCTCCATTTTCATGCCACACCAGTCATAATCCTTTTCCTTCTTTGAGGCAACCGTGACACTGCCACAGTCCAAGTCTTCACCAATGGTGACTAGCCACCAAGTCCTACCTACACAACAAAGTGTAGGGCCTTCTGCTTCCTTCCCCATTTTCATTTCTTCATAGTCTATTCAACCTTCATAGCTAGCATCTATGACACCAACACTACCACATGTGCACACCATGCCCATATAACAGCCATAGACAAGTCACATTCTTGTCATCCCAACCATCTTAGGTCCACCACCAACAACAACCTTATCCTCAAACATGTAGTGGGCTGTAACCTCTGTACCCCCCATACAATTGTAACACATGCTGCAGTATACACAACAACAAACTTACACATGGTGGCATAGCCCACAATAGGGCTATGGGCCACTTTGATGGCATTCTCAACAACATAGCCAATGCAACCCTCTACGACATCTCTGAGTTTTGACCAAGCCTTCCAACTCATCCAAACTCTTATAGAAGAGTTTAGATGGATTAAAGTGGCCATCTCAGAAATGTTTCATGTAATGGACTTCTACCAAGATGATCCCATTAGCCCTATTGTCCCTCTGCTAACATTTCCTCCTGGGGTCCAACTATCCTAATTCACAAAATACAATGGTGAGGGTGACCCCAATTCTCACTTGGTTACTTTCCATTTTAAGTGCTTACTATTACAAGCATGGCCACATGTCATCATACACATTTTTTCCATGTCTCTAACTAGCAAAGCTCTCGATTGGTACTGTGCACTCCCTAGAGCTTCCATTTCAACTCTAGAGGAGTTGTTGAGCCAATTCGTAACCCTCTTCAAGTACAACTTAAAGCCTAAGCTCACAGTAGACCAATTGATCAACATTAAACAAGGAGCACTGGAACCAATACAAAAATTCATACAATGTTGGAGTGCCTCCCTTAATGAGATTTATAAGCCAATAGCTAAAACCCACATGCTAGCCATTTTCAAGGGCCTAGTAAATGATTTCATCAAATCAAAGCTATACTACTTGGTCTCACATTCTCTTAGCTAAGATTTTTCCCAAACAAAGAGCATACAGAACATGTTGAAAGCTAGTAGGGACCTAACCTATGTGGCCTACAAAAATGTGCATGCAAAGAAAGAAAAAGAAAAGGAAAAGGCCATAATGATTATCGTAGTTGTGGTTGATGAAGCCAAACCCAACAACAACAAGCCAACTACCAAGGAACCTAAAGCCTTGGCCAACAACAAAGCATTGGGTTCTAGCAATGTAGGAACCAACCAACCTGCTTCATTGGTAGCTATGGGGCAAGCTCCCCAAAGGTCAAACTTTGAACATAAGGATTTCTCAAAGTACACCCCCTTACCAATCAAGCTATCAAAGCTTTTGGATCAATTGCTTAGTGCTGGGTGCATTCAGCACAAACAAATGTTAGAGGATGCACGCAAATGCCACAAGAGGTACTATGAGGTCCTCCAAAACCCTTCCACGGCTATGCCAAATGAGCCTCTAGTACCTAAGAACTTTAGACTGGATTAGTTCTGCAACTACCATCAATTGCATGGCCACGACAAAAATTACTACTTAGAGTTGAAGGATGAAATTCAATGCATAATTGATCAAGGGAAGCTAGTCCTTAATGAAAGTAATCCTATCCGACAGAAGAACCAGTCCATGAAGGTCTAGAAAGACCCACTAAACACTAGTGGGATGAGTTATACCATCAATGCTATTAGCGTTGAGGATGATGCAAAACTAGTGCATGAACCATTTGTAGTTTGTGTGCCCTCTAGTGACACTGGGGCCTTAATTTCAACTAGGTCATAGGCCCCCTTTGTCATCAAGGCACCACCTCAGGTACCCATGAAACCCTTTGTGGTTAGGACCCTACAGCATGTTGCAGCAATGGCAACCTAGACACTGTTCATCATTAGGGTGTTAAAAGCATATAGATCCCCCACCTGCATGGGGTCCAGTGGTGGAGACTACATCATGACCTGCCCATCCAAGGAGACATGATGAGTGTATGGCTAACAAGATGGCTAGGGAATGGATGGAGCTAGGTCCTCCTAAGCCGACTCCCTTATTAGCCGTACCTATGGCCTCATCTTCTCAAGCCACTAATGCCAAAATAAATAGTAGATAGACAAATGTTGAGGTTTGAAGACACATGGCCGAACCAAAAGCCAAATCTCCTTCTTAGGAGATTTTCCTCCTAGGACACATGGAGGAGATAAAGACCACCAAAACACCAAATGGTGAAAAATATTTTTTGGATGCGTTAGCATAAGTCAAATAGATCCTAAAATAGAAAAACACAACATTGAGCCTGTACGATTTGATCATGTCCTTCCCCACTCATCATGAAGCCTTGGTTCGCATGTTGGCATCTATCCCTGTTAAGGAAGACATGCTGGAAAATGAAAACGCTATCCATGCCATAATGCTCCTGCCTGTAACCAAAGAGCCAAGGTCAACACCCTTGACCTTTTGCGATGAAGCAATCAAAGTTGATCCTAAAAAGGATCAAGTAACCATTGCACCCATGTTTGTAACAATTTACGTGGGTCAATACAAGATTCACAGGGTGCACATGGATGATGGGGCAACAACCAATGTCATCCCATTCCACATCATTGACAATCTTAACCTAGTGAATCACATCAGGCTAACAATAGCGACATGTTTAAAGTATTTTAATGGAGCATGTATGGCTGTTAAGGGGACAATCATGATAGATTTCATGGTAGGGGAGCAATTCCCCACTAATGCTGAGTTCATCATGGTTGAACAAATGCCTAGATTCAACCTAATCCTAGGGAGGTCTTAGTTAGCCCAGCTATGAGCCATTTCTTCACCTATCCACCAAGAGATCGACTTGTCCTACGAAGGTGGACAAGTGATGATCTTTGGTGATAACGTAGCCCCTCCAACCATCAACAACATAGACACTGAACAAGGGTTGAAGGTAGAGTTCTCTGAAGATACTCCACCCATTTCTGATGAAAGTTAATGTTGTTTGGTCAATGTCAAGCAAGCAAACAAGACAAGTGACCTCCATGAGGAATCTCTATGGGTAGAATTGCCCTTTTCAGCAATAGACGAGGGTCTAGGGGAGTACCGTCTCATGCCTTCTAGGCCTTATGCACCACTTAACCCAAATTGGATTAGGAAGCATCTACACAACTAGGCTGTGTCCCTATTTCGCTTACCTATCCAACTTGTTTTTTGTCCCTTTGTCTTTACAATTACAATTTGCATTATTGTTTGCATCATGCATTAGTTATGATTTAATTTAGCTTTCTTTCTCAAAAAAAAATGAGGCCTAGAAAGGCCTCAAACTACCATGCAGCTTGAAAAGGCCTTAAACTATCGCATGGCCCGCCAAGGCCTAAAACGGGCAACCAACTCCCTTTAAGTAATGACCCAAAATGGCCTTAAACTAGCAACAACCTGAATGACCTTAAACTAGCGATGGCCCAAAATGGCCTTGAACTAGCGATGACCCTACTACCATGGCCTTAAAATAGCATGGGGCTGGCAAGGAGCCTAATTGCATTAATCAAATCATAAGTTAAAATTATCACATTATTACATGAAGAAATAACAAGATGAGAAGCAAATAACTATCATATCTTCATTAAATCATTAATAAAATACATAGTCCAAAATTACATCAACAAAATGAAATATTCAAAAAGACACAAAATCGCCTGATAGCAGGGCTACATTTTTAGCATTTCAAATTGGAATGTGTGATGGGGGGCTAAGGCTCATCCCCTTCCTCTCCATCCACTACTTCATTGGGTCCCACACCCTCACATGGATCCTACATCAAATAAAAATGAAACAATACAGCCAGTCAATAAATGAGATAACATGTAGAATTATAATAAAACAGACAATAATAAAGTAAGTTAAACCAACTTGAGAAAGGCCTGCATCCATGTCTAGGGGCATCTTGTCAAGGCTAGCCTCTAAGTGTTGGAGGATTTCATCCTTCGACATGTGTGTCTAGTCCTCCTTACCAAAATCAACACCCATGAGGATTTTCCCTTTCTCCATGGCTATCCATGTGGATGGCCCTGGAAAAAACATTGCAAAAGTTACCTTTTTGGAAGGAACAGTGATCTCTCACTTCATGGACTCACTAACCAATACATTTCTTGCAAACAATTTGTAAGACTATTTTGCACTAATTACATCAAGGAAAATCTCTACGCATTGATTCTCCATAGACTCATCCCTATATTTCTTGTGATAGGCTTCATGCTTTAGCTCATAGTGATGTTTATGATTCTTTTGCATTTGTCCTCATTCATACAACTTTGCACTGTAATCCTTCCAATCTTGGTTCTTTCTAGCCAAGAGGTCCATCTACAATTGTTGTTTGATAACCTCCCAGGTGGCCTCGTTTTTACCCTAAACAACTAACCAATATATGGTGTAATTAATTTCAATCATGTGCCAATTTCTATCTAATTTGTCTCATGTTTCCAGGAATTCATAACGTGACTATAGGTCCTATAGTCTTACCACCTGGTTCACCTCCTTTTTTCGAAACTCTTGCACTTACTTTCACAGCTTCTCATTTACACACTTGCACTTCCACAACACACATGTAGAGTATAGTGTGCACTTGCTTGCCACGTTGTATATGCAATGAGACACCTGCTCCACCTTGAGGGGCAAACTCAGGTATGGTGTCGACTTGGACTGCTCTATTTGAGTCCCATTTGAGTCAAAAGCCTGTCATTCCAATAATAAGTGGTAAAACATTAGCCATAAAATAAACAAGAAAGCTAGCCCAATAAACAAAATAAAAGAGATAATGACAATAAAATAAACATACCAATCTTAGGGTCTGTTTGTTTAAGGCAATCTATCATATCATCCACCACACCTTGCATAAAGGTGAACTTATCTAGAGTTTTCACCCACAATCATCTACGGAAGGTGGAGGTTTATGCCGAATGTTCAACAGAAGCATTGGCCACTACAACATAAGGCCCTTTATTACCATCAAAAAACTCTCAAAACACAAAAAAAATGCATAAACTAAAAATCAAAAATTAATTACATTCAACATAATTAGACTTCCCCCAAGCCCTAGGGGAGTGGGATGTTGGCGTCCCCATTTAACGTGCCTAGTTTCCAACAAGGCACAACACTAACACTCACATTTTTTCCAAGCATTACAATTTAAAAATATATATAAAACTTGTTAGTTACATTCCCCACAAAGCATGACATCTTCAAACTTAAAATTTTTCCAAGTGTTGGTTACGCTCTCCGCAAAGCGTAATGACTGGCCAAAATTTTTCAAATTTTTCTAAATGTTGAGCATAGCAGTTTCAAAATTTTTCTATTTGTCATGCTTTCAAGGACACCCTAACATGACGAATGTGACTTTTAGTCACCTCTCCCCAACCGTTATGCTCTAACATCATCTCGAGCTACCTTGTTCTGCACCACGACATGAAACGCTCAAACCCATGTTTTGCGCTACAAAGCAAGATGCCCAAAAACCTTCTATTCTGCATTATGGTGTAGGATGTGCAGAAACCCTTGTACCATGCTATGGTGCGGGATGCATAGAAAATCATTTCCCACATCGTGGTGTAGGGTGCTAAGAACCCTTATTCTAGGCTATGGCATGAGATCTTGCGCTACAACATGGGATGCTAGAAACCCTTGCCTCATACTATGGCATGAGACGTTGCCAAAATCCCTGTTCCACGCTATGCTCTTAGGACCTTGCAAAAACCCTCATTCTGCACTATGATGTAGGACATCCAAAACCATCTACATAAAAAGAAGAAAAATGACAAAAATAAAAAAAATGCATTGCGTACCCTCTCATCCCTGGCCATGGCTCAGAGTGGCCGCAATAGCAGCAACAGTCCTTGCCCATGGCCAAAATGTGTAGGGAAGCTAGAAAAGAAAAAATCACAAGAGTGGAGTGTAACAACTCACCTGGCCAATGGTTTATCCTGGAGGTCCTTAATGCATGCCCTGGGAAGGTGCTTCAAGGTATGCTCACCTTCATCGATGTTGGTGAGGTTAGGGTGTTTACGTTTACTTCAGTGCACCATCTTTGGTTGCTATGCTCTAGCTTCCCCTTTGTCAAGCACTAGCTTCCCTCTATTGCTACTATGCTCGGATGACTATTGGATCTAATGTTGAAAATGATAGGTTTACCATCGTAAAATCTCCATTTATACCCTTTATGGTTAAAGGACATGTCACCCTCCTAGAATGTTCCATGTCATGCACATAATGTAGGACAAGCATAGCACCCAGAGTTAGAAAAATTTTGCAACTTTTTCAACTTCCTATACTTAGAAAATTTTTTGCATGTTTTCTAATTGCCCAATAAACATTTAGCTCAATCACATATTTCAAACCTCTTAAGCTTTACTTAAACCTATGTCTCATGCATAGTCTATGATTTGCTACGACCTTAAATTGGCAATTTTATGGCCAATTGAGATCACAAAAAATCACTTTACATACTGCGCAACTAGTTACGTTTTTATGGCATTGTCTTCATTATTTTACGCATTTTTCTTTATTATGAAAAGTGCCGCTTAACATTTTTTCTAGTCGTTTTGCAGGATCTCTTGAACAAAATTATAAAAATGAATGCATATAAGAGTCTTCATTCACCCTTAGTCTTGATTGGACCTTATGGTGAATCCATGAGATATATAAACACCAAACTCCTAGACTTCGAGCCATTCACTTATGACACAAATGTAGTATCCCTAGAGACATCGCTAGACTGGCCAGACCATCTAGTTAGAGCTCTAAACATAGAAGTAGGCAACATGAATAAGGATCCCCTCATAGAAATCCCTATAATAAAATATAAAGGTGAGGCGAAAACATTGAAACTTAGTTTCTTGTTAGAGCCTCAAATCCAAAAAAAAAGCATCTCTAAAGTCCTTAGCAATAATTTCAAGGTGTTTGCATGGTCCTACAAGGACATGCTGGGCCTAGACCCTTGTATAATACAACACAACATTATTTTCAATCCTCGCGTAAAGCCAATTAAACAAAGAGCTTGTAAAGTCAAGCTTAAGGTGTCATTGCCCATCCGTGATGAGATCACTAAGCTTTACAAAGTTGGTTTCATCTGAGCAGTTGACTACATCGTTTGGGTCTCAATCATTGTAGTTGTCCCTAAGAAAAATGGGAGTATACGCATTTGCATAGAATTTCAGGACCTAAACAAGGCAACCATTAAAGATGATTTTACATTGTCTAGTATTGATTAACTCATCGATACTATGACTAGTCATGCCTTATTGTCCTTTATGGATGGGTTCTCAAGGTACAACCAAATCTGAATCAACCCAGAGCACCAACTTAGCACTACTTCATGACCTCTTGGGGAATGTTTTACTATATAATGATGCCCTTTGGACTAAAGAACATAGGAGCAACATATCAATGTGCGATCATGTATATATTTAGTGATTATCTATTAGACTTGCTCAATGGCTATGTTGACAGCATAGCAGTTAAGTCCAAGTTTCCTCATGACCATGTAGATGACTTGGACCATGTCCTCAAATGTTGCCTTAGACATGAACTTAGGCTAAATTCCAAAAATTATGTCTTTGACATCAAAATCGGTCACATGCTAGGCTTCATAGTATCAGAAGCAAGCATACACATAGACCCCAACAAGGTTAAGGCTATTACCAACCTAGCACCACCAAAAAACCTTAAGGAGTTACATAGGTTACAATGTAGATTACAATTCATATGTAGGTTTATCGCAAGGTTAACTGACAAGTTGCAGCCAATGCAACATTTTCTCAAAAAGGGGGTCCACTTTGAGTGGATAGCTCAATGCCAAGAGGCATTTGACAACTTAAAAAAAGGAGTTGTCTCAACTTCTAACAGTCTATCCTCCACAAGGAGACAAACCTTTCCACATTTACCTTGCAACCTTAGATACATCCATTGCTTCTCTACTTTTCCAAAAGCAATATGATGGTTCTAAGGTCCCTGTTTACTACTTAAGCCATGCACTAGTAATCCATGATGCAAAATACAATGATGTGAAGAAGAACTATCTTGCCTTAGTCTTTGCACTCAAAAAATGGAGACACTACCTTTTCTGTAGTCAAGTTAATGTTATCTACAAAAGCAATGTACTTTAGGCAATTACAATGAATATATATGAAAGTAGTAGAATAACACGATGGAAGGTAATAACCACAGAGTTTGCCTTGAGCTATATATTACAAACATCTAGAAAAAATCAACAATAGCCACACAACCCACAGCTTCACCTATAGATGATCCAACAACAATTGATCTAGAATTTCTGGATGAGCATGTCAATAGTATAAGTCAAGTACCCACAAACTTTGAGGCTATTTTACACTTTGTTAGTGCTTCAACCACACAAGGTGGTAGTGCTGCTACTGTTATCACATTCCCCTCTAGGGAGATCTAACCCTTTGCATATCACTTCACATTTCCTTGTACAAACAATGTGGTGGAGTATGAAGGTCTCCTTAGAGGTGTCTTAGCAACCCAAGAGTTAGGAATCCAAAACATAGAAGTTCAAGGTGATTCACAACTACTCACCAACCAAGTCACAGAGGTTTACGCTTGTAAGGCACAACATTTACAACCTTATTGTGATTTGGAAAACCACATGCTCAAGCAATTTGTAACCATGGATGTCAAGCATATCCCCCAAAATGAAAATTCCATAGTTGATGCATTAGCTACTTTAACCTACAGCATAGCACCAAACATGTTTTCTGCTTTTCCTGCTTCAATAGTGGATTGCACTGAACCTATAACTCACACAACAAGCATTGCATCCATAAACATAGCCCATGCCCAAAAGTGGTATGACAATATTAAGGCATACCTCCAACAAGGAGATCCCCCACAAAATCTAACTTCTGCCCAAAAAGACATGATATGAAAGCCGCCATAGTAGCACATCCTTGTAGGTGATAGCACCTTGTGTCACAGATCCTATCATGGAATACTATTAACTTGCATTAGTGGCAGTGAAGCATAAAAGATCGTCAATCAAATCCATGAGGGACTATGTGGAGGCCATATAACCCCTAGAGCAATGGCAACAAAAATCATACATCTAGGTTACTATTGGCATAACATGGAGCACAATTACTTCTCCAAGGTCAGGACATGTGACATGTGTCAACGCCATGATAACCTAATGCATGTGCTGCCCATTGAACTACATACTACATAAATCATGTGGTCATTCCAATGTTGGGGGTTGAATATCATAGGGTATATAACACCTAAATATTCCATAAGACATAGCTTCATCATTATTGCAATTGAATATTTCACAAAGTGGATTGAAGCCATTTCCCTTAGGAATGCAACATCACAACAAGTTTGCAAATTCATCCTGGATAACATAGTGACCTAATTTGGTCTTCCCATGAATATAGTCACAGAAAATAGGCCACAATTTAGCAGTGTAGAAACAAAAAGCCTTTTACAAAGACTTTAGCATTAAACATTCCTTCTCATCACCATACTACCCACAAGTGAATGGTCAAGCGAAGGCTAAAAACAAGATCATCGCCAACCTTCTAAAGATAATGCTTAACAATAGCAAGCGATGATGGCATGAAAAACTAGCCTATGTGCTATGGGTCTACCATACGACATGCAAAACAACAATAGGTAAGATGCCATATACTCTTGTGTATGGATCTGAAGTAATGTTGCCTCTTGAATTGTAGGTCCCATTACTCTACATGATCCTCTCAAGCTTCATTAATGAGGTTCAAAACAATGAGTTGAGAACCATCAACCTCAACTCTGTAGAGGAGGAGCACATGCAAACACTTGATTGCATTGAGTGGTACCAAGAAAAGAAATAGCAAAAGCACCATCACAATCAACATCAACACCTAATCAAGAAGGAAGACTTGATCCTCAAAGTCATTCATGAGCCCGCGGACAAGTTCTCAACTAATTGGGAAGGGCCTTTCTTGGTCATAAAGGCATACAACAACAGAGCCTTCAAGCTTGCTAATCTAGATGACAATGAGTTTGTCAATCCTAGTAACCACTTGTACTTGAAGTTGTACTATACTTGATCTACAATATCATGCCAACAAAAAAAGCGAGGTAAGTGTACGTCTTCTACAACATTAAACTAGCATAGACATTCACTACGATGTTAAACTGGAATAGACGTCCTTAGACTATGACACTAAACTGGCACCCATAGCATGGTTTGCTATAACCCTAAATTGGCCATCCACTATTTGCTACAACATTAAACTAGCATAGTAATCTATTGGGACCTTAAACTAGCACCACAGGCAGTCTACCAAGACCTAAAATTGGGTTCACAGTTTAGTATCCATAATTCAACACACATAGTTCTACAAACAAGCGAGTGAGAGTACTTCCAATCCTCCATCACTTGCCCACATCTCTTGGGTATGATGGGGTGAGGTGTTGCAATTCTAGAATGAAGTTCACATTGTCAAGGAAAAATCCTCTGGGACATTTGTAGCATCATCATCCCCAACATCTTGGCAATCTTCTGGAGATGCCTTTTGACATCTTGCTAACCTTCGGAGCTACTACCACTAGTGCTAATCATTCTAGTTGTAGCTCTCACCTTTAGCATCCCTCACCAGAGAACTAGTAGTATTGTGGCCCAACCACAACACTACCATCCTCTAGCCCTTACCATCGCTTGAGTCTAGAAGAGTATCCGGCAGCATGGCTCCTCACCCTATGGTTGGGTTTCTTGGCTCTTGCCTTTGGTAAGAACTCCTGAGCACCTGCATTGCCATCACCCCTAGCTACTTGGGTGCTCACTTGTAGTGTGGCTATTGGAGCTTTTGCAGCCTACCACTGCCAATGCTTTCACTAGCCTTCCTGCTTTGGACATTGCATGCACCCACAATTGATGCAGCACTCACATCCCTTGCAACGCCCTTACAAACAGAACTTTGCCCTCATATCATGTTGTGGTTGTTTTTCTTGTTTTCTCTGTGTTGCATTTGTAGGATGAAACCTCAATGGTGTCATTCAAGGGTGCATCTCAACGTGATGGCAAGGTACTACACTACTCCAATGTGTCCACTTTGGCTTGCCTAGCTACTTAAGAGTGCACATCCCTATCATTCCCCAAGCCAACTGACATCTACCTCTTGATCCTACATCCTCCTACATCCCTTGTGAGCTTCCTTGATGCATGTGGAATCTTTTCTACAATCAACCACTAAACCCATGATGGGTGTAATGCAACTCGTCCCATGGTGATGAAGCATCCAGTCCACAACGTCAAATGGACCACATCAACAAAGCCTTGTTAACGCGGTTGCATCGACATGACCCCATCAACGCATTGTTCCAAGCATTGACATGGCCTCATCAATGTAGAGTTCATTTTTTTCTATAAATATGCATGCACCTACCACATTTATGGCATCTTTTTTATTCAAGTTGTAGCAAAGCTCTTGCAATTTGTTTTGGCAGGAGTTAGATTATTTTCCAAGTGCCAGAAAACATAGTTCGAAGAGTGTACGACTCTTTATTCGAGCATTAATGTACTTGAGCCCATTGCCATGAATAACAATAAATATGACCTTTTTGAATATTCCTTGCAGCATTTGAACTAGATTACTTAAGCATTAATATTTTAATACTTTAACAATTTTCATGCTTTTATTATCACTTTATAGTTACAGTATGTTTTAGTAGTACATGAGAACACATAAGCATGACCACCTTGAACATATGTTTTCCACTTGGCAACCCAGTGATGCTTGACATCTGACCCAATAGTGGTTAGGACATGCTTGGGATGTGCACGGAGGGTGGAACCAGCTGCTTATGCTAGGGATGGTCAAGCAATAGTGTAGTGAAATATTAGATTATCTAGCCTTTTACTCCCTATATTAGAAGAATTAAATCTTATAGATAAACGAAAACATATAAAAATCATATGCCTCAGTCTCACTTAACCATCGTTCTAAAATTTCACAAGTGAGGTTGAAAGGACAATGACCATTCTAACTAGGATTTTGATGGCTAGTATGCTATGCGTAAGTGCTCGCAGTCTTTAGAATTCGACCAGATCACTCGTGAATGCTCGTGATTCATATGGTTGGACATAAGGGTACCTCACCCCTCATCATTGGTGTCATTGCCAAGGATTGGTAGTCTTCCGTGCACTATCTAGCCTTAGCAAGATCATCACTCACTTCGTTGGAATGGACCCATTACATCAAAATCTACTCACGCTAGATGACTTAGGTAAGAGTAGGGCACACCAAGTTATTTGTTGTTTAATACTAATATGTCCTCTTCTCATAGGTGATACGAATCCAACCCATAAGTGCCTTAGGAATGTCGAGTGGTATATACTCATCCAAATGAGAATATATCCAACTTAACCTTCATCTTGCATTAGGATGAGCAAATGTGATGGTGGGACATGGAGGGAAACATTATATTGCCCCCTGATGGATCGGTTCCCAGAATGCTACTCCAAACTCTCACTAGATTGGGCATTTAGGACCAAGTTGAGGAGTACATGATGGAGGATCATGGTTATTAGGACTATCATCCAAATGAGGCACAACGTAAATGACACCTACAATAGGCAAAACACCATAAGAGAGCAAAGGAAAAATGGTCTAGTAACCCTTTGTCCCTACAGGCCCAACACGATGATGAGGAACTTATTCCTTATGGTTTCTATTTTTCCACATCTTTGCCCCCACATCATAACATCTGCTCCATCATATAGAGTAAAGGTTCAAATGATCGAGAGTTCCAAGATGCTGAGGGATCTCCTGGAGGAGATCATGACAAAGGTGAAGATCGAGTCCATCATCATGGAACAGGAGGTGATTAACATAGTGGGGGTGGCAATCCTTCCCCCTCTCCTCATTCCCCTCTTTCCACCTTAGCTTCATTGGGTTCTAAATCTAACCACAACTATCATAGGAGGGATCATGATGATGGTGATTGTCGAGACCAACATGATCGAGGAGGCCGACAGGGATGATGTGGCCAAGGGTGTGAGCGGTCACGAGAGGATCACCATCACGAAAGGAGAGGTAGTAGAGACTATCATGAATTCCATGGCCATAATCAAGACCATGACTTTGATGAACCACTACTTGTCACTTGAAGCATGCTCAACATAGAAGAGGTAGTTCACATACCTACCAAGCATTTGAGAGAGAGCTAGATCAAGCACCTTGATATGAACAGCATTTCTAGGTTTGAACGAGGATATAATTGTGATTTGCAAACTTACCTATAAGAATTTCATGATGCTGGCATCCTACAGAATATTGAAAATAAATGGCAGAAATTGAAGCTATTCCCCTAAACATTCATGAAGGAGGTAGAAAGCTAGTACTAGTCTTTGGAGTTGAAATCAATCAAGTGATGGAGTACGATGCTAAAGCTCTTCAATGAAAAATACCAAACTTACCCAAAAGTGTCTAATTTGAGACGAAAAATTCAGGGGTGGAAACAAGGTAGCCACCAGCCCTTGGATGCAACCATGAGTAGATATTACTCATTGTTGCACTGATGCCCTTGTCATGGCTACTCTCAGCGGGAATAACTCTATCATGTCATAGATGGGCTCTGTTTCAAAACAAGAAAGACCCTTGGCATGTATGCTTAAGGATGGCTATCCAACTTAAGGGCTCATCAGCTTCAATGATTTATTAAGTAGGTAGCCAAGGAAGAGGAAGAACTATGGAAGCGAGAAAGTGGAGAGGAATATAATCAGGACCCTTCCATCTGGAAGAGGGAAGTCCGATTCTGTGAAGATGAGGAGGAATCACCACTGGATGTAGTGATGAATAGGAAGACCTTGCCCATAAAAAAATTTCTTCTAAAATTTTAGCCAAGGTGGATAACATGCAGGATTATTTGGATCAAAAATTCCAAAGAGTTATAAAAATCGTAGAAGAATCCAAAGAACAGAGTAATGATCAAGATCAACAAAGAAGAAAAGAGGCTAAACATGCCTACCACAAAGGTAAGGGAAAGGTTGTTGTGGTAGAATAAGTTGTAGACTCGTACACCAAGGAAGACGATGGTTGTGACATATGCCAATACAAACATCCTAAGGATGTTGCCCCATGGTGTCACATTTACAAGAGTCTGGGGTGTACACTCTAAATCCTCGCTTAGCAAAAAGGTAAACACCTCAGAAATTGCCTTATCCCCAAGGTAATTCTAGGTAATTCCATTAACAATAGGGATATTATCCAAGTAGAGCTCCATGAAACACCATGAAATTTTGAGGCCTCAACGGTTCAGCAAAATCTTGTGACTTAAGTAAGGATTTGCAACAAGTCGCAGCTAAGTAAGTTCCCTTTTTGGCTAAGGGTCTGTTATGCTACACTATGCAGCACAACGTAATAGACTCCAAAGGATAGAACAAAATAAGGGGTGCGCAATGGCAAGCCTTTAATTTTGCAAGTTAGCCATGTTTTCAAAATCTTAACTTTTAGCATATTATGCCACATTATGCAATGCAGCGTAATGAAGCGTAATGCAAGAAGATGGTCCATCTAGTCGCAACAATAGAGACAACAAAATTCGAGACCTCAATGGTTTAGCAAAATCTCGAGGCTTAGGCAAGGATCTACAACATGTCGCACATCTCAGCAAGTTTTCTTTTTTCAGCTAAGGGCCTATTACGCTACATTACACACTGTAGCATAATAAACCCCAAAAACACTGAACAAAAACAAGGGAAGCATAGCGACAACACTTCAATTTTTTGCAGGTTCGCTATGTTATGTTGAGTTACGCTATGCAGCATAATGTAGCATAACGTAGTGTAAAGCAAGTAGATGATTAATTTAGTTACAATCATGGAGATAAAAAAATTTAGAAATTAGTGGTTCTTACATCACAATACGCTCTCCAGCATATTACAGTGTAACCATAGAATAGTTTGCTGCAAAAGTATATTACGACATATTACGCTTCAGAGTGTAACGTAGCGTAGCGCCGCAAGCTTAAAACACAAATGCATCAAGTCAATAGCATTTTGTAGGACACACATCATCTAAACCACATTTTTCTCCTGACCCTAGCTTTATAAATAGTCCAGTTGACAACGATTAAAGGGTTGGAAAAAAATTTCTCTCGGTTGGCAAATTTTCTCCGTGAGCAATTTTCTTTCATTGGTGATTGTTGACAACTTTTGGCAAAGATTGGTAAGAGAACGAGAGAGGATCAGCAACCGTAAGAACATCGAAGGTGACCGACAAGAGCTTTTGATTAGAAACTGCTAGTTAGCAAATATTCTGCTTTGAGTCTAACTCCCTTCCGCCCAGATTGGCTAGAACAAGGTAGATCAGCCTTTGCTTGTTTCATCTTTGAATAGCTTTCTTGTTCTTGGCATGTGCTTTGTCTAAAACAAAGTCTATTGGTAATCATTGTATCTAACATATTCTGTTTATAAGCTAAATCCCAGATCTTGGGATTGCACATTTTCTAAACCTAGTCTATTGCATCCTATCTACATAGATTTTGCAATTTCTTCGAATCATTTATATCGTTCTCGTTTCTTTCAAGATTTCTGATATCATATCCCCTCATTGAAATCATCATCTGGTAATCTGGTTATTACAAATTTTTTTGATTAAGTAAGTTCCTAAATGATCGACAAGACGGTTCAGGGCACCTCAGATTTGTTTTCTCCAACATGGCCCTCACACGGATCCGGGGTTGGAACTGTGTACACAGAACTTCGGTTGGTATTTCCAGCAATCGACGATTTCCATTGTTATAGTTTTCTGACGCAAGAAGAAGGGCCTGAACCTCTGATCCACATTTTGTGGGTAGTCTTGTAAGTTATCTGTACCCGTTGCCAATTGACATAAATGTAATACCTCCATGGTTGTTTACGAGATTGTGTGGTGCAGATCGGTCGCTTCGATGATTCCTTTGGAATCCTACAGGGTAGAAAGCCCATTTTCACCTTACTTTGCCTTACCTTACCTTTGCCCTTATGATCTTTACCCTTGCTATTTACTTTCAAACTGTGTAGAGAATGGCTGCATCAACCACCACTGTTGACACTGCCAACCTTGAGAATTCATGGATGTTGCAAGTTACACCTCCTGTGGTCAAGCCGCCAACTAGTCCAGTGCGACCACGCTGATTTCTCAAGCTTCAAAATAGATAGCTTGAGGGACACACTTAGTGCAGGGAGCATCACAACTTCCTCTGTGCCAAACTTACGGTAGGTTTGCCCATGTATCCAAAAGAACTCGAAGAAAAACAGGAATACGAGTTCATATACTACAACGGGAAGGAATTTATTCCTTTGCCAAATGCAACTGTACCCCTGACAGATTAACAACAGTGGATCTTAGATCAAATGCTAATGGCTAGGACATCGATAGAACAATGAGAGGAATTGTTCCGTAATGAAGTGCTTCATGACGGGTAGGACGATCTAGATTCCCACTCTGAGGGAGGCAGTCATGCTGATTTGGCTATGGCCCCTCCCTCCATGATGTACCCCGTAAATCCATTGTTCATGGTCACCACGCCCTTGACATTATCTAACGCTAACTGAGTCCTGCACTCACCTCAGCCACATTTTTTCTCTCCGCCTACCCACCAGGGTGGTGTCCCTTCACAAACCATTCCTCAGCCGCACTTAGCTAATCCATCTCATTGTATACCTGCACCCATGTCACCGCATGTACACGTAATACCTACTTTGCAATTACATACAATGCCTACATTCATCCCAACTCACACGACAGGACCCGCCACTACAACATGGTGGGTTCCAAACATGTCTCTCGTTGTGCATCCTACGTAGATGTCCCATCCCACTCATAACCAAAACCAGGTCCCGCATGTACTAAACCCCTCTATAGGGTCATTTTCTATGCCCTTGGCCACGTAAACAGTGCATCCCATGGCACAGTTGATGGTGGTCACCCCATCTATGCCACCTACCAAGTGGTGGATGCCACAAGTGGCATCGCCTATAGGGACAGTTCCGATACCATCGCACATCAGTCAAGTTGTCGTCCCTATTTTACCACTCGGTGTGGCTCCTCCTGTCATTCCACAAATGACCTCATCATCTATGGGTCTACATACTAGCTCATTTAGACCCTTACCGAGGATGTTAAATGCCTCAAGGCTGTCAGTTTTGACATAGTATAGGTCATGGATTTTTACCATGATGATCCTATTAGTCCGACAATACCTTTTTTGTTGTTACCTCCTAGGATGCTACTCCCCCATTTTACAAAATATAATGGGGAAGGTGATCCCAATGCCCATCTAGTCACTTTCAGGTCAAATTCGTTGTTATTGCAACAATGGCCACATACCATTATCCGTGTCTTTATTATGTCCTTAACGGGTAAAGCTTTGGACTAGTATCGGGCACTCCCATGTTCTTCCATCTCAACTTTGGAAGAGGTGTTAACTCAATTCGTGACCCATTTCAAATATAACTTGAAACCAGTAGTCATGTTGGATCAACTCATGGAAGTCAAGCAAGACCCACTTAAGTTGGTTCAAAAGTTTATACAGCGGTGGAGCACCACCTTGAACAAAATTCGCGAACCCATCGTGGAGGCCCATCTGTTGGCAATCTTCAAGGGGACAGTTAACAACTTTATCAAGTCTAAGTTATATTACCTCACTCCCTGCTCCCTCAGCAAGCCTTTGCTTAGACTAAGAGCATCTAAGATGCGACAGAGGCTAGCAAGAACCTAGCGTATGTGGTCTACAAAAATGCCCACAGCAAGGGTAAAGACAAAGGCAAAGCTCTGATAATGATGGTAGCAACGGTTGCCGAGGGGGCCAAGAGGAAAAATAACAACAAAAAGGTATCTGCAGAGCCTACTAAGCCCACAACTAGCTCAAACAGTGTCAATCAAGAAATTCCATTCACCCTTGAAGCACCTCCACAGCCAAAACCTAATTTTGAGCGTAAAGACCATTCAAAATACGCGGCTCTACTTGTAAAGCCTTCAGAACTTCTGAAGAAATTGCTGGGAACTAGCCATATTCAACATAAAAAGGTATCCGAGGAGGGTCTGAAATGCCACAGATGGCATTGTGGGTTGCTCAAGAATCTGTCCTTAGCCCTGCTGAACGAACCCCTAGTCCCAAAAAACTTTAGGCTAGACCGCTTATGTGACTATCACCAGCTGTGTGGTCACGACACAGATTACTACTGGGCATTGAAAGATGACATTCAACGCATGATCGATCAAGGTAAACTTATCTTAGACAGCAATAGTCTAGTCTATCCCAAAAACTAGTCCATCCATGTGTACCAAGACCCGTTAAATGCCAATAATGCATGGTACACTATCAATGTGGTAGGTACGGAAGGTGATGGCCAATAACAGCCAAAACAACCCTTTGTGCTGCGCGTACCTCCTTGCCTATTTTAGACTACAAGCTTATTGACATTGATGAGCATGGTTCAACAACCACCCTTTGTCCACCAAGTCTCGTCCCCTACCATTGTCCCACAGCCCACTATGGGTAAAGTCGCGGCCCAGCCTGTGCCCACACATAAGGCACCCTTTTTCATCAAGGTGTCGAAGCCTTCAATTATTTCCATTGCATAGGAGCAACCCTCTAAGTCAATGCCCCAATCATGACCTAATAGGAAAAGAGAAGGGTGTATGATAGCTAACACAGCTAAGGACTGCCTTACGCTGGGATTCCCTAGGCCTACACCCCTCACCTCAGTGCCCTTGGCGCCACCTTCTTCTAAAAAAATGACATTACCCAAACGCGACCACCTTCTCCCTGCCCAAGAAAACACAATCCTCAACCAGAAACGATTCTGCCCTGAGAGATTCATCTCCTGGGACAAATGGAAGAAGAGATGCGTAACAAACAACCAGATCATGGGCATGATCTCCTTGACGCTTTTACGCAATTCAAGCAGGCTCTAAAATAGAAAAATACAATTCTGAGCCTTTATAACTTGTTGATGACATCCCAAAAGCATCGTGAAGCCATGGTTCGCATGCTAACATCCATACTAGTGGAAGAAAACTTGCCAACAGATGAAGAATCAATCCATTCAATTATGCTTCTCCCCACTGCTAAACCACTACAATCTCCCCAACTGACATTTCATGACGAATCCATTAAAGATGACCCAGAAAAGGGTCAGGTGACAATAGCACCCATGTTCATTACTATCTAGATCGGCTAGTACAAAATCCAGAGAGCACACGTAGATGACGGGGTCGCTGCCAATGTCATTCCATTCCCTATAGTGGAAAAACTAGGTTTCCTCAACTAGATCAATCCCACAACCACGTCATGTTTGAAGTCATTTAATGGGGCAAGAGTGCAAGTTAAGGGAATGGTGCACATCAACTTTGTAGCAGGGGATCAATTCCCCACAAACGTAGTGTTCATCATCATCGAGGAGATGCCTAGCTTCAACCTAATCTTAGGGAGGTCTTGGTTAGCTCAATTAAGGGCAGTCTCATTAACCATTCATCAAGAGATCCACTTGCCCTATGCAGGAGAGGAAGTGATCATCCATGGTGATAAGATGACCCCTCAAGCGGTTAACAATGTAAAAATGAAACAAGGGTCGGAGATTGAAGTCCCCAAAGATTAAACCCCTATCCCAACAATTGAACAGGCTGACACAGTGGCCAATGAAAGCTTGACTTGAGCTAAACTACCCTTCCAGGGAGAAGATGATAGCATAGAGGAATGGTATAATAAGCCCCCTCATCCATACGCATCGCCAAACCTAAAAATGGTCAAGAAACAACTACAAGGCTAGGAAATGAACATGTTAGCGTGACATGTCGTACCAATCCACAATGTTTACTATTACAAAGTTTACGATCTTTCTTGTCGCATTATTCTTGTTACGCTTTTATGCTTACAAATAGTCTGGCCCGAAATGGCCTTAAACTAGTTATGGCCCATCATGGCCTAAAACTAGCAATTTAGTTTTTTCTGTTTATGCTTACGATAGTCTGGCCCGAAATGGTGTTAAACTAGTTACAACCCGTCATGGCCTAAAATTGGCAATTTAGTTTTTTCTGTTTATGCTTACGATAGTCTGGCCTGAAATGGCCCTAAACTAGTTATGACCCATCATGGCCTAAAACTGGCAATTTAGTTTTTTCTGTTTATGCTTACTATAGTCTAGCCCGAAATGGCCTTAAACTAGTGGCAGCCCGCTACGGCCTAAAACTAATAATTTTCTTTATCCTTTTACACTTACAAATGGCTCAGCCCGAAATGGCCTTAAACTATTGACGGCCCACAATGGCCTAAAAAGTATAATCCTTGTAACAATATGCTTCATTTCTTGAAAACTAAAATCTTTGTATCACACAGATTATATCATCTAGATCAACAAACATTATCCTTTTTATGCCAATCGATTATAATAAAAGGTTGGCTAGTATAACCACATCACGTATTGCCACTGTTACCACTTCCACCTGTACCATACAACTCCACCTCTGCCTCATGAAAATCATCCTCGTAGGGACCTTCTTCATAGGGTGTCTCTTCATGGGTGCGGTCCTCTCTGTGGGGCTCTTCCTCATGGGGTTTCTTGCTGCAGGTTTGACCATCTTCATTACGCTCCTCTTCGTGAAGACCCTCTTTGCAGGGACCATCATCTTCATTACGCTCCTCCTCGTCAAGACCCTCTTCGCGGGGACCATCATCCACATTACGCTCATCCTCATGAGAATCCTCCTCGTGCCAATCCTATGATTTGACATGACACGCACATTAGCATTACCATCAAAACTATGTATAACAAGAATGCAATAGTCCTACAACTTACCTGTGAGGGTCCTGCGTCAGCTACGAAAGGAATCTATTCGAAACCCACCCACAGGTGTTGCATGATCTTGTCCTCAGTAAGCTCAGACCAAACACTATCTCCTAGATCATTTCTAGCCTTAACCTTCCCCTTCTCCACAGGAGTCCATTGGGGTAGTTCAGGGAAGAAGGAAGGGACAGTGGTCTCCCCACCAGGGAAGGTTATTTCTCTCTCTAGGGAGGCGCTTACTGTCACTTGCTCCAGAAACTTTTTGTACGCTCCAGAAACACTGATGACATCAAGAAATAGCCGAAGGGACCATGCTTCAACAGCGGAATCCATGTAATATTGGTGGTAGGTAGGACATTCTTGCTTATACACATGCTTATGGTCTTTCTATGTCTGCCCCCATTCTTGGACCATTGCGTTGAAATCCTTCCAATCTTGGTTCTTCTGAGCTAGGAGATTCATTTACATCCGTTGCTCAATGAGCTCACGACTAGCTTGGATGTTGTTTCTGACAACCATCCAATAACAGGCATAGTCAATTACAGCTATACACCAATTCTCATCATTGGCCTCCCGAGCTAGCAGAAATTCATTTCTAGACTCCAGGTCCTCA
The DNA here is from genome assembly GCA_015680685.1 of Gnetum montanum. Classification (NCBI taxonomy): domain Eukaryota; kingdom Viridiplantae; phylum Streptophyta; class Gnetopsida; order Gnetales; family Gnetaceae; genus Gnetum; species Gnetum montanum. Next base: position 101,028 of record MNCI01006819.1, on the reverse strand, counting down.
ACCCTATTGGTTAGGAACGTCTTCTCATTTTCTACTTTCTACAACCTTTTCCAGAGATCTTCGTTGACATTCTAACACTCCCATAAAGAGCGGGTCAAGCATAAAGCACATTTATGCATCTCATCGTAAAGGCTGCATGGCACTTCAGTCAGCTCTAGTGAGGGTTTAGGAGAGGTGTCTAAGTCAACGAGCTCTTTGGGATCCCATCTGAGGCAAGAGCCTATAACATAAAAATAACAGTCAAATGTAACAAAGATGATACAACTTTGTAATACCAACAATCACTCATGTACCAATCTTAGGATCAATTCACTCTAGATGGTCAATCATATCGTTCGTGATGCCTTCCATAAAGGAGAATTTATCAAGAATCTCGTCCCAATGCTGAGTTGATACCACTGACAAAGGCATGACACCAGCATTAAAAGTGCCTATTACATGAACAAAAATGAGTTAGACATAGTACGGTAGACATAAAGAACAACTAAGGCATTACAATAACATAAAACTCAACTCAACAAAATCCTCAAGGTAGTAATGTGAAGGTTTACCCTCTGAGGAAAGTCAAACTTACCAATGCCAAGCTGCTTCTCTCTTCCTGGTTCATCCAAATTGACCTTGATGTCCTCTACCTCCATCTCTTCTTCGGGCACAAGAAACTGTGTGCCACAAACATTACTAACAGGGGCCTCCTTTTCCAAAATTAGGGCCCCTTCTTCACACTGTATGACTATTGCCCCTGTCTAATAAGGACCCGTTGAACGTAAACTAACTGCATGTATATAAAGACCCATTGAACGTAAACTACGATCCTTATACAATCACTGTGGTGAGTACGGACGGTGAGCGTAAGGGACCGCCAAAACAACCTTTTATTTTGCGCGTGCCCGCCAGCTCACCAAAGGGGCCAACTACTTCATCGGCAGCCAGTGGGATCTCATGGCCACCTTTCATCATACGGGCACCTTCCCGAGTACGCCCTCAGTCATGCGGTAGTACTCAAGCCGCGGCTCCATCCGTGCCCACTCCTAGAGCACCCTTCATTATCAGGATGCCAGAACCACGGCCTGCTCCTCTCACGCAGGGGTAGACCTCCGGTCAAAATAACCAGTTATTGCCTCCTAAGCGAAAGGAGGAGGACACTACAATTAATGCAACAAAAGACCACCTTACGCTCGGCTTCCCTAAGCCCAGGCCCCTGGCCTCTGTGCCTTTGTCTATGCCTCAGAAGCAGGCTAAAGGTACAGAAACGTAGCCACCTTCTCTTGGCAGGAAAAGGAATGACCCTCCCACTGACACCGCTCCGCCTCGAGAGATCCGTCTCTTGGGCCAAATGGAGGAGGACAAGGGGGATAAACAACCTGGCCAAGAGAAGGACCTCCTCGATGCATTCATGCAAGTCAAACAAGCTCTTAAGCAAAATAACACAACGCTGAGCCTGTACGACTTACTGATGACGTCTCGAGAACACCATGAGGCTATGGTACACATGCTAACATCCATATCAGTGGATGGCAACCTACCAGCAGAAGAGGAAGCGATACACGTTGTCATGTTTCCTTCCAAAGCTGAACAACCCAAGCCTACCTCACTGACCTTTCTTGATGAGTCCGTCAAAGACGACCCAGAGAAAGGTCAAGTAACGATTGAGCCTATGTTCATTACCATCCGAGTCGGCCAGTACCGGATCCGGAGGGTGCACATGGATGATGGTGCAGCTGCTAATGTCGTTCCTTATTCCATAGTGGATAGGCTGGGCTTGGTCGACCAGATCACTCCCACGACGACAGCCTGCGTAAAATCGTTCAACGGAGCACGGGTTCAAGTCAAAGGAACGATGTGTATTGAGTTTGTGGCGGGGGATCAATTCCCAACTGAAGCCACATTCTTAGTTATCGAGGAGATGCCTAGTTTCAACTTGATCTTAGGGAGGTCGTGGTTAGCCCAGCTGAGGGCAGTTTCTTCGCTGATACACCAAGAGATACACCTGCCCTATGCTAGGGGGAGGTCATCATACGCGGTGACGAGGTCACCCCCAGGACTATCAATAACATTGAAGAAGAATGGGGTTCGGAGATTGAAACAACTGACGATCAGTCCCATCTCCAAGCCCCTAAAAAAACTGACAATAATGACGATGGTGTAGCCTGGGCCGACCTGCCATTTTTGGATGACAGCGTAGAGGAGTCAAACCACAAGCCTCCTCGCCCTTACGCAGCGCTCAACATAAAGGCCATTAAGAGACAATTGCATATCGACGGTTGAACAATGGTCTTCTGCGTGCACCACCATTCTCTTGTAAGTTAGCACATTCCCCATTTACCAGCTTCTTTTGTTTTAACATAATTTTATGCTACATTTGCTTTCTGTGTTTACGCTTTGCACTTTTTTGCGTGTTTTATCGTACCCACGTTAGTTACGCTTTCACATTACTTCACGCATTTATACAGGATTACATTTTTGTTACAATTTATGCAGTCGGCCCGCAACGACCTTAAACTAGTTATACAAAATCAACCTCTTCATACTGTTGTACGTAGTTACGCAGTCGGCCCACAACGGCCTTAAACTAGTCATCCGAAGTTATCTACTATCATTATTTACGCTTGCTATACAATATGCAACAGGCTCGCAATGGCCTTAAACTAGTAACGCAGTATTTCATACTATAACCATTTACGCTGGAATACGCAACGGGCCCGCAACGACTTTAAACTAGTTATTACGTCCCATCAATATCACTTAGACAGAATCCTTAACATATATTTTCACGCTGACGCAGACAAAAGCATAAAAAGTCAAACAACAAACTAATTAACATTTCAAATATCGATTAGACTTTATAACAATTCATCAACAGTCATTCAGAACAATACCCGACCTTACATCAATAAAATTTTGCGTAAATAATAATTACGCATTCCCTCTACTACCACTGTCACCGGTATCTCTTAACTCTGGATCTAGCCCCAAAAGGTCGTCCTCTAGTGGGCCATCGTTTCTGGGAATTATGCCTTTATGAAAGATTATCCCTTCATGAGGCTCTCGTTCCAGCACTGGCTTCATAGGAGAACGCTCTTCATCGTTGCGTTCCTCCTCTGCTTTCTCTGTTTCCTCTCCCAGCCCCTCAGCTGGCGTATTTTCCCTATCTTCTTCTGGTACATAAACCCAAATAACATCAAAAATTAGAGTAGACAACACAAGCCAGAGAACTTTCCGACTAAGTCATGCATAAACTTACTCATGACGGCCCTACTTCCATAGCAAAGGGGAGCTTGTCTAGGCCAACCAACAGGCGCTGCGTAATTTCTTCCTCCGTTAGGTTTGGCCACACATCCTCGCCCAACGTAGCTCCAGCTTTCACCTTCCCTTTCTCCACGCTACTCCAGTGGGGTGGATCCGGGAAGAAGATAGGAATTGTAGCCTGATTCCCAGGGGAAACCATTGCCCTCTCCAGGGACGCAGTTATGGTCACCTGCTCTTCAAACTTCTTGAAAGCTTCAGACGCTCCGATGGTATCCACAAAAACCTCCAGGGATCGAGCTTTGACGGTAGAATCGTGGTAGTGTTTTCGATAAGCAGCACTTTCCCTTTTATATAGGTGCTTGTGGTCCTTCTCCTTCTGCCCCCACTCCTGTACGCTGGCGCAGTAGTCCCTCCAGTCCCGACTTCTCTGAGCTAGAAGTTCAATTTGCATCCTCTGCTCTACTAACGCCCGACTAGTCTGTACTCTATTCTTGATGGCTGTCCAATAACGGGAGTGATCGATAACAGCGGTACGCCAGTCTTCATCCCCCGTCACTCGAGCCTGTAGGAATTCGCACCATGACCTTAGGTCCCCGACTTCTTTGGTCAAGGACTCAACCCTCTGCTCTGACCGCTGCAGCGTTTTCCATAGGCTTTCATTAACGCCCCTACTTTCCCATACGGAGCACGTCAAGCGTAACGCACATTTACACATTTCCTCATAAATGTGACGTGGCACGACTGCCTCATCAGATGGGGGCTCCGCTGTGTCCAAATCAATGGGCTCCACGGGATCCCATCGGAGGTGAGCTCCTAACAGAAAACAAGCATCAATATGGATGACACATTACTAAAACATTATGTCACAAACTCATTACGGCTATAACATACTAGCACCAGGTTTGACGCGCTCCAAACGCTCGATCATGTCATTAACGACGCCTTCCATGAAGGAAAATTTATCGGGGAAGTCTCTCCACATTTTGCTCATAGCAGCAGACGTAGATGCATCTTCTTCCCCTGTAGCGTAATTTGGTTAGACACACCATCTATTAACAAGATCTTGCAAACACGCTAATGCACTCATTACCTCTGCCAGTGATAGTGGCAACTTCACCAATCTCTTCCGTCTCTTTCTCTTCACGCACGTGATCCCGTGTGCCGCTAGTCCCAGTAGCTGGAGTTTCCTCATGTACCTGGTCATATGCACGGCTCCCGCTAGTAGCTGGGGCCTCCTCACGCACTGGAACTTGCACACGGCTCATATTATCAGCTGGGGCCTCTTCTTCCAAAATTGAGGCCCCCTCCCCACGGCTTAGTATCATCACCCCTGTCTCAGGGGTCAATTGCCCTGTCATTTTTACTGTTTACACCACCACATGTTAGCGTATAATGCCAGACCATCTAAATAAAACATTGCATACTACAATCCTTTCACACTTACTAGGTGGAAGTTTATTCCGCTGAACATTGACCGCAACAGTTTGGCTTGCGTTACCCCCAGGGGCCTCGACTAGACAGAGCCTCTTGCGCTGAGCTGCTGGTTCCACAATTTCTTCTGCCATGCGCTTCCCTCGCGAGGCATCGCCGGTGTAGGTAGGCATTATCCCGCCCATGCTGTCGAGACCTCGCACTTGGGGCTCCACCAAGCGTTTAGTCGTTACAGACAACGACTCCCCGATTCCTTCCAGCGGATCCTGCCCACGGGTAGTGCTGAGAATGTTGGTAATCCAAGGTCTAGACAGTTGGTCTCGGTCTTGCTGTTCCCAAACCCCATTCCTCTGGATGACCAGAAACTCAGCAAACCGCCGGAGGCAAGCTATGAAAAAGGCGTAATGCACATTAAAGCGGGACTCAAGCTTCTTGCGAAGCTTGACCATTTCGCTGCGCAGTCCCTTGCCAAAATAGTTTGCCCAATCGAACCAGGTTCCCTCCTCCAGAACCTCTCGCATAATGTGGGTCTCTTCTATAGAAAAGAACTTTGCCTGTGAGAGGGTTTTGGGGAAAGTCTGGGCCCAGAAAAGGGGATACAGTGTCTTAGTAGCGCCCATCTCGAATTTGTCACAAGGAAACCCTTTGGTCTCTTTTGGGATCCTCACCCACTCCTTCAGACACTCCTGGAATCTAGGGCTCCTCTTGGCTTTCGCCTTTACGGGAAGGCCATTCGAGGGGATGCCAAACAGGTCCGCGAAGAGCTGAGCGTTGATATTGAAACTTACATGCAAGTTATGCACGCACGTGTAAAAACGCTCCGCCTTCTCGTTGAAGGAGTTGACCAAGGCTATCATTTCACTAGCGGGGACATCAGGGGTCGTAGCCAAAAATAGGTGCATTAGCCTTGCTACCCGGATCTTGGCGGTCACCACGATTGGGACCATCGAGTGGTCGAGCCAGCGCTGTGCGTCCTTAATATCGTCGTAATGGAAGAGGACATCCCTCGCCTCGCGGCCAGAAATCATAAGGGTAATCTCCCGGGATTTCCTGACTGAACAGTATAAAATGCAAGTCAAATAGAAATTCTTTACGTAATGTCCACAACTCACAACTACACGAATAACATTAGAACATGCAACGGCCTTACCAGGTCCGAAGGGCAAAGGGAATGGCGGTAGGTTCCTCTGCACGTCCTCAACCGTAAGAGGCAAATCTAAGGTCCAGTCATCGTGCAGCCACCCGAGTTCCCGGCAATTCTTAAAAGGACGCTCGTAGCGCATGTGATACTCACGCATCTCATGGCCAATCTGCCCTATAACACCGGCACGCACATTGCTGGTTGAGGTAAACACCATTATTGCCGTTTCAGCCCAGGCCAACGCATCACCATCTCTGATCAACCTGTTATCATGTATGAAAAACCTGTACCATACAGCGTAGGCTTAACTTACACTTTGCACATAGACTTCTCTTACACTTCACATCAATAACAGACACTATAACAGTAACTAACAAAGACAATATAGTTGGCAGAATTTACTTACCCGCCCGCATAGTACACCGTGCCTTGTGGGTTCTGGAAATAGGTTGAAACATGGTGAGCCACGAACAGGGTGTTATATGTATGATAACAACTGAAACGGGCCATTTCCCAGATCCAGCATAAGCTCCTCAGGCCTCGGACGCTGAGCGCTTGGTCCTCGGGACGACCCGTATCGATGGCCCTTTCTGTCAAGTAAGCCAAAATCCCCTGTGCAGACCTCGCCAGCAGGTGTTCTAAAATGGCACCGGCAACATCACCAGTCACATTAGACCACACAATGATGCTAAAGTTGCACAATAAGAACTGCAGAAACTCCAGCGCCCCCTTCCGGAACCAGATGGCCTTCCCCTGCACTCGCGTGTGCAGAGGAGGGACATTAGGGACGATGGGGTTTACCCAACACAAAACCCCAATGATGTCTAACATAATCAGAATAGGCTTCAGCATGACACTATACAGAAAACACGCTACATAAATCAACGCCTAGATTTACAGTCGCATCATTAATACAGAAACGTTACACATCATGCTTAGCCATCTATGTGGAAATCGCCCAAACCCTTGCAACAGCGCAAGGTCCGTCTCTGACAACGGCGATAAACGCAATCATACCAAACCCTCGCTGTAACGCAAGCTCCATAACCCAAAAACCTCGTTTATGCGAAGAACGTTGTATAGAACAAATGCTAAAATAGCACGAGCATGCAAAGAATGACCTACCGGTTCAAAGGTGTCGGGTCACGCACTTCGACCACGGCCATTATCATAGCCATTATCACATTATCACAGCTTCGATTTTATGCCATTATCACAGCTTCGCCACTTACACAGCTTTGCACCTTCAAATCTTCTTCTCTTCTTGCTCTTGCTAGATAATACCCGCGAATTTGAACGCACAATAGCCAACAGTCTGTTCTAACAAAAAAAACCGCCTACTTGTATGCGAGAATCACCGACTTGATATCCGATTTCAGCGAGACTTTCCTGAAATAGAACCTGAAAATTAAGATATTAATGTGGTTGATATCGCACGCACCGCTGTCCGAAATGACGTTAAACTACCACATCTTATCGCCTCGTAATTTGGTAGCATTAATTACAACTTCATTACAAAATTCAAAATTCTGTTAGCTTTCCATGTTTGCTAGCCATCACGTCATCTTCTTTCTAATCATTTACGCACTTTGCAGTTTTGCAGGACAAACAAATAGACGCAACACTATGAACACCTTTAACTCTAACTGGCCCATACGGAAAGGTAGTTAGGCAATTCGATCTTGCGTTTATAGACGTTAACCTCCCCTTAGAAGACGTAACTATAGCCGCGTCAGAGATGTCCCCGGAATGGCCAGAACAGTTGATGCGCACGCTAGACCTGGAAGCTGGGGACATAACCGAAGACCCCCTTGATGAGGTCTCTATCGTTATGCATAGGGACGAAGCTAAAACGCTTAAAGTCAGTTCCTTGTGAGAACGAGAAATGCACGATGTCGTAACACAGGTCCTGCAAGACAACATCACTGTCTTCGCATGGTCATACGAGGATATGCCTAGACTAGATCCCAAGCTAATCCAACATAACATCATCTTAGACCCACAGATCAAACCAGTTAGGCAAAAAGCACGCAAAATCAAGCCAGAGATCGTGCTAGCCATGCGTGATGAAATCACCAAGCTATACCAGGCTGGTTTCATCCGTGCGGTCGATTACTCGGATTGGGTATCCAACATTGTAGTCGTCCCAAAGAAGACTGGAAGCATACGCATCTGCATAGACTTCCGAGATTTGAATAAGGCCACAATCAAGGATAACTTCCCATTGCCGAGTATAGACCAGCTAGTGGATACAACAGCTGGGCATGCGCTTCTGTCCTTCATGGATGGCTTCTTAGGCTATAACCAGATTTGCATTAACCCAGAACATCAACTGACCACGACATTTATGGGGCACCTTCTGCTACACTATGATGCCTTTTGGTTTAAAAAACGCCGGAGCCACATACCAACGGGCCATGACATACATCTTTAGCGATTATCTCTTAGAAAGACTGAATGATTATGTAGATGATATAGCTGTGAAGTCTTTAAAGTCTGAGGATCATTTAGGAGATCTGGAGTTAGTCCTTAAAAGATGCTCCAAATACAAGCTCCGGCTTAACCCGAAGAAGTGCGTATTCGGAGTCAAAACCGGACGCATGTTGGGGTTTGTGGTATCGAAAACCGACATACGAGTTGACCCTAATAAGGTCAAAGCCATTGTCGAGTTAACGCCTCTGAAAGACCTTAAACAATTACGCGGGTTACAGGGATGCTTGCAGTTCATACGCCGATTCATCTTGAGATTAACCGACAAGCTGCACCCTATGCAACATTTGCTAAAGAAGGGGGTTAATTTCGAATGGATGGAGGATTGCCAATGTGCGTTTGATAGCATTAAACAGGAACTTCAACATTTACCCACGGTTTTCCTGCCACAAAGGGACTTGCCATTTTACATTTACCTCGCAACTTCGGACGTAGAGTTAGCAGCATTGCTTTGTCAAAGGAGGAACGATGGGTCTGAAGTGCCTATCTACTACCTGAGCCATGCTTTATATGCGTACGAAACGAAGTATAACGAAGTAGAGCGTAATTGCCTAGCGTTAGTTTTTACGCTTAAGAAATGTAGACATTACCTTTTCCGTAGCCAGGTTAACATTATTTGCAAAAAAAACATCCTTAGGACCATCACGCATAATTTGTACGAAAGCAGTAGGATCGCTCGTTGGAAAGCTATCACTGCAGAATTTGATCTACACTATGTTGGCCAATCTTCTACGAAGGGCCAAGCGATAGCCAACCAGTTAGCAACGTCACCGGTTAACAACCAAGCCACAATAGAGCCCGAATTTCCTGATGAACATGTACATAGTCTAAGCCCTATCTTGATAGACCCCGAGGCGACGTTGTATTTCGACGGAGCCTCAACAGCTAGAGGTGGCAATGCTACTGCGGTTATTACACTATCACCTAAGGATGTGCATCTACACGCTTATCGCTTGACCATCCCTTGTACGAACAACGTAGCAGAGTACGAGGGGCTCCTCAGGGGATTGCTAACTGCCAGCGAGTTAGATGTGCAACACCTGGCAGTTAGGGGCGATTCGATGCTTGTCATAAATCAAATCACTGGAGTCTACGCCTGTAAATCTGTACGTTTACAGCCTTACTGCGATCAGGCTAAAGATCTTCTGAGGTGATTTACGACCTTCGACACCCAACACGTCCCACGCACTGACAACACGCTGGCCAACGCACTGGCCACCCTGGCTTTACACGTGCCTTCACACCTATTTAACACTTGTCCTGCATTAATTACAGATTGCGCAGATCCTATCATTCAGGTGGCGTAAATCTCCTCTCTTCTCGAGGAAAGCACACCTGAATGGTACGACAATATTAAAACTTATCTTTTACAGGGTGAGCTACCGTCTGCATTAACACGTGCACAGAAAGACGCAATCCGTAAGCGGGCTAGGCAATACGTCATCATCGGAGACAGCACTCTTTGTAGATGCTCCTTTGATGGCGTGTTGCTTACCTACGTTGACAAAGACCAAGCGCAACACATAGTTGGCGAAGTCCATGAGGGACTGTGCGGCGGCCACGTAGCACCATGGGCTATGGCCCTAAAAATCCGTCGCTTAGGGTACTACTCACCACACATGGAAAAAGACTGCCTGACAAAGGTTAAAACTTGTGACACGTGTCAGCGTTATGCAAATCTCATCCACGTGTCACCCATAGAATTTCATACAACGCAGATAACATGGTCATTTCAACAATGGGGACTGGACATCATAGGACCCATCACGTCAAAATCTTCTGCAGGGCATAGCTTCATTATTACTGCTACTGAGTATTTTACGAAGTGGGTAGAAGCTGTCCCCCTGCGGAAAATCACATCCCAACAGGTTTGCCATTTTATCTTGGAGTATATAGTCACCAGATTTGGTCTCCCAATGACTATTGTGACTAACAATGGGCCACAGTTTAGTAGCGCGGAAACCAAATCCTTCTGTGATAACCTAGGCATTAGACAGTCTTTTTCCTCCCCCTATTACCCACAGGAAAATGATCAAGCTGAAGCATCAAACAAAATAGTCATCAATCTGCTCAAGAAAATGCTCGACAGTAACAAGAGATAGTGGCACAATAAAATTCTCTATGTGCTATGGGCGTACCGTACTACATGTAGGAAAGCTACAGGTAGTACGCCCTATATTCTGGTTTACGGATCTAAAGCAGTGCTACCTCTCGAATTGCAAATTCCTTCTCTGAGAATGGTCCTCTCCACCATTATAAATGAGGCTCAACACACCGAGGCTCGAATAATGGATTTGGATTCCGTCGAAGAGAAGCGGATACAGGCTCTTGATACGATTGAGAAATATCAAGATAAACAGAGACAGAAGCATCATCACAACCTTTAGCAGCATCTGATCAAGAAAGGAGACCTAGTCCTCAAAGCCGTGCGCGAGCCGGTAGGCAAGTTCTCGGCGAATTGGGAAGGTCCTTTCTCGGTGGTCGACGCATATAGCAACGGAGCTTTCAGACTAGCAAACATCAACGGCAATGAACTACCGAACCCTGTAAATCATGTATATCTGAAGCGGTATTACATTTAGAAGTATCTACAGCGCGAGTAATCAGGTATGACAGTATTCGTCCGCTACGACACTAAACTGGCATTGATCGTCTGCTACGACGCTAAACTGGCATTGATCGTCCGCTATGACGCTAAACTGGCATTGACCATCCGCTACGATGTGAAACTAGCATGCCTTGTAAGCGTCCGCCATGATGCTAAACTGGCAAGTTGTAACCGTCCGCTACGACATAAAACTGGCAATGTTGTACAGGTCCGCGCAGACGAAAAACTGGCATCTTTCGCACGCGTTCGCCACGACGCTAAACTGGCGCAGGTAAGTAGCCATCTGCTGGGACATAAAACCAGCACAGCTTTGTCCTTGGGTCATGACACAAAATTGGCATCCATAGCACGGTCTGCTGAGACCATAAATCAGACACATCACCGTCCGCTACGACGTAAAACTAGCACTTCTCGGTCTGCCCGGACTTTAAACTGGGACCATGGTCTGTTGAGACTTAAAACCAATAACGACAGTCTACCGGGACTTAAAACTGGGATGTCTAGACTGCTACCATGTAAATCAAACAAGCGTGATCATCTCTGTACAGCTGCACAACCAACGGGATGGGATACTGGGACAGTCCCAGCTTCGCCACCCCACTGGCATCCTACTGATTCCTCGGATAAGCTAAGAGGCATCTTACTGATCCCTCGGAGATGCCACCACCGCACCCGCTGCAGTGGTAGTACCTCTGAGAGTTTAGCCTCGCCAGCCGGAGCCCCGACAAAATCCTCGTCAACAACGGCCTCGGGAACCTCTGCCAATCATCGCTATCGGATGCCGGCTTCGCAAATTCATCTGGCTGGTTCCTTATAGAACCAGTTAGGTGCACTGTGTCTGATGCCTCTTGGCGAAGATATGCTGGGCCAATTGTCAGGATTGGCGGCTCCGCCCGCATGCTCCGGCTCCTTCTTTATAGCCCGATCGCTCTATCTCACATCAAATGGCGTTTGTTTCAACAACCTCGCCCCTTGTTCGCATGAGAAATGGTGTCCTCTACTTTCTTTTGTGGTTGAAGGTTACTTGCCTTGGAGAATGTCGTCTAAAGGTGCATCCATCTGAGCGGTGAAGTACAACAGTGTGTTGAAATGGCTGCTTGGGTTTGCCTGACCATTTAGATCTGCATACCTCTACCTCTCACAATTCCTATCCTTAGCTCTTATTTCCCTTCATCCCCACCACCCGCTTCCCATACGCAAAAGCTATATATGCAAGTATTCATTTTCCGCACTCACACCAGCAGAGATATCGCAGAAGTGACGCACCACACTCTTTTTGCATGCATTCCTGCTACAATCTGTAATAGAGAAATCTCATATTGATGCGCTACGCTCATCTGAAAGAATTCCTGTTGACATAAATGAGCGTACATTTCTGTGCGTACGAGCATATTTCATGCCCCTACCATCATAACTCATTTTGCATATTTCCTGAACCTGTTTCCAGCTATATCCCTCTATCTCCCATACCTTCCAGCTTTGCTCTTCCATGTTGAAAGGGCAACACTTGAGTAGCCATGGATGGACGTTGTTCTTGCTTCTACCAATTCGGTGTTTCACATTCTTTATCGACGTCTTTCGGGAAAGCCCTCTAACCGTCAACAAAGAGGGGCCATTGAAACACCGTGAAAATTACGAGTCGGCCTCAGGCAAAGATTCACAATTCAAGTGAGAACGCATCAGCTTTGTTCAAGGACAAGTTTACGCTCTATTACGCACGGTAGCGTAATGAGCGTAATAAGCTCCAAAATAGTCGAAGGCAGAGTCTAGAGAAGCACAACAGTTCGACACTTTTTCTCGTGGCGTATGGATAACTTGTCTTTACGCTCGTTATGCAGTGGTGTGTACCATTGCATATTTCATCACTAAGGCTAGACATTATTTACGCTTCGTTACGTGCGGCAGCGTAGTGAGCGTAAATTAGACATTTTTTACGCTTCGTTACGCGCAGCTGCGTAGTGAGCGTAAGACAATTTTGAGCCTATTGTTTTTATACCGGATTACTCTCATACATGCAACACAATGCGAATGAGTGTAATATAGCCTGAAAGCAATTGAAACACGCTCACGAGCGTATTGTGCGTAGTCACAGTCTGACTTAAAATGGTCATGTCAATAGAACCCGAAATATCCGGGACCCACGTCATCAGGGTTGCACCTTTTTATGGGACCCCGTAGCCTATAAATAGACCAGTTGACAAAGATACAAAAGGGTGGCAGAGAATCAAAAGGGCAAGAGCATTTTCTGAGCAAGGAAGCACTTATCACCTTGAGCAGAGAAACAAAGAGCAACCTTTTGGCAACTGTCGATAGCACCATCTTTCAGTGAGAATAGAGCATAGTGCGTTTGAGCCTTAGCAACAAGAGAAATCATTCCTTTGGGGAAGATACGACTTTCTCCATTAGCGATTGCTGCCCTGAGCAGAACCTACTCAAAGCAAAGAAGCAGAACAGGGAGTGTGAGATCGTCTCGCCCAGTTTGTAGACTCTACCGGTCAGAAACAGTTGATCGACAGACCTCAGAGCTTGACCATCCTTGCATCCCAGCTTTGGCCTACGAGGTAGATCGGACTTCTGTCTGGACAGTTTCCTTGTTGTTTTGTGCTCATTTTTGCATTAGGTTATTGGGGGTCTCTCCCATTATAATGTGACATACAAATCATACATTCTTTCAAAAATCGAAACATAGATCTTTGAAAATCACGCATTTCTGTCCTGATTAGCATCTCTTCGGCATGTTTGACGTTATCATCGTAGCGATCCATCCACATCATTTTCCTCCCATTTCATGATCCCTCGAATCAAATCAAAGCACGCAAAGATCCGTAATCTTCATCGTTTTACTGACCTGTAAGTCCCTGTCTGATCGACAAGACCGTTTAGGGCACCGCGGATTCGCTTTTTTTTTTAGCATAGCCCTCGCGCGAATCCGTGGTTAAAACTGTATACACGGAACCTCGGTCAGTATTTCCAGCTGCCGACGTTTTCTGTCTTTACAGAAGGCCATCAAAGGGAACACCAAAAAAGTCAACGTACAGCTGAGCATCAATATCAAAGCTCACACGCATGTTACACATGCGTATGTAAAGACACTCAACTTCCTCGCTAAAGGAGTTAACTAGGGTTAACATTTCACCTGCAGTGACGTTAGGGGTTATAGCCAAAAATAGCTCCATCAATCCAGCTTCCCAGAGGTTACTGGTTAGGACAATTGGGGCCACACTATGGCTAAGCCAACGTTGCATTTCTTTTATGTCTCCATAATGAAACAAAAGACTACTCGCTTCACGATCAAAGGCCATAACCATGATCTCCTGTGATTCCCTAACTATAAACATAAAACAATGGTTTTGAAAATATAGCAAAATAAGATGATTTTATACATTATTTCCATCCCGTAATATTATACACTAAACCACCATAGCATAATTTACCGCATCCAAAAGGTGAAGGAAATGGTGGGATTCTCTCTTGCACGTCTACGGCAGTGAGAGGATGATCCAAAGTCCACTCCTTATCTAGCCATTCGAGTCTTTTACACTTGACGAAGAATTCGACATAGTGAGTAGGGTAATGTGGGATTTCAAGTTCTAGTTGTCCCATAACACCAGCATGCACATTGCTAATAGAGGTGAACTCCTTTATGGCTGTTTTAGCCACAGACAATGTATCTATGTTGCCCTGGAGACCATCCTTATTGATGAAGAACCTACACCACAGAATGTAGACAATTCTTTATACTTGACACAAATTCATATAATGGTTAGCATATTATAACACCGCGAAAACACTTACCCGTCTGCATAATACACAATGCCAGGTGGATTCTAGAAGTAGGTTGTAATATGACAGGCCACGAATAGAGAGTTGTAGGCATGATAACAATCGAACCTGGGCATCTGCCAGATCCAAGATAAATGCCTCAAACCCTTAGCACTCTGTTCATAGTCTAGTATCTGCATGGTTTCAATTGAGTCATCCACTAAAAATGCCAAGATGCTCTGCGTTGATCCAACCAGTAGCGTCTTCAGAATGGCGGCGGCTGTCTCGGCCGGTAGATGCGACCAAATAATGACGTTGAAATTATGCAATAAAAACTGCAAAAAATCCCGTGCACCTCTTCAGAACCAAACCACCTCCTCCTTTACATGAGCATGAGGAGGAGGAACATTGACCATGGGAACATGTAAACAACAGAGAACGCCCACAATGTCCAAGATGATCAGGACAGGCTTTAGTGTAATCCTTTACAATGAAACAGACTTCCATTAGAAATAGCAATGTAGACATACTAACAATGTAAGAGCAAAACAAAAAAAAAGAGAGGCACATAAAAATTCATTACGCAACACTAGAGTTTCCATTACCTTAACTCCCAGGAAATTGTAGGTTACGCTAGAAATGCATTACAAAAATCACCCAAACCCTTGCGATGACGCAAGGTCTATCCCTGACAACGATGATAAAAGTAACACTACATATTACCCCAGCATCACATGCAACCATTATGGGTGAGATGATGGAATTCTATTTATGCTACGTAAGGGTATAGTACCTGGACTCCTCCAGTTATGCATTGTATTCGCATAATATTGCCCAAGATCGCCCTAACCCTTGCAACCACGCAAGGTCTATCTCCAACAACAACAATAGCAGTAATATTACAAACTACAATAGCTTAGCTCGCACAACCAGGTATCAACACCTGCCATAATACACATCTTTGAAATGGGTACAATTGCCACACCATAACAGCGAAAATAATAATCATGCAGGAGGGTAAAAGGCGACTTACTGGGCGAGTCGAGTAACCTCCCGCATTTCGACCCTGGCCTTTGAAACCCACTGCAAACTCTCCTGCACTTCATCAATCTTCATCAATTTGACATGTTTTCCTTTGATCTTTGGTGCCATGGTTACGACTGAACAACCTTCACAAAATCATTTGCTTATGCCTTACTTCTTCTTTCCTTCTTCTATAGCCAAATTCACATTTGCAATATCTCCAGTTTGCTTTGAGGACGGACCATCGACTTATGAATGAATTGATTAAAACCAACTATTTTCATGTCTGACCAATGTGGAATTTTCTCGAAATGTAGGTATGTCAATGTGACATGAAGCATGAAGATCGCAACATTAATCTCATAAATATTGTATAGATTATGATCCGAAAAGACCCTAAACTAATGCGTAGCTCATCGTCTCGTAATCCAGTTGCATTAACTATGGTCTGCACAAAATTCTAAATTAGTTGTTTCGACACACTAGACATGCCACGTTACACTTCTCATCATAGTTCATAGAAGTCTTATGCTAACATCTAGGAAATCGGGCTTACCGCTTTCTCACGAACCGCGCATACGGTAACAGTCCGCTAAGACCTTAAACTAGCAGCCCCTTTAACACGTACCACTAAAACAAGAAAACCTTATATCATTTCAACAGATTGACAAAAATAATGTAACAACCTCCATTTTTCACTATTTTGCAGGTCAATTTGCAAATGGATGCAGCTTTACTCACACCCTTAGCCTTAACAGGCCCATACGGGGAAACTATTAGATAGCTCAATCATGCACTGATAAGAACTGACGCTTCCCTTTGTGATACAACCATAGCAACATCAGAAATATCCCAAGACTAGCCAATGCATTTGGCCCAAACCCTAGACCTAGAAGCTGGTGATGTGACTGAGGATCCCCTCACTGAGGTCCCCATGGTTATGCATAAAGGAGGAAGCAAAACTCTAAAGGTTAGTTCTCTTCTTGACCAACAGACACAGAGTGACATATTTTGAGTGCTCCAAAATAATGTTTTAGTATTCACATGGTCATACGAAGATATGTCGGGTTTAGACCCAAGGCTAATACAGCACAACATAGTTTTAGACCTGCATATCAAAGTAGTTATACAGAAAGCACAGAAGATTAAGCCTGAAATCGCGCTAGCAGTGCGTGATGAAATCACTAAGTTGTATCAGGCTGGTTTCATTCGCGTAGTCAATTATTTAGACTAGGTGTCGAACATTGTAGTTGTCTCTAAGAAAATGGGAGGAATACACATCTGTATAGACTTCTGCGATCTGAACAAGCTCACGATTAAAGACAACTTCCCATTATCGAGTATCGACCAACTTATCGATACAAAAGCTGGCCATGCATTACTATCCTTTATGGATGGGTTTTCGGGCTATAATCAAATTTATATCAACCCAAAACACCAACTAACTACAACTTTCAGCACCCCTTGGGGAACTTTCTATTACACCATGATGCCTTTCGGGTTAAAAAATGCTGGAGCAACTTATCAACGCGTTGTACATCTTTAGTGATTACCTCTTAGAGAAATTGAATGACTACGTAGACGACATAGCTGTCAAATCTAAGAAGTCAGAAGATCACTCAGAAGACCTAGAGTTAATCCTTAAACGATGTCTCAAGCACGACCTATGGCTCAACCCAAGAAAATGCATGTTCAGAGTCAAAATCGGGCGCATGTTGGGATTTGTGGTATCAGAGACTGGCATCTGAGTCTACCCCGACAAGGTTAAAGCCATCGTTAATCTAGCACCACCTAAAAACCTCAAAGAACTACGTGGGCTACAAGGTAGGTTGCAATTTATCAGGAGGTTCATCTAGAGATTAACAGATAAGTTACACCCCATGCAACATCTACTTAAGAAAGGGGTTAACTTCGAATGGATCGAGAACTGCCAACGTGCGTTTGACAATCTGAAGAAAGAGCTATTACATTTTCCAACGATTTTCCTGCCACAAATGGATCAGCCTATCTACATATACCTGGTGAGCTCAAAGGTGTCTATAGCTATGTTGTTGTGCCAAAGAAAGGATGATGGGTCAGAAATTCCTATCTACTATTTAAGTCATGCGCTATTTGTGTACGAAACAAGGTATAATGAAGTAGAGCGTAACTATTTAGCATTGGTATTTGCACTAAAAAAATGTAGGCACTATCTTTTATAGTAGGCAAGTCAATATAATCTGTAAAAATAACATTTTGTGGGCCATCACAAAAAATTTATACGAAAGCAGTAGGATAGCCCGCTGGAAAGCCATCACAGTAGAATTCGACTTTCACTACGTTGGCCAATCTTCCACGAAAGGCCAAGCGATAGATGACCAGCTTGCAACATCACCTGTTAACAACCAAGCCGCAATTAAGTTTGAGTTTCCTGATGAATAGATACATAGTTTAAGCCTTGTATCGATAGGCCTCAAAGCAACGTTATACTTCGTTGAAGCTTCAACTGCCAGAGGCGGCAATGCTACCATCGTCATTACGCTCTCCCCTAAAGACGTTCACCCATTGGCTTACCCCTGGCATTTCCTTATACAAACAATATGGTAGAGTACGAGGGGCTCCTTAAGGGATTATTAACAGCCAGAGAACTCAACATTCAACACCTGGCAATCCGAGGTGATTCGATGCTCGTCATCAATCAAATCACAGGGGTCTATGCCTACAAAGTTGTGCATCTGTAGCCCTATTGCAATATGGCTAAATATCTCCTAAGGTAATTCATGACAATCGATGTCCAACATGTGCCACGTAATGAGAACATTGTAGCCGATGCACTAGCCACACTAGCTTTAAACGTGCCACCACATTTGTTTGCCACCTAGCCCTCTTTAATGACGGAATGTACAGACCCTGTCATTCAAGTGGCACAAATTTCTTCTCTAAGCACAAGTGGAACACTAGAATGGTATGATAACATTAAAGCCTACCTTCTACATGGTGTTCCACCGCACAAGTTAACACCTGCACAAAAAGATGTAGTCTACAAGCGTGTCAGGCAATACATCATCATCGGAGACAGTACTCTATGTAGATGCTCTTTTGATGGGGTATTGTTAACCTACATTAATAGTGACTAAGCATAAAGTATAGTTAGCAAAGTCCATGAGGGCCTATGTGGAGGACACATAGCTCCATGTGCCATGGCTGCTAAAATCATATGCTTATGGCATTACTGGCCGTACATGGAACAAGACTGCCTTACCAAGGTTAAGACATGCGATACATGCCAGCATTACGCAAATCTGATACACGTGTCACCAACTGAATTTCATACTACACAGATCACTTGACCATTCCAACGATGGAGACTGGACATCATAGGTCCAATCACCCCTAAGTCTTCCGTAGGACATAACTTCATCATCACCGCCATTGAATATTGCACGAAGTGGGTCGAGGCTATTCCCCTATGAAAGATTACATCTCAACAGGTTTGCCATTTTATCTTGGATAATATAGTAACCAAGTTTGGGCTTCCCATGACTATTGTAATCGACAACAAGCCACAATTTAGTAGTATCAAAACCAAATCTTTTTGTAGTAACCTTGGTATTAAGCAATCTTTTTCTTCACCTTATTACCCACAAGTAAATGGTCAAGTAGAAGCAACAAACAAGGTGGTCATCAACTTACTGAAGAAAATGCTCAGTAGCAACAAAAAATAATGGCATAAAAAAATCCTCTATGTGCTATGGGCCTATTGTACAACATGCAGAACAACTACCAATAGGACACCCTATAGCCTAGTCTACGAATTTGAAGTAGTGTTGCCCCTGGAACTACAGATCCCCTTATTGGAGATGGTCCTCTCCATAGTTATAAATGAGACACAACACAATGAGTCCAAGATTGTAGATTTAGACTTAGTAGAGGAGAAATGCATCCAAATGCTCGACAACATTGAAAGATATCAAGAGATGCAGAAACAGAAGCATCATCACAACTTGCATCAACAACTGATCAATAAAGGAAACTTGGTTCTTAAGGTCGTTCGTGAACCAGCGGGAAAATTCTCTGCAAGCTGGGAAGGCCCCTTCTTGGTCGTCAATGCATATGGCAAAGGAGCACTTAGGCTAGTAGACATCAACGGCAACAAACTTCTGAACCTAGTGAATCATATGTACTTGAAGTGGTATCATATCTAGAAGTTGACTCAGCTTAAACGCAACGTAACAAATGTCTGCTATGATGTAAAACTGCCAATGTTGTACATGTCTACTACGATGTAAAACTGGCATTTCTTGCACGTGTCCACCATGACGCCAAACTAGCAAAGTTTCTGACCATCCACCATGACGTGAAACTGGTGAGGTAAGCATCTGTTTGCTGAGATGCTAAACTAGCATAGACTTGTCCCTGGGTCATGACACAAAACTGACACCCACATCATGGACTACTGGGACCATAAACTAGCTCTTCCACTGTCCGCTATGACGTAAAACTAGCACACTTTAGTTTGCCCAGACTTTAAATAGGGACCACTGTACCATCCAAAATCGTCAGTCTCCAGCTGGAAGGAAACAGAAATCAGGAGATCTCCGGACATGCACAAAAGACCCTACCTTCACTTGAGGGCATGCTGGAATGAACGAAGGCAGAGTACCTTGAGTGGTCTACATGCGGATCAGGAAAGGATTTCCCCAAATGTACGTCGAGGTGCTATACGCTGGGTTATATGTAAACGGCATAACAGATGTAAAACAGAGCGTAAACAGTGTAACTGATGTAAACGAAGTGTAAACGTAAATGAGCGTAAATAGTCAACATGCTACAATTAATGCAGAATTGTAACAGATTTTAGGAAGAAAACCTAGCAATATTATTGCAAAGCGAGAGTTACAATGCACCAAGGCAGACGAATAGCCCTAGTGAATGCAGGGATGACTGTGGGCTGGTTCAAACTGCAGGTACAGCGTAGAGGTTGTATGCTCAGCGTACAAGGTTGAAGTCCAGCGTATAGGGTTCTCTACTCTAGTTCTTAGCATCTCTGTTTCTCTCTTTGGTTTGCTCAAAATTGCCAACCTCGATCTAATGAAAAATTGGGGTTTTTATACAGGTTTAGACATTAGATACAGGTTGGGTGACACGTGGCACATTGACCAGGTGCGAAAGAATAAAATTTACAAGTGTACAACATGTTACATCTGCGAGGCGTATACGCTGAGCGTATACGCTCTATCTGGTGGGCGTAGACTCTGGGCATATACGTTGGGCGTATATGTTGTGGATGCTGAGCGTATACGTTGTGGAAGCTGGGTGTATACGCTGATGGTTGCTCTGTTCATGTGAGTTGCTTCCTTTTACCAAGTCTTGCTTTGCAGTGCTATTTCCATGCCATCTTCGGGGATTGCATGCCGAGCGTATACATCAGTCATACCTGTTGAGCGTACATGTGAGCCGTGTATGTTGGGCGTATATGTTGGACATCTACGCTGGACGTCTACGCTAGGCGTATATGCTGTAGATACAATCTGGGGCATATACACTAGGTGTATACGCTATAAACATCGAGCGTATACGCTGAGAATATATACTTAGTGTAAATTAAGTATTTTAAGCTTCGATGTTGCCGGGTTTGATACCAGATATTGCCGTGGTTGTCTGTGGGTCCCATGGATCTGCTTCTTGTTAAGTTTGACTCTGCTTGAAGTTGTCTATGGGGCCCTCAAGCTTTTAGTCATGCTGAGGAACGTCATGACTTGGCCCAATTCTTGTTGGAGAAGTACTAAGCTTGAAATTTTGTGGTGTTTTATTGGCCCCTCTTTGTTGAAGCTTGGAGGAATTGACCAGAGAAGTATTGACAAAGAAGTGCAAAACATCACAAGCAACTCGATAGAGACTTTGTCCTTTACCGCTTGACTAGACATCATCGCACCGTGTTCAGTAGTACCTAGGATTGGAGAAGTAAAATTTGTAGCTGGATAGGGACATGGAGATTGTGGGGATTGGGAACTAACCAAGGGATTGTGCTTGGTAAAGGGGATGCTCTGGTGTGTATCATGTCGATCCTTGTCAATAGCCATTACTTAGCAAACTCAGAATCAAGACATGCGATGTGCGTCCTTTGGCAAAACAAGACTCTTGGTTAGTGTCCAAGAGGACTTGTTGGCAAGACCAAAGCCACGTGACGATGTGTTGCATTCTTTGGAAGAACAGGGCTCTTGTTTAACATTTTAGGGGGAACCTGTTGGCAGAGAGCCAGAGCCAAGCAACTGGATGTTTCTTGATTGTTTTAGACATGAGCGTTTGCTTTCGAGGAAACTGTCGTCCCGTCTTGTATTCTATGTGGGAAGGGACAACGTTTTTTTCCTTTTTTAGGAGCTTTATTTTGCTCTTGTACTCATGCTCAAGTGCTATGTTCTGTGTTGCAACTTCTTAAAAAGTGGTGCGATATGCAATGGTATGTTCAATGTTTCAGGCTGTATTGGATGTGTTCGGGATGTAACCAAGTTTCAGGTGTTGAGGGATAGATGGGTTATGAAACAGGGGATGTACTAGTGAATGGTTTGATTTAGTCTTGTCACATGCGCTATAAACAACGTCTCATCTTGCTGCTTATGGTGAAGTGCATTCTTGTGCGAAAACCACTGAGTGTCATCCTACAAACACAATTCCAAGGAGACAAGAAAACCATGAGTGAGTAAGTGAGCTTAGACTTAAATAGCTACTGATGGAACAAAGGCACCAGATGAGATTTTAGGCACTGTATATGAATGGCAGCAATGTTGTTAGGATCGTCCAATAGCGAGCGATGCAGTGATCCTGATGAAGTTTGAATGCAGCTACAGATTGAGGAACCAGAGATGAACTTGCCAGTTTATAGTCTTAGCAGATGATCATGGGTTAGTTTTATGTCATGACCCATTGGACATTTCCCATTTAGCATCGTGGTGGATGGTGCATTGCTAATTTCTAGTCTTGGCGGACCATGAAGAGGCAAACCAGTTTATAGTCTTAGCGGACTCTGGTGAGTGGGACTGTGGCAGTTTATTGTTGTACCGGACGAGTGCTAGTTTATTTTCATTACAGATGCTATGTGGTATCAGTTTATCGTCATGATGCCAGGACCAGCTGTGGTATCAGTTTTAAGTCATGATTCCAGGACCAACTGTGGTATCAGTTTTAAGTCATGATTCTAGTACTATTTTATGGTATCAGTTTACCGTCATGATTCCAGGACAAGCTGTGGTGTTAGTTTATAGTCGTGACGCCAGGACTCGCACATACCTGACTATGTTCAGATGTGGAACGGTTTCAAGAATGAGTGATTAGTTGGATTTGTGATCTCATTCCCTTCCATATCAGCCAACTTGAATGCTCCGTTGTCATATGTTTTGGTGACCAAGTAGGGCCCTTCCCAGTTGGCTGAGAATTTGTCCGGGTGTTCCCGAAC
This sequence comes from Gnetum montanum, assembly GCA_015680685.1. Classification (NCBI taxonomy): domain Eukaryota; kingdom Viridiplantae; phylum Streptophyta; class Gnetopsida; order Gnetales; family Gnetaceae; genus Gnetum; species Gnetum montanum. The sequence goes on along the minus strand of MNCI01006819.1, from coordinate 77,895 downwards.
GGCTTTAAGTACAAGGTCACCTTCTTTGATAGGGTGCTTATAGATGTCGTGTTGATGGCATTGCCATTGTTGTTTTTGGTACCATTCAATCTGATCCAGTGCACGTATGCGTTGCTCCTCCACCGAGTCCAGGTCAATGATGCGCAGGTCATTGTTTTGCCTGTCGTCGAGGAGTCTGAAAAGTGTGATCCTTAAAGATGGTACCTATAATTCCAAGGTTAAAACAGCTTCTAAACTGTAAACAAGGCTATATGGCGTTTTACCTATTGAAGTTCGATGTGTCGTGCGATATGCCCACAGTGCGTATACCAACTTTTCGTGCCATCTTCTCTTGCTTTGGGTAAGCATATTTTTAAGTATTGTAATGATGGTTTTGTCTGTGGCCTCTGCTTGCCCATTGCTTTCAGGGTAGTAAGGGGATGAAAATGAATTTTTGATCCCCAGACTTTCACAAAAAGTTTTGGTTTCAGCACTGCTGAATTGTGGCCCGTTATCAGTGATGATGGTCATGGGGATGCCAAAACGGGTTAGAATGTTTTCAAGAATGAAGTTGCATACATGTTTAGATGTGGTCTTTCGAAGGAAAACAACTTCTACCCATTTAGTGAAGTATTTTGTTGCAGTTATGATGAAACTATGCCCTGCGGAAGATGAGGGTGTTATTGGTCTAATAAGGTCCAACCCCCACTTTTGAAAGGGCCACGTGATTTGTGCCATATGCAACTCATTTGGTGGGACATGGATTAGATTACTGTGTCTTTGATAGGTACTGCATGTTTTAGCCTTTGAGAGACAGTCATACTCCATGTGTGGCCAATAATAGCCTAAGTGTCTAATCTTTGTTGCCATTGCTTTTGGTGCTATGTGTCCTTCGCATAATCCGTCGTGTACTTGCTCAACGATGGTTTGGGCATCAATACTACTAACGCATGTTAGCAATATGCCTTCGTAGGGTCGACGACACAATGTGTCCCCTACTAGTGCATATTTCTGAGAACGCTTTCATACCACGTCTTTTTGTGCATTCATTAAGTGTTGCGGTGTTTCACCGCATAGAAGGTACTCTTTTATGTCGTCATACCATTCTATCGCGTGTGTTGTACTAACAGATGCAATTGGCAATGTATCGAGCATATCGGTTATGGGTTTCACACAGCTGATTATGAAGCTTGGAAATGTATGGAACATGTCTGGTGATATATTTAATGCTAAGGTGGCCAGTGCGTCTACGATGGTATTATCGTTTCTAGAGACGTGTTGTGCATCAATTTTTTCAAATCGCTTCATTAAGTGTTTTACCAAGTCACAGTATGGTTGTAAATGTTGCGCTTTTCATGTATAAATATCTTTGACTTGGTTCAAAACCAATTGTGAATCTCCTCTGACCACTAGTCGTGTGATATCTAAAGCCAGAGCTGTCGTGAGACCTCTAAGGAGACCTTTGTACTCTGCTATGTTGTTGGTACAATGAAATTTGAAACAATAAGCAAAGGGTCTGATCTCCCCAGAGGGATAGGTGATGACAGTGGCAGCACTTCCCCCTCGAGAGGTGGATGCTCTATCAAAGTTTAGAATGGCATCGTAGTCATTGGGTACTATGTCTATTGCGTTTACATTTTCATCAGGGAATTCTAGCTCTATTGTTGCTTGATCGTGCATTGGTGACGTGGTCATTTGATTTGCTATGGCTTGACCTTTAACTAATGATTGCACTATGTAGTGTAGGTCAAACTCAGCTATCATGGCCTTCCAGTGGGCTATTCGACTTGTCTCGTAAATATTTCCTGCGATGGCTCTGAGCACATTATCCTTGCAGATTATATTGACCTAGTTATGGAAGAGGTAATGTCGCCATTTCTTTAAAGAAAAGACCAAGACTAAACATGACCTCTCCACCTTGTTATACTTTTTCTCGTGGGGAACTAATGCATGGCTTAAGTAATAGATAGGGACTTCGATTCCATCATCTTGTTTCTGGCAAAGCATAGACGCAATTGACGAATCCGAAGTGGTGAGGTAGATGTAAAACGGTTTATCATTTTGAGGTGGATAAACCGTGGGTAGTCATGCAAGTGTTGTTTTAATATGGTCAAATTCTTCTTGGCACTGTGGAGTCCATTCAAAATGGATGTTCTTGCATAACAAGTGATTCATAGGTTTTAATTTGTCTGTTAGTTTTTCTATGAACCTTCTGATGAATTGTAATCTACCTTGTAGACATCGAAGTTCGGTAAGGTTTCCAACTGGTTTTAAGTTTGTTATGGCCTTAAGTTTATTGGGGTCTACTCGTATCCCTACTTCTAAGGCTATGAATCCAAGCATTTTACCTGTCTTGACTCCAAAGACACATTTCATTGGGTTAAGTCTCGGCTCATACTTTAAACAATGCTTTAGTACTAGGTCAAGGTCTTGTATGTGTTGTTCCGATGTCTTCGATTTAACCATGATATCGTCCACGTAATCGTTGAGCGAGTGTAGCATGTAGTCACTAAAAATGAATGTCATCGCCCTTTGATACATGGCCCTAGTGTTCTTGAGACCGAAGGGCATCATTGTGTAACAAAAGATTCCCCATGGTGTCATAAAGGTAGTTCGGAGATGATGCTCCGGGTTAATGCATATTTGGTTGTATCCTGAGAAGCCATCCATAAAAGATAATAGGGTGTGCCCAACGGTCGAGTCAACAAGTTGATCGATGTTGGGTAGGGGGAAATCATCTTTTATGGTTGCAACGTTGAGATCTCGGAAGTCAATGCATAAGCAGATACTTCCATTCTTTTTCGGGACAATGACCATGTTGGACACCCAATCGACGTAATCGACAGCCTGAATGAAACCCACCTGATAAAGCTTGGTGATCTCATTGCGAACTGCCAATGCCACCTCGAGTTTAACCTTTCGGGCCTTTTGTTTCACTGGCCTCAATTTTGGATCAAGGATTATATTATGCTGGACGATTCAAGGATCCAATCCGGGCATGTCCGTGTATGACCAAGCGAATGCTTTTATGTTGTCCCTAAGAACATTTTCTATGTCTTTGGCCAGTTGCGGTTGCAGTAATGTACTTAATTTTAATATTTTAATTTCTCCATCGGGCATGGCGATGGGGGTTTCAGTCAACGGGTCTTCAGTGATGTTTTCAACTTCTATGCCAAGGGGCTTTATCATACCTTTGTAGTTATCTAGCATTTGCTATGTTGAGGCTATGACTACATTGTCCGTTGATAAACTTAAGTGGATGAGGTTTATGTCGATGTCTCTCGCGATCTTTCCATACGGCCCATCGATGATTAACGGTACGGATAAATGCTGACAATCCATCAGGCTTGCTCCTGCTAATAAACAGAGAGCAGAATGAGCTAATAGGTATTGTTCAATGTTCTCTGGCAACTTAAATCGTGTGTACATGCATGATGGTGGTTTATCGTCACACCGGGACGCATGGCAGTTTAAGGCCTTACCAGGCTGCCATGGCAGTTTAAGGCCATACCGGGATAGATGTGGTAGTTTAAGGCCTTACCGGGCCAAATGGGATCTGCAGGTGGTAGTTTGAGGCCTTATCGGGCCAAAGGGGGTTTGTATGTGGCAATTTAAGGCCGTACCGGGCCGCCATGGTAGTTTAAGGTCATACCGGGCCAGATGTGGAAGTTTAAGGCCTTACCGGGCCGAATGTGATCCGCAGGTGGTATTTTGAGGCCTTACCAGGCTGAAGGGGGTTTGTATGTGGTAGCTTAAGGCCTTACCTAGCTGCTATGGTAGTTTAAGGCCATACCAGGCTGGAGGGGGTTCATCGTAAAATTTGCACAGGAGAGTCTGCGTCAAAATGTTCAGTGTGGACTTTTGAAGTTGGTTTATGAGGGAATCAGCATGTGGTAATATTTGTTTTGTTTTATATTTTTTTTATTTTTAAATGAATTTAAGTAAAATAAGTAATAAAAAAAATAAAATGCAAGGCGGTGGCGGCAGCAGTGGCCGCGGTGGGCTGAGCGCTATATATAGGGCAAGGGTGTCATTTGTGAACATTGTAAACTGGAAGCAAGCGTAAACATCAAGCGTAAGCGTAAACCCTAAACCCTAGTGTAAACCTCCAACTTCAACGTAGAGGCTCAGCGTGACCATGAGCGTAAGCATGAAGGTTCAGACTCAACGTACAGGACGCCGAAATGGGCAAAGGCAAGGAGGTGGAAGATCAGGGGAAGAAAGGGCCTGACCTAGCTTTCGCGGAGGAGAGCGAGGCCATGTTGTAGTGTCTACCCAGGCTGAGGGTTCCATCATGGCCTAGATCATCACACAGGTAGGCTCTAATCCTACCTCTGTTGGTTATCTTCATCTGTATATGTTATGTAGCGTAGATAGTCGCGGTAGCGTAGAGGATTTCGATGTAGACGCCCGGCGTAGACAATTAGCGTAGAGGGTTTTAATAGCGCAGATAGTTTCTGTAGTGTACAGGGTTTCGGCGTATACGCCTGGTGTAGACAATTAGCGTAGAAGGCCTGTACGCTGAGTGTAGGTTCATAGTGTAGAGGGTATCTATAGCATATAGCGTATACTGTACATAGCATAACTTGTTTATAGTGTAATCTGTTTTGTCAGTGCACAGCGTAAACAATTTTACCAGCATGAAGGGTAGATGATTTTATCAGTATGAAGCATAGACGATTTTCACAGTGTGTACGCTGACTGTTTTCACAGCGTATACGCTGGTTTTTTCCACGGTGTATACTGTTTGCACTATTTTCATAGTGTACAGCGTAAACTATTTGCACAGTGTTCAGTGTAAACTATTTACACAGTGTTCAGCATAAACTATTTACACAGCGTATACACTGGCGATTTTTTTACGACGTATACACTGACAATTTTCACAGCGTATACACTGACTATTTTCATAGCGTATACGCTGCTCGTAAACGATTTTCATCACATATACGCTGACGGTTTTTCTAGTATATATGCTGAGCATGAATAGTTTGTAATTTTTCTAAGTGTTGGTCTTCAACATGGAATTTTGTTGTTTCATGTCCTTTTCATTTATGGCTGGTTTATCGTGGCATTTTGGGTGCTTGCAAGGACACTGAACCTTTTGTCCTAGTAGTTGAGCTAGTCGGAGTGCTAGCATGGTTTGGCCCCCTTAAGAAGGATGAACCTACCCCTGATCTCACCATTGACAACAATGGGGTGTGGTTCAGGGAAGGGGCGTGTGAATTCCTCACTTTCATCCTGGACAGATTCAAGGTGGTGGTCTAGTCAAATCTGAGTGAACAAGTGGCACGAAGCGTGCTTGAGGCTATGTTGCCAGGAGCCTCGGAGGGTGTCGTGGTCTTCATGGAATACATTGATGAGGGACCGCTTGTAACCGAGGACGGTTCTTCTGGTGGGCCCAGGTCTACTCACCCGTTAGCACATGTGTGGGCCCAATTACTGCGAGGGCATGATTATCTCAACAACACCCTATTTTTAGTTGCATGTGCACACACGCTGTTCCAGAACCCTCCTGGCACAGTGTACCGGGTAGATAGGTAAGATCGTTTAAGCTTGTCGTTTCTGTCTCTCTATTTTTTATTTAGTGTCTGCCCCTATTTTGATAACTGTTTTTTTGCAGGCCCCAAGTTAACCAAGATGGAACATGTGTTGATGATGATGGGCTTGCCCTAGCTCATACCGCTCTAGAGACCTTTATGGCAGGTCCCACCCTTTGTGGAGCTGTATTACCTCAAACCAAGGGTGATATCGTCCATTTTTACAAATGATTTTCTAGAGCGTTTGCACAATGCAAAGCTCGAGAGTGGTTGCATGAACATTGGTCGCATAAGGGACTAGTCTTCCCTCGTGACTCTGACTTGGGTAGCACCTCTAAGTCCACTACTGAAGGTAAGTGACAATATTTTCTAGATGTGTTAATGTATTTGTTCTACTGCCGGGGGTTATACTGATATGATGATTTTGAATTGTATTTATAGTTGATGTCCCTCCTAGCGGAGACCCTATCGCAACAAGATGAACTGAGAGTACCCTCTCGATGAAGTTCGGGGAGATCAGTAAGGCTGAGAAATGGTTGCATACCCATGCCCCACCATCCATCATCCATTGTTTAGGTGACGCCGACCTTATGGAGCTCTTTACGACCCTTAGCCCTGATGTGTCGATAGCAGAAATGATCGGGATCGTGGATTCCTTTGACAAGTCTGTCTCTTACTACAGCACCCGGATTAAGGGTGTTAAGATAGTCCTCCATCTATCAGCCGAATTCTTTTCAAACCTTTTTGGTGTACTGACGGATGGTATAAATGTAGTTTTGGACAGGACTCATAAAGAGCTCCATACAATACATGAGTTAGAGGATTGGTTGGGCATTACCAAGGGTGTTAAGGGATTCCCTATGTAGGGGAAGTCAAAAGTTGAGGAAGTTAATGAATTATATCCCCTATTTAGGGCACAGGTATTCTCTAAATCCCTTTCTCAGGTGTGGAGTCTTGGTGTTGAAGTTGTATGTATTATGTGAACCGTCCTAGAAAGTAGAATGCGTTATAACTGGGCCCAATTTTTATTGTCGGGCCTTCACAAGGAGATAGTGCGATTACGCTCAAACGTCGAGGCGCATTCCCACTTTACCTTTGCATTCTTTGCCAGTTATCTTCGCCGTTTGGTCGAGTTTCTAGTGGTTCACGCTGACAATAAGTATGTTCTACAGGATTGTGGTCAACTATCCCACTCGTGGATCAACCATTTCTTTGAAACAGCTGAATCCCAAGATGCTCCTAAGGGAATTGATGAATCCATATCCATCACAACAGGGGTGTCATCTGGTACCTCCATCCACACACGTGATAGTGTGGGGTTGGAAGCAGACAACATGCCCTATACGGCCAAGAGGGTTGAACAGGTCATCAAAGAAACCATTGGTAAGGCCAATTCGAAGCTGATGAAGCATGAACATTCAACCAAGGAGGCCTCAAATGTGGACAAGCCACGGGTGAAGTGCATACGATTCAAGATGCCTGTCCAAGGTAAGTAAACTCAGTACACTTATTGCTTTATCTTGTTCATCTTATTCATAGTTTTTATTACGACCACTTACATGCCACTAATGCCTTCAGACTTGACTCAAGAAGTGAGGAGGCAAGAATTAGAGACTATCATTGAAGAGGAGGAAGCTACAATGGAATTAATGACTGAAGAGGAAGATGTGGGCAAATATCAGGGAGGAGGGACAGAAGAGCTGAGGGAAGACACCACAGAAACTGAGCTGGTGGATGATCAGAGTGGTGTCGATGAAATGTTCAGCAGCTTCCTTAAGGGAATATTGGACTTAGGCGAACCCCCAAACCTAGAAGGAGACAGAGAACACGATATTTTTTCTTTTATTTTATTATGTTTCTTGTGAGCCATTGTCTCTATGATTTCTTACTTTTACTTTTTGATCCCTTCCAGACGAAGGTAGTAAAACCAGAACAATGCGGCTGGACATGCCTATGAAAATGGTTCCCCCTGAAAGGACCGCAGAGGTTAGTCCATCTTGTACTTGTGGACCATTTACTTGGATAGAGATGCCAAGTAAAATGGATTTTGTGGCTGGTATCGCTGAGGAGGTTGTTGAATGTATTCAGGAAGCCCACCCTAAGATAGGTACAAATGTTTCGAGTTTTCTGCAGCTTTAGAGTTTCACACCCTGTTTTTGTCATTTTAGCGTTTGTTCTTTTCATGTGCATAGGTGTCAAATGGAGGTGGGATCCATCTAAGACAATTAGCATAGAGAGTTTTCCCAAACTATCCCTAGAAGTCGAGCAGGTGCCAAGGCCAGTTTATGACAAAGTGGCAAAGGGTCTTGTACACAACGCCAAATCGCTTTGGACTTGTAGGCGTTCCATCGAACAGTTGTGGTTGCAAGTCCAAGCAAAGGAGAAGGAAGTTTCCGAGTTGTTAGTTGAGCATGATGATCGCAAGGCTTGGTATGAGTTCGCCTCTGCTAAACTAAGTGGTGATCGCTCTTGGCAGACTTCCGAGGTCATGTATACTAGATACTGGAACCTACTGAATCATCACGCGTCACTGACCTGGAAACTAGCAGAGCGTAAGGCCCAAGTTCTATTGAACCTCAAGTGTCAAGATTGGAAGGGTTTCGCTTCCAAGGTATGCAAATGGGATTAGGATGAAAAGAACCACAAGAACCATTATAAGAAATCATTGAAAGAAGTATCTATTGAAAAGCATCAACTTGAGATGTTTGTGGAGGCTCTGGGTCTGCGCTTTGCGTTTGATACCTTTGCTCAGAATACAACTATTGAGATGGAATCGCCTACAAGGGTGATTACAACTGCTTATGGGGAGGTTTTGGTGGGTGAATTCCCTTTAAAGCATCCTACCTGGTCAGCTGTTGACAAGGGGAAAGCCTTGGCAGATGTCGACCTAGGTCTTGATGGGACCAATTGGACCAATGTCTCAGAAGAGGAAATCCTTCGCCGATTGGAATTCAGTTTAGGGGGATCCCCTACAGTAAGAATTTTTTCATTATGAAGTTGGTTCACTGAATAATGTTTGAAGTTTTGTCTTTCTTTTTTTCTTACGTTGATTGTCCTTTTTTTTCAGGATCAAGGTGGTGATGATGTCCAAGAAGCTAGCCCCAGTGGAGTAGGGACCCATGATGCCAACGGGTCTAAAGAGGATGATCCTCCTGTCCCTGATGTTTAGTTTTTGTTGTGAAATTATTCTAACTCAAATTTATATGAGAATTGTAAATTGAAAATTTTGAGTTTTATTGAACAGATGAATAAAACAAGTTAACTCTTGTAATTGTACATCATTACATGTATATGGATAAAATTTTTTTGTTGATTTTGACTTTAATTGCAAACACAACACAACAATGTAAAATGTTTTGGTTTATTTTTTTTATTATTTTTTTTGTTTTTTTTTGTGGTTTAAGTGTAGTGCACGAGTCTAATTATAAGTAGGAGTGTAATGATAAACGTAAGATAATCACAAAAATTGTTATTGACGACATGGCAGTGCAAGCGTAAATTCGAACAGTGAGTCGAAACTTGGGAGAAAAATGAAGTATAAATGAATGATCTAGTTTAAGGCCATTTCGGGCCACATACGCACTAGTTTAGGGCCATTTCAGGCCATATGCATAGTTTAAGGCCATTTCGAGCCCCAGCGTAAGCAAGGGACATTTCGAATGACATGGGTGGATTTCTCAGTTGACCGATCATTTCTAATCATGACTAGTTTTATGTCGTTGCGGACATGATAGTTTAACGTCATTCCAGACTTGGAGTGTAGTTTAGTGTCTTTTCGGACTTGTTGTAGTTTAACATTATTTTGGACGATTTGTAGTTTAATGTCATTTCGGACGGTTCGTAGTTTAACATCATTTCAGACGGTTCGTAGTTTAACGTCATTTTGGACGGTTCGTAGTTTAACGTCATTTCGGACGGTTCATAGTTTAACGTCATTTCGGATGGTGGTGTGGTTCATTGGTTTAGTAATTTTTTAATTTTTCTCATTTTAATGTTAAGTGATGTGTTAGTGGGTACGATTCTATATTCAGAGTCTCCTTCGCTGATCACATTAAATGGTAATTCAACCCAAGGGACATCCGACGGAATGGTTCCCGCGTTAGTGTTTTCCGACGCTTCAGCATGTGTTGTAGTTTCTGTGTCAATTGTGGTTCCTAAGTGAGGCTGCGTATGTACAATGTCAGGCCCGAGTATTTCTATTTTGGGTGGATTTTCTTCTGTGCTTGAAGGATTATCGTCCACCAGTTGTTGTTCATTTATGTCGTGTTCTCTAGGCTCTTTGAGCTTAACCTCTGAGCCTTGGTCTGTGTCTATGTACGATGAGATGATGGGTGTAGCAACCTCCCCGTGTATGATGATTTTGCCACCTTCATAAGGTAGGTGAATCTCTTGGTGTATAGGGGAAGAAACTACCTTCAGTTGGGCTAGCCAGGGTCTTCCTAATATTAGATTGAACCCTGGCATTTCATCGATTACCACGAAGTCGACGGATGTGGGGAATTGGTCCCCTGCTATGAAGTCCAAGGTCACAGTGCCTTTAACTATCACGTGCAACCCGCTGAATGATTTCAAGCATGTGGTGGCAGTTGGTTTGATTAGCTTTGTAAGCCCCAGTTGTTCGACGATGGGATATGGTACTACGTTTGTGGTAGCTCCATCATCTACATGGACCCTATGTATCTTGAATTGGTTTACTCGTATTATTATGAATATAGGGGCTGTTGTTACCTCTCCTATTTTCTCATCCACTTTGATGTTATCGTTGTGGAAACTTAATGGCTTGGAAGTTGACCCTTGGGGCGAGTACATTACCACATGAATTGAAGGTTCATTTGGAGGCAAGTCCTCACTTACTAGGATAGATGTTAACATGCGCACTAAAGCTTCGCGATGGGTTTGAGATGTTAAAATTAGGTCATATACGCTCAGTGAAGTATTCTTTTGTTTGAGTGCTTGTGTGACTTGTGTTAGGGCTGTTGCTAGGTCTCTACTATTGGGCATATGTTTGTCGGTAGTGACTTGGTCCATTGGGCCCAACAGTTTTATTTCATGCGTCGTTGGTTTGTCGTTTTTGCCCGGAAACGTTGTTTTAGATGTATCATGTTTTCTATATGATTCACCCTCATGGCCTATGTTTGGTTGATCATTAGGTTGTTCCATGGTACTGCGTTTAGCAGGGTGGGTTTAGGTGGTACTACGGCTAGCCATTGACGCTCCTTCTCCAAGCATTCACGTGTGAGCTTATCCGCTAAGCATTCTCGTGTGTGATGTGGGGGTGGAGTTGGTTTTAGAGCCTCAGGCTATTTTGGGATTCATACTACATATGAAGTCGGGTGGGGTTGCGGTTGGACAGTCGCATGTGATTGAGTGGAAGGCTGGTTGGGAACCCTGATGACATAAGGGCTAGGTTTGTTTGTGTTTGCGACGTGGAGGATTGGTGATCACTAGGACGTTCGGGTGTCCTAACAACGTATGGGGCTGGCCTAGCTAGAGGTTGTACCTCCGATGTTGCTACCGTAGGTGGTACTTGGACTACGTAGGGAGTGGGCCGAATAGGAGGCGTTTGTGAGTTTATGGTAGTAGCGATGGGAGGTACGTGCACCACGTATGGTTTTTCGCGTGTTGGGGTGTTAGAAGCTGCTACGGTGGGGGGTACTCAGACAACATAAGGCTTCTGTGGTGAATATGATGACTAAGGCACCGATGTTTGTATAGTGGGTGGAATGTGCACTACAAATGGTTTATTATGCGCTTGCTACTCATTGTCGGAATAAACGGTATTAATGATGAGTGTTTCAGGTTCATTATCTAGGTAGATTATGTTAATAATATACAGTGCATCTTTGGTATTTAGAGGGTCTTTATACACACCCATGGCTTGGTTTTGTGGTTGGACCGAGTTGGCCTCATCAAAAGTGATTTGACCTCCATCGATCATTCATTGTATGTCTTGTTTCAGGGTGAAACAGTAATCCGTGCCATGCCCATTACATTGGTGATAATCGCAAAATTGGTCCATCCTAAAACCTTTTGATACTGAGGGCTCATCCGGCATTGCTAGGCTTGGGTTTCGAACTAGTTGACAGAATCAATCATGCCTTTGGATCGCTACCAGGGAAAACTGCTTATGTTTCATTAATCCAGCCTTCAGGAGTTGGTCGAACAACTGCGATGGTTTCATGGGTAGTGGTGTGTATTGGGAGGGTTCTTTCCTCTCGAAATTTCTCATACGATTCGGTGTTGGGTTCTATGACGAGGATGATTCTGGTGTGGTCGCGGGGGTAGGTTTAGCGTAATTAGTATGGGCAACAAGTAGTTTGCTTTGTTCTCCCATATTTTCTTGTTGTGATTCTGCTACTGTTGCTATGGTTGTTTTAACTTTTTCTTTGTCTTTTTTAGTGTGTTGGTTCTTAAAGGCTAAATATGCAGGATCATGGCTAGTTTTGGCCGCCTCCTCTATGCTCTTAATCTATACAAATGCTTGACTCAGAGTGCACGTATTGAGGTAGTATAACTTGGATTTCACAAAATCATTGACAGCCCCTTTTAGAATGGTGAGGAGATATCTCTCCGGGATAGCCTTGTGGAGCTCATTGAGAGTGGCACTCCACCGTTGGATGAATTTTTGGACAGGTTCAAGGGGTGATTGCTTGACCTGTATGAGGCTGTCAAGTTTTACCTCAGGTTTCAAGTTATACTTGAACCTGGTGACGAATTGGTGCAACAAATCTTCCAAAGAAAATATCAAATTCCGTGGTAAGGCCTGATACCAATCAAATGCTCTCCCAGCGAGGGACATGGGGAACACTCGTAGAATGGCATCTGGCCATGCCTAAAGTAGCACGCACTCTAGTCTGAACGTTATAAGGTGAGCGTTGGGATCTGTCTCCCCATTGTATTTAGTGAGGGTAGGCAAAGATACACCCTTGGGTAATGTTAAGGGAGGAACGGAAGAGCTGATAGGGGTGATAGAAGTCTACTACCTTTAGTTCTCCGTCGGGGTTGGTTTTGAGGTGTTTGACCTCATCAGTTAGCTCCTGCATTAATTTTTTGGCTTCATCTCAGTCTTGGGCGCTAGGTGAGATGGCAGGTTGGGGATGTTGTACGGTATACATGTTAGATTATTTGCCGGTGGGTTGGAAGGCAGACAATTATGTAGTTGGAGGCTATACTTGCGGGATATTTATAGCGGGTGGTACTAGGGGCGGCACATTGTAGGCAAGGGGTTGTTGTTGTTGTGGTTGTCCTTGAGGGATGTTGGTCAGTGGAATTGTGTGAGGTGGTATGTTATAGTGAAGGGGTTGATGTGATTGAGCACCAATCGCTTCCCATTGCCCAATTATGTTTTTTGTAGGAACCCCCTGAACTTGTTGGGTTGCAACGATGAAAGGGGCTCTATGAATTTGGATCTGGGGAATATAATGAGCGGATGTAGATGCCGATATCACATGCGGCATCATGATCACTTGGGGTGGGAAGGTTTCCCCTACATTATTTTGAGGGGGTTGTACTTGCGAGGATGGGCCTACAGTTGCAACGGGGAGAATAGCAAGGGGGAGTGTATTGAGTTGTGGGTTGCTTGCAGGAGGAATATGAACAAGTACGAATGATTATGGTGGAGGTATTTATGCTTGGGTGAATCTAAAGGGTTGAAGGGATGTAATCTCCCCTATGCCTGGATGAAACAATGGGTTGACATAGGTTTGTGGGCTAAGAGTGTGGTACGAATCTTCATGTTCGGATTGGGCAGCAAACTCATCCTCCTCTTCTAGTTGAGGATTTACTACCGGCTGATCTAGCAGCTGGCTCCTTTGTAGAAGGAGTTGTGTGATGAGCTCAGAGTAAGGCTCTGGAAGAGGGATGATGTTGTACGGGGAAGGAATGAACTCTTTTCCTCCTCTATAGAAAATTTTGTATTGTCTCTTAACTTCCATTTCGACTTGGTCCACGGCTAGGCCAGCTTGTATTTTCATGCATATGAAGTTGTACTGGTCTTGAGTTATGACGTTAGATGATGGCTTCCTCCCTTGCAATCTAAGAGACTAGCAGGATCCCACTGTGGGTTGTACTCTGGGCTGTTGAATAGCCATGGTGCCCATGAGGTTTGTGGCTTGGGTGGTTGTTGCGTTGGAGTTTGCAATGTTCATGATGAACAGTTGAGAATATGACACAGTGTAGGGATATGAAATTAGTGTACTTAGTGCAATGTAATACTACGTTGGTGGTGTACAGCATACAGACTGGGTCTCAGTGTATAGGCTACAACGACCAGTGTATAATGATAGTGTATACATATACAACGTATAGTGGTAGTGTATATGCTAAGCAGTGTAGAAGTAGTGTACAGTGTGGAGTGTGTAGCATAAACTGAATAGCAGTGTAGACAAAGTCTACGACGTAGAGTGTGCAGCATGTACTGAATAGCGTAGACAGCGTCAGCGTATAGCAACATCAGCGTATGGCGTAGACAGAGTCTACAACGTAGAGCGTAGATAGAGTCAGCGTGGAACGTGTACAAGGTCAGCGTATAGCGTAGACAGGGTCTACAGCATATAGTAGACAGCGTATATTCAACAACGTAGACGCTGGGGAGTTTGCAAACAGAATCGGCGTATGGTCAGCAGCATAGACACTAGGAAGTTTGCAGATAAGGTTGTCATATACTCAACAGCATAGATGTTGAGAGCTTTGAGGCACAGTAAGTTCTAAGTAGAGGCCCTCCTTCTAGCGCCAATTTCTGTACCGTCCAAAATCGTCGGTCTCCGGCTGGAAGGAAACAGAAACCGAGAGATCTCCAGACACGCACAGAAGATCCTACCTTCACTTGAGGGCAAGCTGGAATGAACGAAGGCAGTGTACCTTGAGTGGTCCGCATGCGGATCAGGCAAGGATTTCCCCAAATGTACGCCGAGGTGCTATACACTAGGTTATATGTAAATGGCATAACAAATGTAAAACAGAGCATAAATAGCATAACTGATGTAAACGAAGTGTAAACGTAAACGAGCGTAAACAGTAAACATGCAACAATTAATGCAAAACTGTAACAGATTTTAGGAAGAAAATGTAGCAATATTATTGCAAAGTGAGAGTTACAATGCACCGGTCTAACACAGTTTTGGCTTTCACACAAGGTGGACGAATAGCCCTAGTGGATGCAGGGATGACTGTGGGTTGGTTCAAGCTGTAGGCATAGCATAGAGGTTGTATGCTCAGCGTACAGGGTTGAAGTCTAACGTATAAGGTTCTCTGCTCTAGTTCTTAGCGTCTCTGTTTCTCTCTTTAGTTTGCTCAAAATTGCCAACCTCGATCTAATGAAAAATTGGGGTATTTATACAGGTTTAGATGTTATACTTGGGTTGGATGACAGGTGGCATGTTGACCGGGTGTGAAAGAATAAAATTTACAAGTGTACAACATGTTACATCTGCAGGGTGTATACGCTATATCTAGTGGGCGTAGACTCTGGGCGTATATGCTGGGCATATGCAAACTTGGGTGTATATGCTATGGATGTTGACTGTATACGCTAGGCGTATACGCTGTGGATGCTGGGCGTATACGCTGATGGTTGCTCTATTCATGTGAGTTGCTGCCTTGTACCAAGTCTTGCTCTGCAGTGCTATTTCCGTGCCGTGTTCAGGGATTGCATACCGGGCGTATACATCAGTCATACCTGCTGAGCGTACATGTGAGGCGTGTACATTGGACATCTACGCTGGGCGTATACGCTAGGCATACAATCTGGGGCGTATACACTATGAACATCGAGCAGCGTATATGCTAAGAATATATACTTAGTGTAAATTAAGTATTTTAAGCTCCGAAGTTGCCGGGTTTGATACTAGATGTCGTTGTGGTCGTCTGTGGGTCCCAGGGACCTGCTTCTTGTTGAGTTTGACTCCGCTTGAAGCTGTCTATGGGGTCCTCAAGCTTTTAGTCATGCTAGGGAACATCATGACTTGGCCCGATTCTTGTTGGAGAAGTACTAAGCTCGAAATTTTGTGGTGTTTTAACCATGGTTTGCTGAGACTTAAAACCAGCAACAACAGTCCACCAGGACTTAAAACTAGAATCTTCCAGTAGGTAATTCATGAAGCAAGCGAGCACGATCATTCTTGCACTGCATTCCTACTAGACCAAATGCGTAGTGCATTGGAACAGACACAATGCTGCTACCCTACCAGCATCCTACTAATTCCTTGGATATGCTGAAAGGCATACTAATGACCCCTCGGAGATGTTGCTACGATAGCCACTCTGTAGTTGCAACTCCTAGGATCAACTTCACTGCTTGGGGCCCCAAGGGAATTATGGTCATCCATAGCCTCGATGGTCTCCACCTGTCGCCGCCACTAGACTCTGGCTTAGCAGATTCATCTGATTGGTTCTTTGCCCAGTCATTTGAGCAAGATGAATTTGGTTGTCAACGACGACTTCCTGAACCATGGCATCAACAAAATGACCCTTGCTTCTTACTACGATCCCTTCTCCATGGCCTGCGCTCTCCTCTTCACTTCAAACGGAACTTGTTTCAACAGCCTCCCTAGCGATTAGGATGATTGCTTTTGCTTTCTGTTCTTCATTACGTTTTGCAGGTTACTTACTACGATAGCGTTATTCAAGAATGCACTCACTAGAAGGCGAGGCATCATAGCGTTCTGAGGTGGCTACTCAAACTAGCCTAACTACTTGGGAGTGTAGACCCTTTCCTTTTTCCCACCATCAAATAACCTATTTCACTTTCTCCTTCCTATGTCCCTACAATTTCCTTTACCCTTCCCTCCTGGTTGTACAGAATGTGAGCGTACAGGCACTCTTTTGCATGTGATAGTCATCCATGGATTAGCATAACACAACTTGCCTCATGGAAAGCATCTTTCAAAAAAAATGGGCAAAGTTAGGCAAAATGGATGTAAAACAATTCATCCAGGCCATACGGGCGTAACACAACTCATCCGTAAAAGCCCTTCATATGCAGTATAGCAGTGTAACCTCTCGAAAAAAATGCCCATGAAAAGACACCTAATAACATGTTTGCGAAAGTTTTCTGTTCACATGCTTGAGTCTTCCCTGAACCTCCCTCCTCTCACTTCTTTAAGATCCCTCCTCCTCCTACCTTCGCACTTCCAGGTTTGACAAAGCAACATCTGAGCAGTTGCCGACGAACATTGTTGGTGTCTTTACCTCTTTGGTATTTCATATTCTTTGTCAACGTCTTTCGAGTAAGCCCTCTAAATGTCAACAAAGAGGGTTCATTGAAACACTATGAAATTTCGAGACCTCAACAGTTCAACAAAATCTTATGACTCAAGCAAGGATTTGTGACAAGTCGTAGCTCAGTAAGTTCCCTTTTCAGCTAAGGGCCTCTTACGCTACACTATGCAGTGCAACATAATAGACTCCAGAGGATAGAACAAAACAAGGGGTGCGCAATGGCAAGCCTTCAATTTTGCAAGTTAGACATGTTTTGAAAATCTTAACTTTTAGCATATTACGCCACGTTACACAATGTAGCGTAATGAAGCATAATGCAGCATAATGCAAGAAGACGGTCCATCTAGTCATAACAACGAAGATAGCAAAATTTGAGACCTTAATGGTTTAGCAAAATCTCGAGGCTCAGGCAAGGATCTGCAACATGTCGCACATCTCAGCAAGTTTTCTTTTTTTGGCTAAGGGACTATTACGCTACATTATGCAGTGTAGTGTAACAAACCCCAGAAAGACTAAATAGAAACAAGGGAAGTGCAGTGAAAACACTTCAATTTTTTGCAGGTTCGCTATGTTACACCGAGTTACACTATGCAGTGTAATGTAGCATAACGTAGCGTAAAGAAAGTAGATGATTGATTTAGTTGCAATCATGGAGATAACAAAATTCAGACATTAGCGGTTCTTACATCACAATATGCTCTCCAGCATATTACAGCGTAACTACGAAATAGTTTGTTTCCAAAGCTCCAGCAAAAGTAGATTACGACACATTACGCTTCAGAGCGTAATGCAGCGTAGCGCCACAAGCCTCAAACACAAACGCATCAAGTCAACGGCATTTTGTAGGACACACATAATCTAAACCGAATTTTTCTCCTGACCCTAGCCTTATAAATACTCCAATTGACAATGATCAAAGGGTTGGCAAAAAATTTCTCTCGATTGAAAAATTTTCTTCGTGAGCAATTTTCTTTCAGTGGTGATTGTTGACAACTTTTGGCGAAGATTGTCAAGAGAACGAGAGAGTATCAACAGCCGTAATAACATCAAAGGTGACCGACAAGAGCTTTTGATTAGAAACTGCCAATTAGTAGATATTTTGCTTCGTGTCTAACTCCCTTGCACCCAGATTGGCTAGAATAAGGTAGATCAACCTTTGCTTGTTTCATCTTTGAATAGCTTTCCTGTTCTTGGCATGTGCTTCGTCTAAATTGAATTCTACCGGTAATCATTGTATCTAACATATTTTGTTTATAAGCTAAATCCCAGATCTCGGGATTGCACATTTTCTAAACCCAATCTATTGCATCCTATCTACATAGATTTTACAATTGCTTCGAATTGTTTATATCATTCTCATTGCTTTCGAGATTTCCGATATCATATCTCCTCATCGAAATCATCATCTAGTAATCTGGTTATTACAAAGTTTGTTGATTAAGTAAGTCCCTGACTGATTGACAAGACCATTCAGGGCACCTCAAATACCTTTTCTTCAACACAACCCTCGCATGGATCCAGGGTTGGAACTGTGTACATGGAACTTCACTCGGTATTTCCAGCGACTAACGTTTTCCATTGTTACACTCCACTACAACAGTATGAACATTACCAACAATAGTAGCACCCATAGTCGTGGAGGATGTCAACCCCAAGGCAATAGTACCCTTACCGACAGCCTGATCCTTATGGGTATTACATTTAGTAGCCAATCTCCCTGTGAGACTCTTCTAGTCATGCAACCTTCCAAAATCATTACTACCCTCCATAGTACTTTCAAGCCCAATCTCCATCACCTAAGGGGGAAAACCCACATCTACACTATCCTCTGCCATCTTGTTTTGCCATAGCTATTCATCAGCCCTCAACTCAACTACCTCCTACTCTACCCATGCAGAGAGAAATACCTCCATAGCCACAACAATGTAATGCTACAAGGGTCATCAATTTACAACCGGCTTCCCAGCCAAGTGGGTTAGAATCAAAACCATGGAAACATCCCTTTTTCTAGCTTAATAACCTAAACACATCCTCACACTCACCTGCAACTAGTGCCCTTGCATCTCCAACTATCTCTAACACTCAATCCTTTGAGAAACCTTCAAACCAAATGCCTTCCAATGTGAAAATCATCATGTTAACACATGTTATGATAGATTGGATCAAGGTGGGTCATCTCCCTTGAAAATTGGCTAATCTAGGAAGCCCCCTCATATACCTTTAGGTAGTAGGGAACAAGCCATGTAAAGCTCTTTTAGATTTAGGGTCAAGTGTCAACCTAATTTCAGATGATATGTATAAGACTTGGAACCTGCCTCTGTTGAAGAAAAGCAACATTAGGCTCGAGTTGGCAAACCAATCCATTACTATCCCCTTGGAATTGTTAGAATATATTATGACCACCATTTATGGGGGGTCCTACCCTACTAATTTCCTGGTGATCCATGTCAATAATTGCAATGGGAACTTCCTGATTATAATGGGAAGGGCATGGCTCAACATGGTGGATGCACATTTGGGACTCTGAGATCTCTCCCTTGAAATTTTCAACAAAAATCCTTTTGGGAAGATTGAGAAAAAGTGTGTTCCATGCATCACATATAGTGACTCCGGGTGCAACTGTGTGTAACAACTCTGGTCCATTAAGTGTACATCTGTTCATGCATGCAGTCAGTGTGCCACCGAATCACAAATTCAACAATGCCTATATGCAATAGCCACTAACCAATAAGGCATCCAGTGGCTAAACACTGACTTTGATAGCAGCACCCTATGCATGGAATCCTCTAAGAGCCTTGTATGTACCTATATGGGGAGCATGGATGAACTGGAATAGGTCCATCAACAACTTTCCACTACTAATGATGCCACTAATTAGGGAAAGCTGCAGATCCCTAAAAGCTTTAAATAGGAGCCCCTAGAACTAAAGCCCTTACTGGTCAATCTGGAATATGCATTCTTACAAAATGGTAAGCCAGTAATAATCAATGTCACTCTTGCTCTTAAGCAAAAGAAGAAGTTGCTAAGTGTTGGTACATTTTAATCCATTTCATGGAACAGGAGTTTCAGTCTATTTTAAAAGAAAGAAAAAGAGAATGAAAATATATATAAAGATTCATATGAGTTATACAGTAATGAAACACATATTTTATTCTTTTTTAACCTTATACATCGACCAAATAGTGCAATATTTCAGCATATTATGCGATGCTTATTGGGAAAGGGTTTAATTCAACCAGTTACTAGCTCAGAAATGGTTTAGCGGCAGTGGTGGACATGGAAATATACATGGCTTGGTCACACAAGCAGATTGACAATAAATATTAACGGAGATAGAATCGGTCTTGATATTCACACAGGCCAGGCCAAATTCAAATTGAAACCAATGAACAGAGATATTGATATTTGATCCTAATCCTATAGCAAGAAGAAGTTGTGTATCGTGACAAATAATTTCAGAAACAGAGGTGCATCTTGTGTTATAATGTGGCATAGTTCAGGTATTGGAGAAACGTTTTCTGGAAGCTGGAAAGACGATATGCTTACTCTGAAAGCGGCATTGTGGTTCTTACCAATACAACAACCAAAAAATAAAATTATGAAAGCTATGATTGTCGATAAAAAATGTTAAGAACCGCCAGGGATAACCTCATATCCCGCTTGGGAATTTCGTCAAATGCTTGCCGCGCAAGGTTTAGTTTCTCTATTTTGACATACTAATAAATGATGAATCTATAACCATAACATTTGTGAACCCCAATTTCGCAGCTAGGGCATGTAACAGTAAGCGGTTTAATAGGTTTTGTGAAGTAACAGGTTGCAGCAAAATCCAATAAACGAAACAGGGCTAAAATGCAGGCAGTGGATGCAACACTCAGTAACGGATGCGTGAGTAAGTTTTAAGAAAGGGAATCATTCTTCAACAATACATGCCGGCAACTGTGTTGCAGACAATGATGCATGGTGGTAACATCATTGACGTCACGAACATTGTCGCTCTTGCTGCATTGCTGGTAGTTCAGTGCCCTAAGTGTTGCATTAGTAGCCATGTTGTGCGGATCAGCAGTGCAAGAAACCAAGCTAGAGGTCCAGATTTTTTTTCTACCATGCCTGCACCTGTGCCTACGGTTAAGGGTGATTATAGGCAGAAAATACTGAGCGCTCCCAAGGACAAGGAAGGTTTCTATTCTCTGCTAGAGACAGATGGTGATTGCAGACGCACCCACACCATTGGCTCTCCAGCAACTAAACACCACACAACAATAATGCTGGATGCAGCGACAAAGCCTTCTTCCACAGTGGCGGTTAATAACATTTTTTTTTGCAGGGCAAGATAATCTGAAATTATTTACTGGTAGTTCCAGGCCTGGCGCCTTCACATCTGAACCTAGTATTTTAAGCCATCACAGCAAATTTTATATGGGGCAAATGAAGATAAATTATTGTCTTTTTACTACCACCAATGTCTACTATTATATTGCCTTTTTACCATCACCTAGTTCATAAAATTACTAGATCCTCAATAGTCATAAGAAATATATATATATATATAATAAATTTTATTTAAATAAATTAAAATAAGAATAACAATTATGTGGAGCTATTAGATTTATTTCTCAAAAGCAATATTTGCAATATTTCTTCTAAATTCCTAACTTCCTAAGTTAATACTTCCGAACTTATTGGGCAAGTTACTTGGGAGAGAAGTTAGCTAAGATATTTTTGAGTATGTAA